>NNCF01126498.1:959568-995486 GCA_002313205.1 Laupala kohalensis
TCTCGGGTCCGTCTATCATTCTCATTCAACTTGTGAAACCCAAAGACCTCTGAGGTGGTCTCGTAGAGACTAGATTCCTCATCTGAGGCGACTCCCATAGGAAGTACTTTATTTGGGTAGCATTTTCCATTTCTGGTTCACAAACATAGAAATCTCTTAGATTGCGGTCGGTAAGAGCATGAGCGCGTAGTGCTCAAGGTCCCGGGTTCGAATCCCGGTCCCGTCTACCATTTTCATTCGACGTAACATGATTATTCTGAATCTCTTACCACACGTCCAATACAATGGACCTTATTAGCATTTGGGATCGTATTTGGGATTTTAATCAAAGGATAGTGCAAGTTATTTAAGGTTTTATAGACGTGTTAAACTATTGTGTACTATATGTGTTTGATTGTTTTGTGTCTTTGCGTAAAAATATATAGACAAATATCCGATTTTTGAGAACATATTTGAAACGGCATATGAAGAATAACAATAACTAATTGTCAAACGTAATCGTAGTTAATTTGTCGAAATAACATTTATTTATTAATGTGTCGTATGCGTTTTTCTGAATGATTTGTTCTGGTACGTACTTGTATTTTATTTATATTGCAAAGATGTTAATTATTTCCATTGCAAAAGAGTTTTTTAATACGTGACATACTTATAAGGAATATATGTTACGAACGAATAGCCATTCGCCGTACACATAGCAGAGGATATGTGGGGACTCGTATGTTTCAACGAGCTAAAGAGATAAGATATGAGAAGAGATTCTTGTACAACACGTCTCAGATTCATAAATACACATTTATTACATTTTAACAAAGTATACATTTAGTTTCCTTAAATTACAGAAGCAGAATTACATAAATTTTCTCCTGAATTGCAAAGTTGAAATTGGTTGTTGTGTGCAACCAATACTCCGAGAATAATGGCTTCTACGGAGTTACAATGGATAAATTAATATCATAAAGCATAAACAAATGTTTATGAAAAATCCCCTTAAATAACCCTTTCCCCAGTTAAAGCAGAATTACGATATGATACATTGGCAAATTTGAGGTGCGATCGCATCTGATCTGCACTATAAAAAAAGGGAACCCTCGCTGGACTCAAGTTTTTGAGTGCAATCCCCCGTAACATCCTTAAAGTTTATTTAGAATAGTACCTGCTTAGACATTGATAGCAGTTATAACAACCATAGAATTGTGCAGGATTTTGAGGTGCTTTAGATCAAGTGATTCTTGAGTCTAAATGCAGGTCTCATTATTACGAGAATAAATACTTAGTAAGTTTAAGTGCTTCTTATTGGTAGCCTTCCTCCGCTGCCATGGCCGCATTGCCGTGGTCTTCTGTGGAGTAGTCTTCCTCGTGTCAGCCTTGTAGCGTGGAAGCAATAACTGAAACTAGAAAATGTTCGTGAACAAGTATGTTCAATGCTGAGTTGCTGAGAGTGCTATGCCATGTATTGAGATGGCGCAGCAGTTGAATGACTTCATACAGGAAGTCATGTTCCAAAAAATGTCTCGTATCACAGATACATTGGTATGTTCAATGATTCGAAGAGTTGCTAAGAGCAGATGAATGACTTCGTGTCACACGACACGGCGACGTGTCCCCAGAGTGTCTTCACGTGGTGACCCCTGAAGTAAGACTGCAGAATGAGAGTGGCTTGAATGCGGCTCTTTATATAGCCGGCGCACGGAACGTACACATGGAGCGTGTTCACTAATTCAGTATCATGGAACTTGCAGTTGACAAAGAGATTATAGTTTCGAGAGAGTATCTATATTCAATGAATACTTATATATTCACAGAGTAATCATGGACATGGAGTAAATAATAAACTTCTCAAAGAACACCAATGATTTAGAGTTTGTGATGGATGAGAATCATATGGATGAGCATTTTACGAACGTTTTGGTTCGTAACAATACATTATATTCCTAGACATGTTTGATACAACTAGCTTTGAATAACTTTGTAGTATTGATATTGAAATTCGTTTTACGATCTTAAAAATAGCTTAAAACGATGATCATTGTAAATGATATCGTGTTTTTATTTTGTCAATAAGACATGTACGCAACAGGCGGATGTGATTTGTATAGACTCTTTGATTCATTTCTAAAGCTTGTTTACGTTCGTAAAGAATGAAGTTTTAGGCAAGAAACAATAATTTTTACCATGTAAAAGAATATTAGGTTAGTTTCACATGACACAACAGTGTTTTATGTTCTACATGAAACGTATATATTAATTTATCTAAGAAATGTTACTATTGCGGTATCTCTTACAATATGTCCAACAACGTATTTGCATTTCATTTTTAATATGAATCGGTTCATTGATTCTTTTCAAAAGTTTGTTTACATTCTTAAAGAATAACATTTCAGGAATGAAAGAATAATTTTTACCATGTTAAACAATGTTTTGTTAATTTTATATTACACAACAGAGATTTATGTTCTACTTGAATCGTATTTATAAATTTCTTCAATAAAATTCACTATTTCTGAAACACATTACGGCTAACAATGAACCGCATTTTATCTTCATTGCAAAGACACTTAGTGAAATACAGTAAGTGTATTTTTGTTTATTTATGAAACTTTTAAGACTCTTAATGATAAAAAAAAATTAGTTCTTATTCAACGCACTTCGTGAAAAAGAAAAAAATATCATATATACGTATACGTTTATGCGTATCATTGTAAATTAGTAGTTGTTTTACTCTTTGCATCTTTAACATTATGTGAAAAATTGTTTCTTTCCTACTAGCGTTAGAAACATGAAATTCGGTTTGTCTCATATCTATAGAATAGCAATAAATGATAAAATTCAACAAATTCGAGAATATTATTTTTTAAGTAAATTTTTCGGCGAATTAATATTTTACACGAAGCTTGAAAGTGTGCCACGTAATACAAGCCAAAACCCCCTTCATAACAAAAAACTAGTATGACGGCGAACGGCAGATTCTATCGCATAGGTTTTATTGTAAGTAGTGAAAGTTATTTAAGATTTAATAGAAGTGTTAAAAGTATTGTGTGCTTTAATATTAAAAACAGTTTATAATAAACACCATATGTGTTAAATTGCTTTGTGTCTTTGTGCAAATAAAATAAGAAAAATGGATATTCGTGAACATATTTGAAACAGGATCTGAAGAATAACAACAATTAAGTTGGAAACGTAATCGCAGGAAATTTGTATTCGTCCAAATAACATTTATTCATGAATGTGTCGTGTGCATTTTTGTGAATGTTTGCAAAGGTACGTATTTATATTTTATTTGCATTGCAAATATACGTTGTCAAAGTGTCTTTGAATTCTTTTGTAGTTTTGAGATTGAAATTCGTTTTACGATCTTGAAAAGTGAAATTTCTAAGTTCATAATAATTTATATCGTGTTTTAATATTTTCAATAAAACATGGACAAGCCAATTTATCAATGCAGCAGGCCGTGAAAATTTGAATAAATTCATTGATTCGTTTCAAATGTTCGTTTAAGTTTAAAAGGAATTAGGTTTTAAGCAAGAAACAATAATTTATACTACGTAAAATTCTGTTAAGTTAATTTTATATTTTAGAACACGTTTTTATGATATACTTTATACGTGTTTATAATTTTTTCTAATAAAATTAACAATTTTGAATCTCTTACAATACGTCCAGCAATGGGCCGTATTTGTATTTCATTTTCATTGCCAAGACATTTGGCAAAATACTGTGAGTGTATTTTGCTTCAATTGTGTAATTTTTAAGGTTCCGTAAGATACAAATTTTTAGTTTATGTTTGATCGTTTCTCGCGAAAAAGAAATTTCATCTGTCACCTGTCTTTTATACGTATCATTATAAGTTAATTATTTTACTCCAAGCAATTTCTGTATGCTTGTGGCCCATTTGTTTACTCCTTGAATATAGTTAGCTATTAGCATTACGACTCAAGGAGTAATATATCTGTATTCAATAAAATTATGTTGTGTGTTTATCAAGAATATTTATTGATTTATTCTTTCATTTCGTACATGTGTTTAAGTTTATTTTAGTATTTATTTACGAATTAGCAGGGAATGAATGTAACACATGACTTGAAAATTCTCATTAATATTTTTGGAAAGGACATTGGTTTCCAGACTCGACAAATAAAGGTTTGTACGATTAATGGAAGAAAGTGCAAAGCGTGTTTCATAAATTGGTAATGATTAAATCAATGTTACCTAGTGCAGTGGCAATACACAAGATGTAAGCATAATTTATTTTATTAATACATTGGTAACGTTGGTACGCATGTACCAAGAGTTTAGAGTAATATAATTAAGAATGTTTACGACAAACAGATCTGCGGAATACATATTTATGGTTGAAAATAATTCATAATAGAAAAAACAAACAAAAAAACTAGTTATTTTGCTATAAATTTTTATTGCTATTTTACGGTGCCGCCGAAACCTATTTTCTGCTTTTAGATAAAGTGTCACCGGATGCACTATGCGTTCGATGGATTTCATGGTGAATCTTTTAAATCTAGCAATAATGTCTGTTTTCCTCCGTATGCCTTAGCACGGGCGCAGCCCGTTATTTGGGGGTCTGGGGCGAGTCAATTGAATAAAATAAAACGAGAAACAAATGAACAAAAAATGTAATATGAAAATCAAGAAGAGCTAATAAAAGTCGGTTTCGTAGCAAGTTTATGTAATATGTTTAACTAATTAATTAATGATGTTTTATTAATATCGAAAAATTATGTTTATTCAAGATGAATTCTAGATTTTGAAATAAAAAGTCATACATAATGGAACTCGAAGGGGGCGTGCTCGGACCTGCAAATATTTTCTTAAAGCACTATCAAAAAACGTTTCTCATGTCACGGGGCTGACATTACACAAAGGTTTATAATATTACTCAAAACTGACATTACGCAAGAATTTTATAATATATTTCCAGGGCGGATCTTTAAATCGATAGTTTAAATAGTTAGTGTCATTTTAATCGTGACTCCCCAGACGGATCTCCTTGGCGCCAGCCGCGAGAGATAAGAACGTTTCCTGTTTGTCCCGTCTTTGTGGTGAGAACCTATTTTTCTCTGTGGTCAAGTCCGAGGTGACACATGATCGTATGACTCGACACGCCACTGCACTGTCACCCCCCTCCATGTGACATTCCTCCCTCTTTCTTCCTAATTGCATTTAAATACATAGGACAACGCCTTACCATCTCCACAAATTATCGTAGAGCCGTGTGCAACGACTCCCTTCCCAATGACTTCTACCATGAAGAGCTCCTCAATACATTCAAATATCCACATGGAATCCCCCACCCCTATCAGGGCAGTTTCCAGGGTTCGTGGCGCTTTCGGGAAGTTACATACCAATCTCCCCGCACACCCCTCACGGTTACTTAAACTGGTGACCGCCCATCCGAGCTCCTTCTCTTCTTCTTCTTCTTGATCATCATCTCTTCTATGGGGAACTCGCTGGAGACGATGTGACGTGCCCGAGACTGAGTGTGTCGGCGACGGGACGCAAGAAGCGTCCTGCGCGACTTCACGGGGCTCAGCCGACAACAGTTCTGATGACAGTCTGTATTGACGATAATTGGAAGCATATGGAACATTCTAAATGGACCTTGACGTCCTTACGAGTCTTTAGATGTCAATGCAATATATTGATCTCTCGTTCCGATAAGGGCATTTAACATAACTATGTAATCACTTGCTCATGGGAGCATCATTATAACTTTTCAATTATAAGCTCTCTTCGAGCTTATGTGCAGATTCAATTATTAAACCTTTGTTATAGTTTATATGTGTCAATGTTTATTTAACCAAACGCCAAAAACCTGAATAGAGAACTACTCTAACTATTGCCAAGCGAGTATTCTAATTATTTCCTCTGGGGCCTATCCTCTCCCGACGTTGGGACAAAGACAACGCTAAATATATACATAGCAACGACCAACGCGACATTGTATATTATTGTTGTATCGCTATGGACCAACGCGACACTCATATCACCAAAGCTCAAGGGAGAAAAAAATCATTAGAGACGGAGGCCGACACCCAATTCCTTCTCGACGTCTGGTTAGACACCATGAGTCGTTTAGTCTATAGGGAACCTCCGATTTATTTCGAGGATTTATATCCCTCCCGACGGAAGAAGTTATCAGGACTCTTTCTCCCTCAAACGTTTCGTGAGAATTGAGACTCTGTTGTCATGTTATTGAGGTCAAGATAAGAACTACAGCGTCCTAGAGCAGATAAGAGAAATGTTCAACCGATAATTGATCGGGGAAATAGTGTAGTCTCACTTTTTTACACTACGGTCCACGAGTAGCTTAAGAGGAAATTCTTTGTCTCAGCTCATGTAAAGGAAGAAGGAATCAACATTCCATTTTTTTGGCTCATGTACAGAACAACTTTATATTTAGGGTTGCAAAAATTTATCCTCGATCTTCTTTATGAATCGTTAACTCATTCTCGTTACCTTTGTCATTCCAAAACGATATCTTGTGGAAAACAAATTGCATGTGGTATATAGAATAATTTAAACATGAAGCAGAAATGAAAGACCGTAAATACATAACCTCACATTTAACTTTATTTAACAAGTTTTCTATTAGTAACTTTGTCAATAAACAAAGGATGATCGAAATGTTTTTGTTCTTCCTGATGAAGTCCATAGAGATTAAGAGAGAAAATCACTTTTCTGCAATACACAGATATATAAATATTTTGATTTTCTTATAGTTTGAAAATATGAAACGTAAAGTATCTTGCAATGAGCTCTTGTTATACCGCTGTTACACAGCAATAAGAAGGATAAAACGTTTTTGCTCATTATCCCTGGCATGCTACCTCTTCTTAAGGAATGTATACAGAATCTTCCAAGTTAGGAAGAATTCGATAACAAATCTGTGATTTGACAGAGTGACGTATCACAAGAAATTATTATCCACGTAATGCACACCGTCAATCGCTGTCCAGACATCAAATGTCGCGTTACACGAAAAATGAGAATTGGTTTCGTCCAATGTTTTTCTTATGAAATGGATTTAGTAACATATTATAGTAATTTTCAGCAATTTGGAAGACCTTTAAAAAATATATTGAATACGAATCGGAAAAAGAGTAACAAAGTACTTTTGATTATGTTGAAATATATATTTCTCCTTCAAAGTGTGTCACATATAAGACTTTAAAGTAACACAAAATTGACGTCGTCCTTTACCTGTTTAACGCGTGTTTAGAACAGCTGACATAATAATATCCATTATCCCGGAAGATAATTTGACAAGTTCACTACTCAAATTTCAAGACGGAGAAATAAAAGACTTTCACTTCGGCTAAAGTATGCATGACTTCATCTAAGCATTTGGAGGTCAGTATTGATTCCTGCGAAACTTCCGCGACAACATATCCATCTGTACTGAGACGCGGTTTGTCCCGGAAAATAACCACGCATGTTCCGAACTACACGAGTAAAATTTTACGTAACATTTTTGTCTTTTTACGCTCTTTATTTAAATAGAAACTTTACATTCTAACAATCTACCACCGAGGATATGCCTCTGAACCCTTCTTTAATTCTCCATATACCCTCTACACATTCCCGCATAAGTTTAAATTTCGCTTCACTACCCACATTTAGTATCCTTATGTCCAGTATATTCTTGTCCTTCATCTGAGTAATATATAGTACCCTCTCTGTACCATAGAGGATATTGTACACCACTTCCACCCAGGTTAACCCCGGAAACATGAGACACATCCCCATACAGAAGATAAGTGAACCCAGATCTCACCATGCTGTGTGTGCTTAACTACTAGTTTCTCGTGTATCTACGTGTTAAGGTTGATTATGCTTATATTTACTGCGTGTATCTACACGTGGAGAAAATACGTGATAACTTTCGGCCAGGTGAAGATCAAACTCGAGACTCCTTCTTTGATCGCAGGGGTGTTAACCTCTACTCCGCCCTTCGCCTTCCACAACGGTACACCATTTCCACCTACGTCTAACTCCGGAAATTTCATCTTTAGTTGAATGAAGAGAATTTCACATCTCTCCGTAACTATGATGAACCTCCATCGCGAGCTGCTGATGAGATTCCACGGCTTTCGTCGAAGACATTGCTCCCTGTGCTATGGAGACTGCTGCTGCTGGTCTGCCCGCCGCGTCGTCGGCTGACCTGTTGCTCGAGGCACTACTGTTTGCTGAACGGAGTGGCCGGCGGCGGTGGCGGGGAGTGGGGAAGCGGGCGGTCGCCAGCCACACAGTTCTCTCTACACAGGTGCGCCTTGGTCTATTGTTGACACAGCCATCACTGCGCACAGGTGCGCTCGTTCAGTCCTGTTTGGTTTGTTCGTTGTGTTTGTTTATACAGCTTTCGCTCAGTCGCTCGTTGCCACCCAGCTCCAGACCGTTTGTTCTCTCGTAAAGACAAGTAGTTTGACTGTTTACAACGGTTGACCTGCTGCGTCAAACGTTCTAATCAGGTGTTTCCAGGCCTCTGGAGCCTCCACTGGCGCCGCCCAAACAGGCAACTTGTAGCTACCGACCGTTTCACACCCCCATCCCGTTCTGTCCTCAGTTGCAGATCCCACAGAATAATGGATGGATCCTGCTTCGAGTTTCATTTCCTCCAAACGGTCTAACTTCGCTTTCCGTACAAAGGAAGAGTAAGGACTTAATTTGTGGAATAAAAACTTATTTGCAACTGAGATATCAAATATAATCCGTAAAACTATAAGACTAACTCTAAGAACTATAAGCTTCCACGTTGAAGGCAGTGGGTTTGATTTCTACATAACCGATTTCTGTGCTCCCACGCTGATACGAGCGCCGTACCTTGGCTCACGGAACCATTAAATATAATACTTTTTTAACAATAGTACTGTCATTTTGTGCCTTTATTTATTGACTCTAACACTTTATCTTAGTAGTTACACTATTATAGGAAAATTAATCTAGTTCGAAATGTAATTAAAATTTACTGTGCTGTGCGAAGAATAGTTTTTTTCGGGGCGCCTCTAGAAAAGATCCATAGATCAAGCGAACCGCGGATCTAAAAATATTAGAAACCTCTAGCATACATGGTTGTTAGAGTAGAGCTCTTGATCTCGTTAGATTGTCTTGACTTCTGGTGTCAAGGGTACGAGTGTAAAAACAATTTAAACGGGGGAATATTTTTACATACTTATCTCTTTCGTAGAATAATTTACACAATAGTTCAGTGATACAATCAGTTCTAAATAATTCTGAATAAATATTTTGATTTTATTAAAAATGAGACATCAAAATTAATTTATTATCGATCAGAAATTCTGAAATTACGCGATTCATATACTGTTCATAAAGGAATATACTCCATCACTACTTGAATATTAATTTGAGTTCTAAGTATTGATAATTATGTATTATTTCTTTATATTTATGCACGATAAATAATAATTACAGTAAATAAAAGTGGTTCACAATGCTACTACATATCGTTACTTAAAATATTTTCCAAACATTTGTTTCTTTAGAAGAAAATTAAATTCGGAAAGATTTCCCTTAAGAATCAAATATCTAGGTTAGAAATAATGTAAAGATCGAGTTGTTAAACAAACGCGAATGATAAGGAACACTTTATTTGCTTTCCTGCACTGTACCTGTAAAGTGAGATTAAAAACGGCGGATGTGAATTCTGCACTTCGCAGAGCCGTAGTTAAAGTCATCTATGTCCTTCATCCTCTTGCTCTACCATCCCTACATCTCATCACCATAATATGACCAGTGTATCCGGCAGCACCTGTAACATGTGATCTGAAAAATTAGGCAAAATCTGTATCTGTGTCTTGATTTCATTCGTACTGATATTTGCCTTGAAATGCGGAAAAAGAAACTAGAAAAAAATCATATCATTTATATACTCCAAGAACATAATCATGTGCAAAACAAGAGCAAGAATTTCATAAAAATCATGAAGTTTTAGAATGTAGAGAGCTGATCGTGACACTGACTTACTGATGCACCCACATACATAAATTATGATACACTTGCCGGTGTCATACAAAGTTGATTGATGCCTCATTGACATTGTCTCGGAAATAACTGGGCAATAAATTTACGTGGCGTCCCCGAATTTTGACTCCTTCATTTTCAAAAACGAAAAAATTGTTTTATTTCTAAAAATTATCAAGTTGATGCAAATATATCTTCATTAGGATTGCTCGTATTGTAAAATGTTTATATTGTTTATTTGTAAAATGTTTTAATTGTTTTATACAATACATATTTAAAACTAAAAACCATTGCAAAAATGAAAAATTATGAAAATGTGTTGAAAATTTCTTCAAAATTCACGAATTACGTCAGTCTTAAAATATGTAGATGTCCCATCTCTGTCACTTCGGTTGCTTTTTTTTTTCTTTTTCCGTTTTGAAATATTACAAAAAAACACTCATTTCGGCGTTTCTCTGTTTTCTTTATATCTTCATAAATTATGAAATATCACCATTCAATAATCGACAAAGCTCTCCATGAAACTATTCATGGAATTCTCTTGAAATATTTTTAATACTACATGGATATTTTCGCTAAAACCACTTTCCGAATCCCCGGACATCGGTTTCTTCCCAACGATCCGATTTCTTACTGGGTTTTTTTTCTATGAAGCGTTGGATTACCTTGAGACCAGAGAATATAAGTTAAGGCAAAAGAAACTGTCGCGTAACACCGTGCATTTGCCCTGCGAATAGGTTTCTATTTGATCGTAATTTTACGTTTCTTAATCTGAGGAAAGACGTCAGAACTTACGGTTTTAAAATAAAAGAATCAAGCTTTGTCATTTCACATCCAGTCGGATCCGTGCACCCAATCAGACACCTGGGGATAGAGTTCTTGGCAATTGGCAATCTTGAGCGTTTTGAATGAATTTTATTCTGTAGTATGTGTACGTCGCACGCAGAAAATATGTATTGTTTTCATAATCTGTATAAACATGGTATGATGTAGAATCTTGTTCTAAACCTTGGAAGTGAAACTATTACATGCTTAAAAAATTACAAATATGTTTTTGGTGGGGAGGAATCATAAACGATATCATTTCCAGCAAAGTAGAACAAATTATTATCCAAAAGGCTTTTTAAATTCCTGTAATATTTATTTGAGATTTAAATACTTTGAACGTGGATCCGAGTAATTGAAGACACTAGTGTTTTAACGCAATTTAAGAAGGAAACCAAATTCCTTAGCTGCTGTTGCAGTTGGGGTGAACTTCTCCATCAAAAAATTTGAGAAAAGAAGCGTATATATGAACAAAGATTTGGATGTACAGGTAGCCTGTATGCGGACTGCTAAGACGCAAATCGCCCCCATTGTTATCGGAGCAAGGATACAAAAATAACTACTACCTTCTTCCTGCACATGTTAGCCCGTTCCAAATCGAAATTAATTGCTCTTTTAGAAACTGCCTTCATACATCGGAAAGTTCTCTCACTACGAAACCATTCCTAAGAGCTCAGGTCGAGCTCCAGATGACATTACTACCAGAATGCCAGAGGGAGAAGATAACTATCGACCGAGTCCATTCTTTGGAATGGGAGAAAGTTTCCAAGTTATGCTAAAGAAGTGAGTGCAAACACTAAATCGATATTATATCATCCACGCACTTTGAAACTCAAATTATATCCCTTTTGAATATTTAAATTATATCCCTTCTGAGTATTTAAACACACATCGCAAGGAGGAGTGAAGTAGGGTGGATGCATTAACTGTAATGGAATTTCAAAGTCACTTTTATACCAAGGAGCTGTTTTATAAGGAATATTGTTATCGCTGTGCAATAGTCAATACTGTGTCCGACAAAATCTCTCCGTGGAAGTTCTTTATATTTTACTCAAAGTGAGAGTTGATAAGAAAGTAAAATGTTTTAAACGGGACACACAATACGGTAGCATGTTTATATGCTCTAAATACCCATAATTCTTCCCAGACATTCTCATCTACATAGCGCATCCTCTCTAAACATAGAAAATAATGATGCTAACAAGTCTCTGAATCAACACAAAGAAACAAAACACCCTTTCTCTGAACGTGATCCCAATCGTTTACTGTAGCAGGCCTCCTTGCAAGACTGAAAGCATTTTTTACGTATTCACATCGCGTAATTACAGACATCCTGCTCATATTAATGTTTTCAAGAGAAAATATCAAGCCGACTAAATTAAATAAATAAACAATTTTACACCCAAAGATCCCGCATGACAATATGTAGGAAAATAAGCTAATAATCAAGAATCAGCTAATAATCAGAATAATAATAATCAGGAATAAGCCAATAATCAGAAAATAAATCAGGAAAGGAAAGGGATTAAAGAAATAATGTACGCATCTGATCCAAAATTTATAGCAGTCACTAAATATTCCAGTCAAAGAACAACAAATAAGTCAGTGCCATTCTCTTGAAAAAATTATCAGTATAGGTTATTTTTCAAAACTAAGAGGTTTTATTTTTCCTTTTTTTTTAGTCGGAATATTCGCATATATTCTCTCATTTTAAGCCATTTGGTCTGAAATATATGGTAACGAAGTGAATTATTTACTCGGGTACATAAAAACGAATAAATTTGAGAAATATGTATATTGCTTCGCTAGATTATAGTGATGTTGGTATATACCTTTTTGTGGATGGTAGCAATGAATGTATTATGCTATATATTTCAGTGAAGCCTTCGAGAAAAAGAAGAACATAATGGACTTTGACGGAAATTAAAAAGTGTGGAGATAAAGTCATGAAAATATAATTAATGTTACGTCTTTGCCGACGGATCGGAGAATATGCATCCAAGTTTCACAATCTCCCACATCCACAGCACCTGATTCACTGCGCATCTTCTGAATGATGACTATGAGAAATTTGTGAAATTTTGCTTCCGGCAAAAAAAAACAACTTTTTTTTTCTTCCAGCATAGGTTAGAGCGAGGTGACCCGTGGGTTAGTGGCTAGTGCACTCATACTAGGAAGGCCTTACCAGGATGACCGAATAATTGGTAGTTATAAATACTGATACGTGGTTTATCCCGGACAAACAAGTATATAATTCTTTTATTCTAAAAAACAAAAGAAATCAATAACGTAATAATAAATATGTACTGTTAATCTAAATGAATTGAAATGTTTAAGACAAAAAACATTGTTTAATACTTAATTATTGTGATAATCGGCGTATTCATTTAACGGCATTATGAAATTCCTCAGGTAGTTATAAATTTCGTCTCATTAGGCCCAAAAATTTAATGTTAGAAAAATTAATTTGGAGCTTAGTGACAGAATCAGTATTAAGAGTGTGGAAAGATTATTCGTCTGGAACCAGAAAATATCATAAGTAATCGGAGTTTTTGAGTAAAATAAAAATAATTTACAAATTAATTTTAATACAAGATTTACAAACAACAAAAGCAAAACACTCAGCTTACTCTTTATTCCTTTCTATTTTTCAATCGATTTTAATTCTTCAACAATTTTGAAATAAACAGTGTATTATTCATTTATGTTAATAGTTTTTACCAATCTTAAACTAATTTATTATTATTATTAAAAAAAATTGAATATATTAATATTCTTAGCTTCAACATTCTATTCTTTTTTCTATAGTTATATTACTGTACATTTGATTGAGCACCATCGAGGATGACAACTTACATTGTTGAAAGCCACTTTGGCTTTATTTTAAAAAACTGTTTTGTTTTGACTTTTATTTCAAGTTGCATCACTGAATTCATATGGCACGTTCTTATGACCTCGACAAATCCACGAACCATGTGCTCCATGTAGAATTATAGCGTCTCCTACTGACTCACCATCTGTTTTCAAAAATCATTTCTAACTTATGAATTAGAATTTAACGATAAATACTTTGAATTAGACGAAGGTCACTGAGTGACGTGAACAAAGTGTCCCAAAATAATATTTTGCAAAGTGTGAAGAACAAGTGATCGATTAAACAGGGAAAATATGATATATCTTGGACTGAGAAGAAAATGGGTATTAGATTCAAAGATTTTTTTCATATTTGATCATAAGAATTTGGTACACAGATCGGTGCAACTTCCAGACCGGTGATGGTGGATTTAGTGGTACGTGATCTGGAATAATATAGTTTAACTCTTATTGATTTCCCAATTCTCGGACATGTCGACGACTTTTTCTAATTTTGTGATAAAGTAAGTAAGATACATAATGTTTCTAGTAAGTTTGAAAACAACTGAAAATTTACATGGGTATTAGTAACTGACAATTGAGGAAACTTTTTAGATGTCACAATTGAAGGGGTGAGTGAATGAAGGAGGTATATAACATTCTTCTTCAAATTGAGTTATTGTCAGGGATGGAAAAGGTATGTGTTGGCCTGCTTTTTGGTACTTGAAACAACTCTCCAGGAGCCTTATTAAGCTAGATACTATTGTAATGAAGGTGGTATGTGACAACAACAAAGTGTATTTCTGATGGAAGAATGATGAATGTTACATAAATTACCACATACCCCCTTCTTCTTGCAGTCATTTAATTTTACTAAATATATCTCTAGTGGATAAAGGAGGTGTGTAATGTAAAATACCATATATTCCTTCTTATATATCATATACCTAAGGTGGTATGTACTATATATATATATATATATATATATATATATATATATATATATATATATATATATATATAAGTTTTAAAACTTCTCTTAAAACAAAAATTCATACTGAATAAAAATTTTGCCACTTATATGAATAGTATATTTTAGTAAGAACTTAATAAAATAATATCAAAAAAAGTACCGCAATGACAACTTTTAGGCTAAATATCTCAAAACACACTTGCTGTTAATCCCCCCTTCATCCACTCACTCCTTCAATTATCAGATAACTAACATCTTCATTCATAATTGATTTCGTAAATCAATTGCAGGGAGAGTTCTAATTTATCAATCGTACCGTAAATTTCCGGATTATATACCAGCTGCAAGCGTAGGACAGGGATGCTTTCTCTCTCCAACGCTGTTCTTCGTGGTGATGGATGAAGTTATGGAAAGGGTAGCGGAAGGAAAAAAAAGATGTATTGTCTGGTGGATATCTGATAAACTGGAAGATTTGGACTTTGCTGACGATATATGTCTAGTGTGCATTCCTTCATTATGATGCAAGAAAAACTAGAGGAAAATGGGGAAAAAGTTGACCTGAAAGTAAATTGTAATACGACCAGGTCTATGAGAGTTAACACCAAAAGTACTCGAAAATTCCAAGTACAAGACAAAGACATCGAAAATGTGGAAGAATTCACATATTTGGGGAGTATTGTAACGGAAAATGGTGGTGCTGGAGAGGAAGTGCGATGCAGAATTAAAAAAGCCAATTCTACCTTTATACAACTATATCCTGTAGGGCGAGCACTGTGAACTCGACTTAAAATATTTACCGACGATGTCAAGTCATACCAACGATGTCATATTGGTGTGAAGTGAAATGTGAAAAGTAAAACATGGGGGAAGTTGCGGCCATGACTAAAAATAGAGTTCTGGTAGGTGGAGAAACTTCGTGGACACCCTATGCTCCGAGAAGGAGTGAAAGGGGAAATACATCAAAAAGTCAACTATTAGAAAATAAGAACACAAATGTATTTATCAATTCATGCTCCCGTTCAACGCCCGGTTCATTAGCTAGTTATTTGATAAAACTGCATAAGAAAATATTGAGTAAGGACTATACGTATTTAAACCAAAGTCCTTAATATATGTGCAGCAAAACGAATGTACTATCAAAAAATAAAATGCAGAACTATTAGAGAAATTGAAAGGCGTTTCTATGTTGCTCATTGTTTTATTGGTATAAAGCACTCGCCAAAAATATTCCTCAATACTCAGTGTATGTTACTGACGATGGCTGCTATGCAGCCGAAAAAGCTTTATACCAATAAAACAATGAGCAACATAGAAATGCCTTTCAATTTATCATGCTTTGATAATGTTGCTAAAGCTCCACAATTACCAAGTATATTAGAGAAACACAACGACAATTGTGAGATATAAAAATATAGACATTATTTTCATACTAGTATCACCAAAAACATGGAAATTTCAGTATCACCAAGATAATGAAACAATACATTCATAGTTAATGTTATGAAGAACAAAATTGAAAAAATAAACTATAAAGATAAAAACAAAGTAAAATATACGCTTATTACAATAATAAATGAACACAAAATATTTGACTCACCCCACAGTACCTCAATGTAGTTGGAGACCAGTGACTATGGCTTTGATTGTGATGTCGGGATAAACAAATATACGGGAAAATTTATGACAAAAGAGCATATGCGCAAATGGTTTACATCAAACATAATAAAATTAAAATAAATGTATTAACCAGTACCAAAAAATTCCAACCTACGCCCATGGTTTCATAAAACAATATTCAAGAGATGTGGACTCTGTTTTGTTCGACAATTAGGTCCTATACTCAAGTTATCGAGAGTTTGGGCACTAAAAAAAAGATGTCGGACTCGAGTGGTGATTCAGGGCCACCACCACCAATATTTTAGAACCAAAACTCCACACTCGTTAAGACTTGGACTGCCTCTGATTGTCGTTTGATATTAAAATCATCGTTTGGTAGCACTTACACATACCTTACGTGTGTACCAACGCTATGGAAACAACAAAGAGACTTCCGTAAAATGAATTTCGTTGAAAGTAGATTAATAAATTAAGATTTCTTGGATAATTTACGCAATGTATTTTATAAATAGGAATGTTAATTTTGTGTTACACTAGATAGGATAAAAAAGAGTATTTTAAGGACAGGCTCTCCTAGAGTTATTTCGTCAAGTTTGGTGATAGTGAATACAACGTATAAGATCAAAATATCACAAAGTCGAATTGTATACGACATAGGGGGAATCAATTGAGTAGGTTGGCAGTTCTCCCAAATTAGAGAACTTTTCAGAGTGAAGCTAGACTATACCATGTCCAGTCGTCTCAAATTCGAGAACTTTTCAGAATGAAGCTAGACTATACCATGTCCAGTCGTCTCAAATTCGTTCTTGATCTGTTCTTCTTAGGGGATACATCTTTTATTGTTTTTGTTCGTCGGTAAATATTTCTGAAGGAACTTTTTATTTGGATGACTGTTGTTTTTAGATTGTTATAATTCAAATCAAGTCATGTGAACATATACATCTGATGAAAATCATATTAATAATCGAGTTGGTCACATCAATTATCGTTTTTCGAATGGCTTGTGCGTGATTTTGTAATGTGAAAGTGCTTAATAAACCTAGTTAGAAAATAACGATTGATTTATTGTGTTATTATGAAATTTAGGCAGCACGTTCTCTACTATAAATAAATATCAACATTACGAAACCACAAATACATTCTAACTAATCACCCTCTTGTGTGAAATCACAATTACGTAAAATTTTTCCATAAATCTGAAAAGTGTGGAACTTTATATCGAATTTATTCTCTAGATCAAGGCCAGTCATTATTAACAATCGGCCAACATGATCGTTGTATACTGAAAGAGCTCCGACAAGTCAAATACGTATAATGCTAAACCTTGAACCAAGCATCAAATCAGTCATTTCGTCCAGATAAGAGTGATCCATAACATGAATAAGCACATTTTTGAGCGACTAACGCCGGGGGGGGCAGCCAGGGAATTTTCCCCTCTTCTGGCTTTCCCCCCTCTTCTACATATGATTATTCACGACCAATGAATAATAATTCCATCTCTCGAGATTGTCAATAATAGTCTAAATTAAGCATTAATTTCATCTAATGTCCCAAAAATGTTTCATGTAATGTATGTTCATTATTATAAGGCACTCTAAAATATTTATTACAAGAATTAAACCATTTTACACAGCTTTAGAATAAGACAATACACAGAATGTCTCAGAATCCCCCGTAAAAATGGCGCTGATGTTAGAGCACATTAATAAGAACAAACCAAAAAAAACATCACGGTACACATGTCCGGAAATGTCTTCCGAAAAGATATAATGGCATAAAGACAGAGAAATAACAGGAGGCAAAAGGCGTGTAAAGTGCTTTATTAGGGTAATTAAGGAAATGATATAGTTATTCAAATTTCAACAACAACAAATTACAACAGGTGTTCAAAGTTCGTCCCATTTACAGCGCAACGGGCCTCGCACCGACGTCGTGGAGATCTGCGAGACTCCAGGTAGAAGATACTTCTAGGCCTGCATCGCTGTAAATGGGAAGAACTTTGAACACCTGTTGTAATTTGTTGTTGCTGAACTTTGAACATTTATAACAGTTTCTTAGCTCCCATTATCACTTTACACACCTTTTCATCTTGTGTTCTTACTTTCTTTGCGTCATTATATCTCCTTCAGAAGACATTTTCAGACATGTGTACAATAATAATTTTTTGTTTCTATAACTGTACCTTATCATCCCTCCAATTTTTTTCCGTGGAGTTCTAAAGCACTCTATTGGGGTTTATATCTATTGGGGTACTCTATTGGAGGTTATAATATATCGGAATTAAATAAAAAATAAGAAAAACTATGAAATCCTTTTATATAATGGCATTTTCTTGACAATTTTATAAATTACTAAATTGAAATGTGAAAAGACAAGCTTGAAGGGTCCCCCCTGCTTTTTTTAAAATTCGAACACTGATTTACTTTGAATATAATACGCTATTGCTAATCTTAGGCGGTAAGATGTGGAGGATGAAGGAGGAGGGAGAAGTGTGGAAGAACATAGTCGTGAAGATATGCGCGGAGAGTCGCTGACAGGCGCAAGCATCCTGGAAAGGAATGGGGACCAGCTGGGAAGAGCAGCGTTCGCGGAGGGTGGTGTGGGGAGTGCAGAGGCGCATTGTCCCTCCGCCTCTCGCAACTCGAGTGTTCTTAATTAGGAATGGACGACGAGATGACTGTCGGAATGTTCTTAAGTTGAATTCCTGTCGTCGCCGCGGAGCACAAGATGCCGGATGGGGCATTGCAGTTCCTTCAATAGGGACTTAACAAATCACGATTCGGACACCTGATTACTAATAAGACCGTTCATACAATCGCAGAATGAACATTAATTTAACACGTCGTGTTCATCTCATACTAATACCATTTGGGGTTTATTATATTGGGGTTAATAATACATATTCCACCTCAACGGATGATCACTTAGGGGAATTGACTTCGACAGATGTGAGAAGCTAGGTTACATTCAGAATCAAATTTTCTTTTTGACTGTGAAATGTGGTAATAATGTGAAGTGAACATTTGAATATAAGTGATTAGCAGGGTGAAAAGAAAGATAAAACTATTCGAGATAAATAACTTTCATTACTTAACAGTAAATTTAAAATTTGTTTTTATTTATTCACTTTATTCAAGGAATTTGATTTGAATGAATGTTTTCTGTGGCATTTCTATATTAGATTTTCTGTAGATTATTATAGGATGTTTTAGAGTTATTGGTAACTTTTGTTTCGTTACGTTTGTTTTGTAACAATTTGCAAGTCTATCTTATGTTCTTCGTCACCAGTAATACACCATCATGTAACACTTTTATGGTGACAACGAGTTCTTCTTGCTGCGAAATGTAGGTTTCAACGCCACTTTTCTTAGTTTTCTGTAAAAACGAAGCAGTAACAATAAATCTGGTAACCCATATAACAAACACAGAGTTACAATATGACGTTAAACATTCAGGTCAGTCTGACCTAGCGAATCCAAATCCGGCGATTTCATATATTCTTACTAGACTATTTTGGGTAATCGTTCAAACTGCTGGGTCATTTAAATTGTTAGGAAAATGTTTTCTGCAGTGTTCTAGAGTTGAGATGTAATTAATACTTCACCTCTAACAAACATGAAAGAAGGACTAACAAACATACATTCTGAAATCACTTGAGAGTGAGAGAACAGGTGAGTGAGGCAGTGCAACGCTAAGGGGAGCGCAGGTATACTCATCCAACGGCAGCCATTGCCCGGTTATTATGATGGATCTCTTGAGCGGCGGCGCACCGTTGATTACACACAGCGCTCTCTCCAACCCTCGTCATTCCCGCTGCTCCCAAAGCTACGATCAACGCCGCTGTCACTCTCCACACCAATAACACCGCTCACATTACTAATGATCGCATTTGCCACAGAAATGCTCAAATCCTTTGTATTGGTGGATTCTCTAACATATTCCCTACCTCCGTTTCACCAACGGCCACTCACGCCCTTAAAAAGAAGAATTTGCTGACACTCATGAGTGGTCAGGGAGTGGGGGTTATTTGGAAGTGGCGAGCCTCCAAAGTCCACGAGTGCTGACCTTTGGTGTTACATTCTCCTCGAAAGCAATGGAGAGATTGAAGAAGTTCACAAAGGTCCCGAAGAAGTGAGGATCCGCACAAGATGATTCAACAGTGAGAAGTCCAAGTTGGAATTAACTAAAGAACTTGGAGGTAAACCTGATTCTCTTGATAATATCTGCAAGGTAATGGTTCGGTAAAAAATGCAATTCAGGAGAGCCTTCGCGGAGAGTGATAGCTTGTGATATTGAATCCATTGAGGATGGTTCTGAGGGGAAGATGTGATGCCCACGCAGAGCTGGTCAACAATGGCGATGCGATATTGGTAGGGACATGCACCCTGTCCACGAAGAGAATCTGCGCACCCATGCGAGGGCCAGCGGGGTAACGCGGCGGCAGCCATGTCGTGAGAGCGACAGTGGGTAGTCGGCTTAACTGCAACGAAGAATGTTAATTTGGTTCGTGATGCAACGGATAGTATCCCAGTAAACAAGCGAGACTGCGAAGGAACAAGCGAACGAGCGGCCGATCAACAACAGAGAACGTGTTGGGCGCAGGTGGCACCGCAGTTGACCGGGGCGAGGGGCCCGGGAGCGGCCGTGGCAAAGGAGGGGGCGATAGCGGAGGTGGAGGCGGGCAGTGGCGGCGGACTAAGAGCGGCAGCAAGGTCGCCAGGAATCTTCCTCTCCCCTTGACCCGCGGCCTCGACCTCTCGCGTGCACGTGGTCCGAATGCCCTCGAGCGCAGTGCCCCCACCGCCGCCTGCGACGAGCCTCGTCCCCGACATGCGCCTCCCCGCCAGGTTTTCCGCGTGGCCCCTTCGCGCCCGCAAGCGGGGCTCACTACCATCACCCTCTCGCTTTTTAGCAGCTTTCAAATTTCGGCTTTGTCGAAAAAATGTCTTCGATGGAGGGTTCTGAGACAAGTTTGCCGCTCACCTCACATTCAGTGTACTATTCAATGATCAGGATGTAATTACAATACATGATTCATCAGAAAACATGAATGTTCATACCGCACGCTCTAGAGGCTGTCTCTTATACACATCTAGATGTGTATAAGAGACAGCCATTTGGGGTTTATTATATTGGGGTTAATAATACATATTCCACCTCAACGGATGATCACTTAGGGGAATTNGTGAGACGCTGGGTTTTGATATTAAAATATTTGAACTTTGACATTTGGTTTCTCGGAAAGCGATGCTCGAGAAGCGATTCTCAGAAAGCTACGTCTAGAGTTGGTGTTCCTGTCGCAGTGAGTACGCGTGTGTGCGCGTGGGGTGCTTGGGTCTCTGTAGCGGAAGAGCCTGTTACACACACGCGTCCAACCCTGCACTGGCAACGTCCAGTGACACGCGGAGTCATCCGCACTCACGAGGCAAAGGTTTCGGCGCGCAGGTTGCGGGGACGAGTGGAGTCGGAGGAGGCCTCCGTGGCCACAGGCGACGTGCGACAGAGGCTTGGGGAGAAGACGTAGGGCTGGGAAAGACCCGGACCGCCTGCATCGACAAGCGGTGCGCGGCTCGGTGAGAAGCGGGGAGGGGGAGCCCATGAAACAGCAGAGGCAGCGCCACTCCGTCTAACCGGCCTCCCGCCTCTCGCATGCCTCGTCTTCGCTTGCCCACCTCTCCAGCGGCGACGGCAGCCATCTTGTCCACCGGTTGTTCGGCCATCCCCAGCACCGCGCCGAGGGCCACTCGGAAGTGGGTGCTTTCCTCTTCGCCGCAGCTCGCGCGCGACCGACACACGTCGTCGGCTTTTCTGGACGGCGGATGGGGGCACCCTCTCGGCTCTGCTACAGTGGTATATCAAGTATCTGCTCCAAGGGGACAAATTGGGAAAGTGGGTGTCTGAGAATGTGGACGGGCACAAATTCACACTTGCTCTCTGGCCACACAACAGACTTGGATCTCAAGAAGATATTTAATTATTCATCCAATGAACTTTGACATCACTACTCACCACTTGCGCGTTGCTCGACTCAATTTGCTCAATCATTAAATGAAAGTGATGTGACGGTAAATAATAAATGATATTTGAACTACGTTCTCTTCGGTTAAAGAGAATGCACATTCAAGACGTTATACTATTCGAACCATTCTCTTATATAAGAGAAAAGATACAAATTTATGTTGAATTTATCTTTTATAACTTTTACTGCCGTATTATACATTTGAAAAAAATCTATACATTTCAAAATACAAAAGAAAACCTGTCCGTAATACACAAAGCATAGTTGTATACCATTAAGAGTATCTAAAAGGAATGTAAACGACCCAATATTGACTTAATTTTATATTGATATGAAATACAGGATAAACAAAATTATCGCCAACTTTCTTGAAAAACATACTCCTAGTAATACCCAAAGAAACTTTGGAAAAGTTGGTCCATGTCCATTTTCCAATGTGTGAGTGATACTGGATTCCAATGAAGGGTAAAAATCAATTTAAGAGAGACTATTTCTAAAGAATTGTCCTAATACCCATTCGTATTAGCAGTTCCTGATTTCAATGACTTCATCATACACATTATTTTCACCACAAATTTGACAAAAAAACAAAATTCCGATTCAGGCAATAATCAATTTTTCCTTTACACTATACCACTTCTTCAGAACATATTGCAACGGGATTTATTTCTACCTCATATCCTTCCTAAATAATATTTGGAGTATTATTACTATCCTCCGTTTCAGGCAGTTTTGGAAACCTGTGCCATCGTTGTTGAATTCGAAATGTATATATCTGGAATAAACAACGATGCTAGAAAATACAAATCGCTTTAACTATCGCAAGCTGTCCTTCTTTATAGATCGTAAGACTTCATACCTTTGTGTCATTTCGTTTTTTAAAACTTATCATGTTAAAGTCTCTTGGACCGTAGTATGAGCGCTACGTCATCCGCGTGACCTGTGACCTCATGAGTAAGTACCGTCAGCTCTATAAGTGTTGGTCGTTCTGTCTCACGAGTCCGGAGGTCGCTAAGACTAAAAGTCCTCTCACACTAATGTCTATGTGCATTTTAATGAAAACAAATGCTTCACGCTATCTTGAATGATGAAAGATAAAATTGTACATTCAAAACATTTCTCGATTACCTGAAAATGTTTTCCCTAAACGAGGTACATAGTTTAAAAGCTAATCAATCGAGTGGAGGCAAGAACTAATTGCATTATTTCAGAACAATGTAATAAATAGTGCTGTCTGATTAACGAATGTCAAATGACACCACAGCATTTATTTATCTTAAGCGCATTTCAATGTACTAGCTCACGGGCTGAGTAAGTGATGTACCGAAACTAGTAAGCAATGAACAGGAACTCATAAAAAATGTAGCTTTAAACCAGAAAGTTCGATGCAACTAGTTTTGAGATCGATGTAACGAGTATGGACGACGTGACTCGAACAGTTAAAGCAGATTTTCATATCTTGATTCGATAAATTGGACCGGAATATTCTGGTTCAGAGATTGCTACGTATTTTCCCATAAATCCATATTTAAAGCCGCGTCACGACACAGTGCACAGTGGCATATGCAGTTACAGATAGATAGCTACTTTTACTTTATCATTGGAATGTATCTTTTTTTCTGAAATTAGTAAATTTTCAGGTCTTTTCTGAGAACAAGAAAAAAATGTATTCGTTTGCGAGAAATATTTCCGTATATACCTACCTATACATACCTGCATGTATGGACAAATGCGTAAAATTATTGCTCGCTTGATAGTATACGGTTTCTCCCCTTTGAAAGTGTCCTAAAGCACATCGCAATACGAAATTTCAGCTTTCGAAAGTTGCCGTATACTTCAGATGATGACGAATTTACCAAACGATGATTCCATTTAATTCATGAAGCATGAAAAACAGGAACTCGTATATAATATATTCATCTAATTATTTAGAGATCTTGCGATGACGCAAATTTCAGTCGTCTCCCTGAATGCAAGGGTCCGAAAGTGTCGGAAATGTTTCCTTAGGATGTAAGGCTCGTACTTGGCGGGCGCACTGACCTACCCTTTCTATCCTTCGTGCTCCTGACCTAGCCTTAGAAAATTGATATATGCAGCTCAAATTACGGAAATGATTTTATGAAGGAACAATCGGAATAAACGTTTTTATTTTGTTAAATGTTCTTAAAAATGAATATTCTAAAACAAATATTCTTCTCTCTTCAAAAAAATCGTGAGATCTTTTCTCATGCAGACGTTGGTAAAATCTTGTCTCAACGAAAGGACATCACAAATTTTAATATTTCTCACAAGGTAGAATAATTAATGATTCAGTATCTCAGAGTAGTAATCCGTTCACATCTTCCCGTATGTCGCATTCTATGTTTATATCCAAAACCAAACCTAGTGGCATGTTAATAATTAATAGTACATTAAATCTTCTTAACAGTAATAGAATATACCTAAATTTAAAATTAAATCTACTCACACTAATTTTAGTAGCTATGAGAAAGTGTGTTCCTGACATATTTTAAAAAGACTAAGTGTAGTCTCTACACAAGAGAGGAATTATAAATGAAATCGGAAACCATCGACAATTTATCTTTCACCTTCTTTTCAAGACAGAACGTGGAAGACGAGTTTTAAAACTATCTTTTGTAGTCTTTTTCAATCACGTAATAATATTCTCTGTGATGAACAACTCGAACAGTAAAAAAGGGTTCGAAATTTGGAAAATTTCCAACAAGCTGGATTTTTACACTCAGCTTCGTTTTTGTGTTCTAAATGAAATATCAAATATCCTCATTGATTTCGTGCTTTTGTTTATTTTTATAGGGGCGGGAAGGGGTGGAAATTCCCTTTCTTTTCAATTTTCTCCAAAATTTATTAAACAAACCAGATATCAAAATTGCAGAATAAAACATCTTGAACAAAAAATAATTCCTCGTGTCTTCTGAACAACTAAACCTTTCATAGATATTTACGTTTGAATGTGTTGATATTTTTTTATATTTAACAACTGTATCTTTAAATTAAATTACTTCAGTAAATTTTATCGTTATATCACTTGGTTAAATTGTTAAATCACGAGACATGTATAATATTAGTGCAGAATATAAATGTTACAGTGTATCATTAAATTTATTTTAAAAATTGGGACACTAGTATTTCAACAATTTGATAAAAAATGCTTTTTCTAGGTATAAAATTGTGACTTTGCATCACGTGATCAAAACGTTAATATATTTATTCTTGATAATTTTCCGAATCTTTGTTTAAATTCATATAAACTATCTATGTCTAATCAGCGTGCATTATACTTAGCTTTGTGTCTGCATTTAATGTACTGATGTAGAGTAAAGGATATTGACTCATGCTAAATTACGGTTCTACAAAATAAACTATTTCAACAGAAACTTAGAACAAATTTTTTGAAATTATTTCTTAATATTTTTTATAATACTTTACTGATCGGTTGAACGTCAATTTCATCAGTGTTAATTAACCTTTACATTCACATTTCACCGCAGAAGAAGTTTAATATTGCAGTAGAATAACTAAGAAACTGTGAATAGCACATTTCAAACAGGTTAAGTCAGATTATTTTATTATTCAACTCCGTTTTGGTGTGAAAAAATAAATTTTATGTAAAAAATTCACGCGACATTCCTCCAATCTGTATTTTTGTTTGTGTTCCTCTTTCGTTCTTTTGTTCGCATAGATACATTGCCTTATAATATTTTATCCAATTATAGTCTTTAATTAAAATAATAAAGTAAAGCATGAAACGTTTCCTCTTCAATACTGCCAGTGGCTTAAATTTGTTCTAATTTTCATTCTCTATAATACTATTTTTTACAAGAAGAAAGCAGTGTCGTTTTGATTTCAAGATATAAAGGAAGTTCTGGATTAAATGACGCTCCTCTTGACGTGTATTCATTGATCTCTGAGATAGGATTCTATGGATGACTTCTATGTGTTTTCATTTAGACGGAACAATTATAAATCTATATGTTATATAAATCTTCCACGAGTTCTTTAAATATAACTAGTTAAATTCATGCTCAGATTCCAACTGCTATGACACCTCCAAACACGATCCTTGATCCTAGACGCTCTACCAAAAGTAATGTGAGTTATCCATTCTCTCGTTGATCGATCATCAATCGATCAGTGACATTATTATTGTAATTAATTTTTTCTTATTAGAATATTTATTAGTACTGGACAGTAAAAATGTTGCTGGTCCCATCCAGGTAAAGCTGCAGCGCAAGGAGCATAAAGACAAGAAACGCGTCTAAATTTCTAAATTTCCTTCAAATTTTTTCATCAAGATAATCTGATAAAATTAAGAATATTTCCTTATTAAGTAACAACTCGGATCTTACGCAGGAAGTACACAAAAATTGTAAAACGTATTAATAATTGAATTTGAAAATTAAGTAATACGGGTTGGATATCCATTAAAAGTCAGCAGGCTTACGGGACGTAATAAAATAATCGATAATGGGACATGTCCCAATGTAGACGATATAGGTTGCAACATTATTACAATGAAAATAAAATTACTAATCATCCTGCAGTGTTCTCTTCAATAATTAAACTCATTTTAAAATGTTGAGTTCAAAATTAGCAATAACTGCTGATCAGCTGATTACTTTAGATGTCTTTATGTTTTGGCACTTCTATAACTGTACTCCGAAGTGCATTGTCCGGTGAGGGCTAAAATTCTTGACTTCTTCAAACAGCAATTTGCACGCTTGCACTCGTTATTCCCAATCACAACCAAGCTCATTACCCAATACCAGGCGCTAACATATTTAAATCCTATCGCACATGAACCCTCGTTGTCGATATTGAAATGTGTAACAGCACAACGTTCACAAGAATCGATACCTCCACACAAGCCTGAACTCCAGTTTTTGGTCACTTTTTGGAAGAACAATTTGGAAACAGTTTAGTCACAACTTGGAAGAACACTTCCCATATTCAGAGGTGGATTTACAAGTTCGGTGCCCCTAGCCAGTAGTAAATGTAGCGCCCTTTAAGAGCATATTCTATTTACATACATTTAAATATTATTTATATTATATAAACAAAGCAATTATTATTTACTTTTTATTATTATTATAAGGTAAAAAGCAGTATAAACAATATAACTGTATAGAAACCTAAAATAAATCTATCTAAAAACACATATTACCTAGTTTTAAATTCGTAGGGAATCTTTGCTGATCCATCTTCTTGAAAGTCTTGAAAATCATTCTTTAGAGAACATTTAAAAAAGCAACACATTCAGAAAACCTTTTTCCAAATGTTATAATTTTTCCTTTATTTTCTCGAGGAACCCCTAAAATCTTGCGCCCATAGGCAATTGCCTAAATTACCTATGCCTAAATCCGCCTCTGCCCATTTTCAAAGGTTTGTCTTATGCTCTTCTCAATTCAGGTTTCAATGACGGTCCGCAAGAACGCACAATTTCGTCTATAATCTCACCTATTATTTTCCTTTTTTGGACGTTGGTGAATCCAAATAAAAACAGCTAGATGCTCCTTTGTGAACACACTTGTAACCGGTGTCTATTTGCTCTCCAGGCTCTACTACTCCCCCACACTCACACTAACCACCGACACTGACTCCCGCCAAACTTTTGTATTATTTTCAAAAGTTTAATTTCAGATACATTATTGACGATGTCCTCTTTTCAGACACAAATGCTTTCATTCTTCAAAATTTTGAATCTGATGAAAAAAGATAAAAGAGCACATTTGTTTATTATAATTCCATTTTCTAATTCTGAAAATCTATTTAGTGTTGTTAGTAGGGAAACTGAATATCCTTATGTAAATGTGTGAATAATTTTTGAAGAAAATTAATTCCAGTCATAATTTTTGAAGAAAAGAGAATTAATTTCCTTTATTTTCTCGAAAAATAAATTATTTTGTATGTCAATACACATACACAATTAAATTAAAAATAAAAATTCCGTTTGAATCCATTGAGTATTACTTGCAAAGTAATATACACCATTAAATAAGGATTTTTAAAAGAAACGGGGTAGCGGGATAAGGTATGTGTGGCGGCCCTCATGGGTGCCGACAAGACCAAAGTTATGGCCGTACTCTGTGTGTAAAAAAATCATGTTGGCTCTGTTTTTGGGTCGCCAATTCGCCAAACTGAAACACAATCTCTAAAATGATGTTTTTTTGACATGCCTTTAATAAAGAACTATTTTGCGGAAAGTCAAACTGTATCCCAACTTTAAGTAACAAATGCTATTTGTAAACAACATAGGAATAATTTCCAGATTTTTTCAGATATTTTTCAAAGCTACGACGGCAGTTAAAATCACTTCCAAATAAAAAAACTGAAAGGACAGTTTTTTTTAGAAAAAAGTGATCGTTTTATATGGTTTGATCTGTCGTAAAAAATTGCAACACATACAAAATTTAGAGAATTTTAAAAGCTTTTGGGTGGGCCAAAAATCATTTAAATATCTTGATTCGTTCAGCCGACAAACAGTTTTTTTTGTAAAACACTGCACATGTAATAGTTAATAAAACAATATAACATGGGACAGATGACACAAATGAGACATATTGCACAGAAATTCACCCTTTTAAAATCGAAATTTCGACTTACTCATATCTTCGATAGCCTATATAAAATAAAGGTAAGATTCCGTCAAAATTTCTCCATCTCCAGTTGTTCCTATCTCCAATAGTTTTCTCTCTACGTTGATGAATGTGTTAGTACGTCAGTCTATGAGTCCGTCAGTCACTGAGTAAAATTGGTAAAATTCGTGACTAGAGTACATTTTCATAATTTTGTATAATATTAAAAAAGTAGGGATTATTAAAAAATCTTTTGTCCACTCATGTCTGTCTTACAAGAACGAGACGCTAAAAGAGCTTACAAAGTATTAAATTACGATATTAATCTTAATTTTTGAGTTATAGCTTTTATGTAACGAACAAATGTCTACTAACATTTTAAACGTATCTGATGGTACTTTGTATGTAACGAAGTATATATGAACGTGTCTCAATACGTAATTTCAAGATAGAATCTGGAAGTGACATCATCATTGATGGCATTGCCGAGGAATTGATGTTTCCTGTATTCCTGAGGTCATTCGCAAATCCATTTGTCAAAACATGTTACGACTGTCCAAGGTGAATTCAAATTCAAATAAATACGTTGACGAACTATCCAGAATCATATTTACTCTATCAAATTTCAATGATTATATGATCTAAGTATATCAATAAAATGTGATTAAGAAATGTATTTCTGTTGAAACTACGTCAAACGCCAAATTCTTGTCACGTAACTTGGCTGTCCCAACATGTAGTACCACCCTGCGACTGTCAGTTCTTGAGCTTGTATATCATTGGAAAGCTAAAACATACCATTTGAATGACATTCTAATTAAGATGCAATTAGGTTTTAAAAACCCATACATCAGGATTCTTGAGAAGCTACGTGAAAATGCAACAGAAGGGATTTAGGTAGAAGTAGTGATACATAACTATTCGTGTAGGTTTCATAGTATCATGTCAATGAAGAGTCAGACTCAAGATAATACCTCCATTTATATCAGAGATAAAATGTAATAAACTTTGTTTTGCCAATTTAGTGTCAAGATCTTCAGTGTCTACATTAGAATTTAGTGTCTAGATTAATTTTCAGCCGCTAAAAGAAATTTTACCCAACGCATTCAAGTATCCCAATCATCGAGACAAGTCATTAGGTGACGTTTCAAAATAATGCTGAAATGAAAATCCATCACGGTATCTAAATAGTGAGTCATGGCCTTAACTCACACGCGTACCACTGGCACCCCGCACCTGTTTCTGACCCAATATGTGGCGTGGCCAATGGTCTTCTCCATGGTACATTTCTCATGTACTCCGTTTACAACTCCTCTGCCAACCCCCTCCTGGACACCACTGTTTTCTTCTTCTTCTCCTCTTCCTCCCCGTATCTTACTCTCTTAATCTCCGCCACGTATTTCTCACTTCGCTTTACATTCTCCCCATCCTTCTTCGAATAGCGGCCTTGCGAGTTCAGCTCCGGCGCTTCACCGAACAGGGTCTTGTTTTTGTCCGTCAGGCTCTTCATTCATTCCCCCATTGTTTAAAGAACGAAGCTGGTTTCCTTAGAGAGATTGCCTCCTATCAATGATTGAATGGAATTTCACAGACTTTTACGGCCGTGAAAAATGGAAGATAGATGCGTGTTACATCAGCACTGGCGATGTTGGCGGCGGAGGCGGCACGCTTCTCGGCGAGCCGCTGGGAACAACACAACGCAAACTTGTTCTCAAGGGCGCCAGCATTCCCAGGCCTGGAGTTCGACTCCGATGGCGAGCATTCTCGCCTACACCTCTCGACCCGCGGCGCCACGCACGTGGGAAATCCTCTAATCTCGGGTTCCAGCGCGACACCGCAGCTGTCCCCAACGCCACGCTACCACGTGTTTCCGTAATCTATTACTAGCCGCGTACAGCGTATCGAAACGCATTTCAAGGTAATTATTAGTTGCAATCTTCAGTATTTAATAACAAACGTAAAAGGCGTTAACAAATTTAAAATATTTATTCCGCACTTATTTATGAATATGAATACTCTTCTCGTTTCACATTGACTCATGAAGTTATTGACTTCAGATCGGAAAAAAAGTTGTAGAAACGAATGAAATCCATAAATGAATTATTTAAGTTGTAAGATAATCGGAATTTCAATGTTACGAGATAATAATACAGAAATACGTAAATATTGAAAACACACTGAAAATACAATAATATGTATTTGCTCGTAACAGTAACTTTATTCCATCATATATTTAACACAATGACTGTGTTTTAAGTATTTATCGAATGAACTAAATACTGACGTTTCAATACAGTTCTTTGTCTTAGGAGTGTTCCTACCTTTAATATATTTTTGAGAAATCGAAAGATTTAATTTCGCATTACTCAAGACAACAAAACTCTGCCAAGTTTCACGGGTAGTAATATGTGCAGGAGTATTATGATGCCAATGAATGCATACCAATGTGTACTTGGGCTACCATGAAGGTATACTCTGCTCTGCCAGCGAATCTGAATTCCACCTCCTCGTGGTGGCCCCTGAGGAACGCAAGAGAAGCTGTGTATGGGTGTACGACGTTGTATAACGCGAAACTCTTTCTAAAATATTAAAGCGCGACAGGTAAACCTCATCCAGCAGAACAGAGGTGTGGAGTTTAGTGATTCCTTTAATACCATTATAAATTACTTCTTACTCCTTTTCCTGTATCTCTGTTCATTTCAATTCTTGCAATGGAATATGATATCAAATGGGCATTATTTGATGGTTATTAGGTTAATTTAAAATTACATTAAATGATTTCTGACGGGATTGAAGGGTCAATCAACACTGAATAAACTATTGTTGGGCATGCACTGAAAAAAATACCTGGGCTGGGGTAGCTGATGTATTGGCTGCCAGCCGGACAGACAATAAATGAGCTCGCACAGCTAACATCCATCTGCTTTGACGTGAATTTTCTGTATCACAGCGTACAGTATTAGCTCTCACAGCTTAAGCAGCTGATCTACAAGATAAGAAAAGGAAATCTATAGTAGATAATGTTGCCAACCAATAACCATGTACTATTGATTCGCTGTGAGTCGATGTTGACTATCTGCATGATTTCTTCTCGATATTTCTTGACGATATTCGTTTTTATTACAATTCCATTGTCTAACCTAGTTTCATAAGAGGTGTACAACGAGCGTTCTTTATTTTCGACGTCCGTCTTCAGGAATCCGACAGCGCCGGTATTCGATCCGGGGTCCTTTACCTCTGAAGGCACGAATTAAACTTTGTTGTTTAACACTTTGAAGTATATAAAATTCGAATTAAAGATCCCGTCTGCCATGTGTGATAATATTTAAATTTAAAGGGTTTATTTGCGAGACTTCCTCCGCACATTCTTACTTGTGGTCTGTTTCTTTTCTTTCTTGAAACCCTGGATGGACATAATTTGCTTAAGGGTGAGTATCTAAAAAAGAGACTTTGGGTGCCATGAGGTCTTGTGCACAGCGATTTTTCGGAAAATTTTGAATTTTTCGCAAAGTTCGGAAGTGAGGTGCAGTTTTTTGATTTTGGAGGTAGCAAACATCAATGCTAATTACAAGTCTAGACGCACTCTGGGTAGATGTATATTTAAGAAACTTGTTTTAAAGTTGTAGGTGGCGTAATTTTTAGATTTCGTCTCGTTTACGTATCATCTTATATCCTATTTTGAGTAATTTCGAGTAATCACAATTTCGAGTAATAGCCTCAACAGTCTCTTTGCCCTTAGAAGCAACTGCACGAGTATTTTAATTAATTATGCGTTGCATTTTCCCTTATTCGACTCAGTTCTTATTTGTTTTTTTTCCTGGCATTTCTTGAGAAAATAAATAGCGGTACTTGAAAGTAGAATTGTTACAAGTTAAGCGGTTGGTCTACGCCTCAACGCTACATGGGTAACCAGAGATTTCTTCCCGGTGGTACTTACACTCTGTAATGCTTGAAAATGTTTTATATAATAAATTTTAAAAAATGATGGTACTTTCACTAAAGAAAAATGAAAGAGGAAAAGGATGGTTTAATAAAAGGTTGCGACGAACAGTATTCAGCACATACCTCCTCGGAGCAGACTACGGCAACGCACGACTAGGCCAAGTATCGTTGCCTAGTTAAGGGGATAAATAGTCAAAGGGATAAAATCAGAGAAGATAGCCTTGGATTGATACCATGCAGACAAGATGGTATAAGAACGCGAGAAAATAATGTGAAAAAAGTGTGTTTCTCTGAAATATCTTTAATCTCTGCGGTTTTCACCCTATTTTTTCAGGATGTTTAATTTTCGGATGTATTTTTCAAAGCAACTGGAAATGTCCGTAATGTATACCATGGTGCACAACCCATACGGAAAAATATAAGTTAGATAGCTCAGCGTAAAGTTAGCTGTGATAGCTCACGCATTGGCTGTCTAGGGACAGCCAGTACCATTAGCTGCCACAGCTTATGTTGTAGCTGCCCTAAAACAGTTTTCGTCTGAACGAGGTCAATTTTCTATCACTGCGGAAGCTAACGCTGTTTTGTCTGGGAGGAAGAAAGTTACATCAACAGCTATAGCTTATATGTTTTGCGCCCAACAGCTCAGTCCCACTCAAAAATCTGACTAAGCTACAAGAACTGTTGTTTGTTCCTCGACACTGATCTCGTTTGTAGTTGCAGCTAAAAGACACTCGACTGCGCTACCTTCTATGCATTCGGTTTGTTGGCTCATGACTGAGGCGGCGCAGCCTCAGCAATTGTTTTACGGAGTCAAATCGACCATGGCATTCGCAACTATGAATAGTTGTTTACTTGAACAAAATGACTCATTACAACGACTTAACGACGCCATCCCGACGTTGCGTAGTTAGAAATTTGAAATATAGACGACGAATATTTAGTGTTTTTCTGATGTCAAGCAGCCGTACACTGATACTTTGAATTTCTGAAGGTTAATGTTGGCGAATACCTAATTATTATTTTAAATAAATGTATTTTCAAATGTATTAATGAAATAAGAGTTAAGTTCAAGTATATTCAAAATCAAGAAACGTTTGGATGCATACAAATTATTTTCTTGGTATTTAAAGGTATATTTTTCAAGACTTTAGATATGATTACTATTTTACGTATTTATTATTCATGGTACTAATACTATAGTGTCAACTCTTAGACAACATAACACAAGATAGAAGAGCATCACACAACAGTATCTCAACGCTAGCGTATGCTCCTCTAGAGGGAAAGGACCCCGGATCGAATACCGGCGCTGTCGGATTCCTGAAGACGGACGTCGAAAATAAAGAACGCTCGTTGTACACCTCTTATGAAACTAGGTTAGACAATGGAATTGTAATAAAAACGAATATCGTCAAGAAATATCGAGAAGAAATCATGCAGATAGTCAACATCGACTCACAGCGAATCAATAGTACATGGTTATTGGTTGGCAACATCATCTACTATAGATTTCCTTTTCTTATCTTGTAGATCAGCTGCTTAAGCTGTGAGAGCTAATACTGTACGCTGTGATACAGAAAATTCACGTCAAAGCAGATGGATGTTAGCTGTGCGAGCTCATGTATTGTCTGTCCGGCTGGCAGCCAATACATCAGCTACCCCAGCTCAGGTACTTTTTTTCAGTGCGGGGTAGGAGAAAAGGAAATAAATTCCGTGCTCCATCGTGCTGCTTAAGATATATCCGACCTACTCCAAACTCATTTCTGTATCATACGTTTTCCTAGAACCCCGCCAAATCACTTTCATATTCACTTATAACCCAAAGCTGATTTCGTTATACAGATGAATGAATGTCCGGAACAACTCTATGCAAAAGAAAGGAATTAAATAGCTTGGTACGTTGAGTTAATTTTTCATTCGTTTCCACTTTTCTAAGTTTCTAATGAATAAATGAATAAAATATGGATCAATAAAGATATTCATTCATTCAAAGTACAAATATAATCTTTAAGTTAGTATTTTGTTGAAATAAAAAATGTAAACGAACTCACTTCACATGCATCTTGGATTAATAAAGTTTAATCCTATTTTGCATGGTATGCAAATCTGCCACAACAATCAGTAGTGGAAAACAATCAACAGTGGATAGTGTCTCTCTGATTAAATATGTAGCTCTGTCGTAAACAGTGACTTGCTTTCGTGACTGTCATAATTGAACAATAGTTGATAATTATAAAATAAAAACTTAAATTTAATGAATTATTCATACAACCAAAAGCAAAAAACGAACTACCCACACATACAAAATATTGAAATAAGTTTAATTTTTTATCCTACTTTCATTCCTAGATCTAAAACACAAGATATTTAACATGAAAAAATATGAGAATATTTGTCATTCCATTGAAACGGGCCCACATTTTCCATATTGAAACCATATTTAGATATGTTATTCAGGTAATTTTTTTTCAATTCTTCAAATAATAAAACAAAATACAATCAAAAATCATATGTACGTATTGCAGCTAGAATAATAGTTACTACCTAAGAACAATAGAAACTACATAAAATATTTGTTGTAATGATATTTCGGAAAATTTTAAAATGTATTTATGTAAAGAGGCAACATACTACCCGTATAGTACCAGATAACAGCACTAAAGTGTAACTCTTGTATTCAAAGTTAATGAAGAAAAATAAGAAAACTTGTTGTTCTTTCGCCCTTTATAAAACTACGTAAAGAAATAAAATTAATAAGTAAGTTCACGAAGTGAAAAGAACAGAGTAGAATTCAGTTTAGGAAGCCCGCTTACTTGAGACGTACTTATCCCGAAGCACCATATCAATTATTTCTGGCGATAAAAATCGAGATGGGCGCTGCCAAGCGGGCATAATACAAAACGTATACTTGGCGGCATATTTGAATGTACATATCCAAAAAACAACTTCAAATTGCACGATGCGAAACGACACGTGATTTTCTCTCGATCTTTATCACTTCATCCCTTCAAATGTTTTTTATTTCCTATTTTGAATATATTGTATCTTTGTATTTTAAGTTAAATCCTGTATTTCAAATTAATAACTTATATATATA
>NNCF01126498.1:995771-1051220 GCA_002313205.1 Laupala kohalensis
ATATATATATATATATATATATATATATATATATATATATATATATATATATATATGTGTGTGTGTGTGTGTAAAAAAAACATATTGTGCTGGATATCTTAGATTGCTAATCGTATTATGTAATGTAAATTAAAAAGGAATTTAAAATTGTCATGGCTGTTATTGTGCCAGATACTTTAAAAATCAATATATAGAGCACGAAATAGAATGTAAAAGAAATGTGTAATGTTCCTGATGAAAGTCTTAGGACTCATCAAACTTTTACCAACACAATAATTATGTTTTACTTTCATAGGATTTAACATCGAGTAATAAAAGATATTATGGTAAAAATAAATGATTGAATTTTGTATTGATACGTAACATAGCCATTTTAACATAGTTCTGGATTAAATAATTGACATTGACGTATTGTTTACATATCGGTATTACTTCGCAATTTTTATAATTATTTTACTATGCATATTAGTATGGTAATTTACACAAAAAAATTTTGAAAAATATCTTCTGCAAACTGTTAAAGGGCTATTAAATGTATAAACAAATGCGTAAATTGACCGTGATAAATAATATCTCAATCAATCACCAAATAATAAGTCATTAACATTAGAAAAGCAAGGAGACATATACCAACAAACTTAAATCATACAGTTGAAGTTATGTTCTTTTATCAATTATATTATTTGTATCCACTTCCATGAATGAACTTAATAGTCGATATAACAAAATAATCGATACTAAACACGTTAAAACTACCATTGCTCCATTAGTTCATTTTATAATGTACGTATGGCATGGTATTGCACAGTAATGGAACTACTCCATCCAGAAGCGTACCTTCATCTAAAGGGCCCGGTGTGGTCCTTTGGAGACCCTTCATCTTGGTCACACACAAACGTGTTTGGCTTGACATACGGTTACCGATAGCACCAGTGCATTTGAAAAAACTTTAGTGGAAACATGAGATTTATTTTATAATAATCTCAACTATTCTTTATTGTACTATTACAAAAACGTTTTCGACTATATTTATGTTAAAATTAACATGTTTGCATGATTTGTTCTAACCAATTGGGAGGTCCGTCACAGATGGAGACCCGGAGCAGGCCTCCTCCTCCGCCCCCGTCGAAGTACGATACTGATTCCATCATGCAACACTATAATAGAAGTAATGTATTATTCTTAATGAAGCATATACTGACGACAGTTGACAACATGATCCTTAATTCTCGAAATTATGGGAAATTTTAAAAAGTTATATGTGAAATTTTGTTTTACTTTATGCGTGAAAATCATATTAAAATACTGGATTTTTATATATTGGTGGTATCACGAACACAAAAATTTAATACGAATTTTTTCAAAACTGAAACCACAAACACATTCCAAGTCAATAATTTCACAGTGTTAAAATTGCGGCTCAATTGATGAATTGCTATTATTTTACACGATCGGGAAATAATTTTTGAATCCCTATCATTGAATTATTAATCGAACAAGTGAATATAGAGCGTGAATATTTCATAAAATTTTGACGAAATTTAAATATTATTTGTATATGAAAGAAAATCAATCTTTTATTATAATACTTTATGTACCACCTAAAAGGCTTCTCACAATGTGAGTGAGGAAGATGTTCTAGTAGAAGTCTCCAAGGAAGGTGTTATCACTTCACTTTAAATTGAAAATCTATAAATGCGCACTTAAGACACAATAGAAATATCTCACCACTCACAGAGGACAAGATAGCGAACGGACAGACGTAGAATCGTTGATTCAAGTTTACGCACGGGGTTGAGGTGAACGCTGGAAATGTGCCCCGCATGTGTATCGCGACGAAGCGAAGAAGACACTGCGCCTGCCCGCGTATGCAACACGGCGCTCCTCTCCGTACGAACAGTTGCTGCAGGAGCACTGCGCGATCCAGTCGCCCAACAAATGTTGGACTTTTCGACTGTTGCTCACCACTACCAACGTTCCAACAGTAGATACGGTGTCACAGCTGTTTACATTATTGGTTGGGAGTTATTTTTACCGGGATCGGCGCACATACTGACAAATCCCAGCGCGGCGCAATTGCATTATGTTTTTCTCACCAGTTGTGCTCCGGTTATAGCCAGATGAAAGTACTTCGGTAGCCTTGCTGCTTAGTGTACGACCTTCCTTAAGTTTGCTGAACATTGTGTGTAATATGCACATCACGAACAATGAATTTCCATAGTATAAATTAATTTTTACATAATATAAATATAATATCGTAGGTTGAATATCAATTTCATTATCATGTAAACGAAGCCCCACCGGTGGCTCAGGTGGTAATGTTGTCGCGCTCTTTACAGTCATCCCAGGTTCAATTCCCAATGCGGCCAGAGAATTTGTAGTTTTTCACATTAATGTCCCAGTTCATATAGCTGTGACTACTGAAAAGCAAACCTTCTTTCCTCTATCCAGTTCCTCCTAGTATCTATTTCTACTAACCCCTCCACGCAGGTCAAGTTGTTGGTAAACCCAGGAAACACAAACCTAATAACAATGGCCTACCGCCCAACTCCTAACTCCCATCGCTCTATGTAGACAAGCTTTAATATCACACTATATTTTTCATTAACAAATACAAATGTAGCACTCTTTCGAGAGATGGGACGTTTCAAATTACATTTTTCAGGTTACATTTTAATGACAAAAAACGAAACCATTATATGAAGTAGGTCGTTGTCTAAAAATTTGACAAGAACGACACAATGTTTTGTTACGTCAGTACCAAACACATTTATTGAAGTCTTGGTATATTCAAACGACCATCGAAAAGCATGCGAAGAAACTTATATCGTACAAAACCCACTGTCCCTTTTCGTAAAACGGGAAGCATGCAGAATCTACGAAAAAAGACGTGGATTCTTAGAAAAGGCGTTGCTCTACAACAATGAGTAAGGAATTCAGAAGCACAAATAACGAGGACGCGTAAGTACGTCGAATTATTCACCGACCACGACGGGGACTGATGACGGTTGCAGGTGGTTCGGTCACAGCAACGCAAGCGGTACCTAGTAACGCAATGCGGAACTACGGTGAGACTCATGTACACGGGGCTAGTTTCAACGCAACTTCACAACACCGCTAGCGTACTAGCCTCGCGTAAACAGAGAAAAGCGGAACTTCGGGATATCAGAGAGAGGAGAGTTCACTAACAAGACCGTCTTGAAAATGCTAGCGGCTTTTCCTCAGACTTTTGACAAATCGAAGGGCGACGCGACAAAAACAGCGCGCCAATTACACTGCCCTTTAGCCATGTAAATATTGATTTAAAAAATTAAAATTTGGCACGAATATGACCAAGAAGTCATGGATGGCTACCATGAAAATCAAATTCAATCATTTTAAATAATATTGTAATAAAATACTAAACGTGAATTTTTTTTTGACATGACATGAAAAAAGTAGGCATCTAACGGATTTTGGAATTATTGTCCAGGAAGGTTTGTAAAATGAGAAAGATTTTGTGAAATAGTTTAATTATTTTTTTATATAAAGCTTTTCATTCCGAGGAGAATGGTTTGGTTATAGACAATGAATGTTGCGACGCGCCGCACAACCGAGTTGGTTTTCTTCTCAGAGCCCTTCGTTTATATTCACTTATAATAATGAGAAATGTCATTTCAAGAATAAATAATAAATCTAGTACTTTATTTTACTACATATACTCGATACAAAATAAAAATAATGGTTTTGTAGTTCAATGAGTATACAATAGCTGTTTTACAACGTTTCAAATTAAATTAATCATCACGAGTGACAATAGATTGAGTGATGTTAAAAATGTACGTAAATTCTTTTAATGATTTATACAAAATCACACGAAATAACAATATTACCAGCACACAAAATTAATCATCAATGTATGCCATATAATAAAACAAGAACAATAACCATTCTGTTATTTCCCTTGACCGAATTCATTGCAATCATGAATCTTTCTTTTATTATATATACAATCGAAGGAAAATGAAATGAAATTATTTTCAATTACAGGTAGCAAAATGTAGTAAAAATTTCTATGAAAAATATTTAAAATGGTTTTTCTAAATCAAATAATTTCCTAACAAAATTATTATCATCATGGAGGTTTACAATTTATATGAGGTGACTCATTATTTATAAATACATTAGTTATTTTCCAGTTTAAAATTAATTATTTCTCTCCCTAGATATATCACAATTAATAGAGGTTCAGATCGCAAGTATCGATAGAAGTAAAATAAACGTTGGATGTTGTATTTACTTGAATGGCTCGAACATGTATTTACTTGTATCGGAAAAACACCAGCCGTATTTAGATGTATTGTATAAAAAGTATAGATTTCTAAATTAAAGGATTTGATAAAAAGTATCGATACAAATGAAGTATTTATTTGCAGTGGCGGCTTACCTACGAGGGCTCTTTGGCGGTGCCCTCCCAATTAAAAAATAAAAATTAATTATTAATTTGCAAATAATTTTTCATCAAATCAATTAAATAATGATCCAGTATGCATCAAAACTACGATACAATTAAATAATGACTTTTTTATTTCCAAATTCAGTCGCTGACGGTCGTCAGTGTCTTGGGGCGCTGCTTAGAGCGCAGCGCCCCGTCCCGCCGCATGTTGAGACAGAGGTTTCGTGGCCACATCACTTGGGTGCTCGAAAATGCATAGATTCTTGAGAGGAAAGGCCACGCCTCGTATTCCACCAGCACCGCAGCCACGGCAGTGTTGGTCGTCTGTGAACGAAACATAGATTTTCCTTCCCCGTGGGTTGTTAGACCGGATGTCCCTCGCTATCTACGGAACCCGACCCTTCTCACCGGAAAGACAGCCAGTGCCTGGCAGATGTTTGGCTCACGTTTCCTTCATAATAGAAATAATGATTTTCTTTAGCTTTAAACATATTGCATATATTCCGGTATTTTTAAAATCTACGTAAAAAATGAAGAAAAATGATACCAAACATTATCAAATTAATGATAAAATTAACCGTAAAATATGTGGCGATTCAGAATCCGATATTTCACAAAACACGAACTGCACCCAGTTGAGCCAGATGTTGGGAGGAGATATTTTCTCCCTAATAGAAAAAAAAAAGTAATTATTTTTTTAAGATATCGCATGTGTTCTGGTATTTTTGAAATCTAAGTAAAAAATTGAGAAAAATGATAGCAAACACGACGTAATTACATTTAAGAATCAAGTACAAATTAACTATAAAATGTGTAGCTTTACGTATTATTTACTCACTTAGCATAAATACCACAGAGTTTAAATGTTACACACAATATTTACACAAAACTTAAAGAACTATCAAAAACTGCATTTTTAGTTATAGCATATTTGTGTATTTGGAAGTTTATTAATTTCAATAACGTTTCCGGAGTACCGCGCGAATAGAATCTGTAAAGTAAGCAAACAATGTTTCTCGGGGAAAACAGTCTTCTCGAGTTATTATTTTTTATTTGGACTTTAAAAGATACAAAGTAGAAGTAAATGCGGTATTTTTTTCTAGAATCATAATGACGTACAATGGAAATAAAAGTCAATTAATGAATTATATTAATCACGGTTCTTTCTTCCATCTTTTATAGTTAAATATATTCTACAACTATATGATACATTTCAAACGATCATTTATCAATGAATGTACGTTTACAGTAATACAAAAAAGACCAAAAAATAACATTTGAAAATTATTTCGCTGTATGTCAAATTATTCATCTGGAAATCTTTGAAGTCAAATAAATCGTCGAACAGATGGTGAAATTATCGCACAAACTGATATTTTAGTACACCTACCAACATAAAAATTGCTGTAACAATAAGAAATTTCCTTATTACGATATAGTGTTGTAACGGTAATCGGTATCTCATGTTTCAAACCTCAAGTACAGAGCTAATTTTTCATCACTGCCATTGTTTCTGAACATTGCACTCTCTCCCAATTTCATCATGATTAATTAACAGAGAACTTAATCAAAATGTAGTTGAAATCTTTGAGTTTTGAATTAGTTTCCTGTCACTGGGTAATTTAAGTTTCTGGGAGAGTTGAAGTAGTATTTGTAATATTTAATGAATGTTTTAGATTGTTTTAATTTTGTCACAATAAATTTGAGCATTTGTAGTTAAACATACGTCTAAAAATGTTCGTAATTTTGTTCAACAAACATTTTCAAATGAGACTACTAATACTTGATAGATCATAAAGAAAGCTCCCTTGTTGAAGAGAAGTTTTTTTTCCCAAGTATTCGAATCTTGTCCTTTTCTTTTTTTGCTATGTTTGTATAAATAATGCCAGTTCCTCATCTTCGGATTCTGAATCGAACATTTCGTTGAACACAACCTTCTCGAGAGGAGTCATCATACAAAATGCTACTCCCTCGGAGGAACATCGTACCGTGAGAAGTGAGTGCTCGGATTGCCAGGAAGAATGGAGAGGGAAGGGCGGTCAGATGGCGCGGTGGTATTTCCTCTGTGGGCCACTGCTCAACGCGCGGTAGAAACGAGAAACATGGCCATGGAGGGATCCTGACAATGTACTGTTTCCTATGCCAACGAACGTGCAGCGGGCCTTATGGGCACGAGCACAGGCAATGGGGTTCCTCTCTAACAACTGAATCCATGCGATGACGTTAACACGCTTAGGGAGTTCTCAGGACGCCGGCCCAGCAGAGCTTGCCAACATAACTGGCACTCCTCGTATTCAAAACGGTGGTACTAGACCCGAGGAGTTAAAGAGAAATAGAGACAACTGTCTCTGCTATAGGTTGTCCGTCATAACATGAGACAGAGGGAACTGAGAGATGTCGCCCTCTCGCTCTTGAAGGGGGTAAGGTATTAATGTGCAACCATTTTGCGAGCAGCAGTCAGCAGTCATTGAGGGGAATTTAGTTGCCCCACCTAAGCGAGAGAGACAGAGAAATCTTACATCGTTTTCCCCTTCGGACAACCGGTGCATAAGACTGTTGGGTCTATTTACCTTTACGTCTATCTACTAGACCTGCCAATGTTGGTTGGTGCATCTCTACGGAAATGTTTCAGCGCGGCGCAGAGTTGAAAATACTGAAAAGCGTGGTGGGCTCTCAGTAGCTGGTCAGTAGTGGTGAATAGTACCACGTCAAAACGTGAAAGTGTTGTGTCGGAAGAGTTGTGGTTTTTGGTATGTGATTAGTGTGACAATGAATGACATTCATTAAGAATTCAAAATTATTTTAATATTTAAAGCAAGTTAATTGATGAGCACTGTGAAGTTTTGTGGGTGTTTGGAACTTGCATTAAGTGACGAAAGGGTAGCATCTAACAACCACCCTGGCATATTTCCTGATCTTGTGAACCTTATGGCAGACTTAGACTCTACTTTAACTCAACACATTGAAATAGGTAATAACCGAGTTTTCTTAGGGCTCTCCAAAACTAAACAAAGTGAATTATTTGATTCCATCTACGCTGTATGCTTGGAAATTATATGTGATTAAATAAATAAAACTTAATGCATTGCTATTCAAGCTGATGAGACAGTTGATTGTGCTATGTTGTTTCAGCTAGTGTGTGTTGTCAGGTACGAGTTAAATAGGGTTGTAAATGAAAGATTTGTTACTTGCGTAACGACCTCTGGGAGTCACGACGCAGCATCTGTTTGAAAAGCATCTTTTACGGAGCTTGATAAGTTAAAAATTGACAAAACACCTGAAAAAGTGATTGTTCAGAGCTACGACGGTACATCTGTCATGAATGCAGGTGTGCAGGCAAGATTCAAAGCCGTGTACAATAATGCGCATTTTGTACACTGCAACGCCGAACAGAAGGAGAGGAGAATGGACTTCACCAACAAGCAGTATAATTAAAGATATGCATTTTGAGATGTGTCATAATGATTTCAGAACTTACACTTTTAAAATTAAATGTGACTCGATATATTTAAAGTGATAGTAGATTAATAGCTATTTTCTTAATACACATTCCTTCTAAATTCAAGATACTCAGTTGAATTTTTTTAAATAGTTTCAAAATCGATATATTTTTAACTTGTTTGCGAATTATTCTCACAACTTAAGGAAACAAAATACTTAGAATAAAATGAAAGGTTATATGTAAACTAATTTTGTCAAATTTATAAATTTATAGAATTACACACGAAAGAGTGCGTAAATGTGTTTGCACGACTATCAGCAGTGGGAGGTCTTTCCCTCCTCCTTGAAATTCAAGTATCTTAGAAACCCTGAGGATGATTCTTTATCATCTCACACATAACTGTTCTGCGTAGAACCCTTATTTCCCTCGCAGCGCTGCGCAGAGGCAACGCAGCAGTTTGGCGGTGGAAATGACAGACGAGCAGGGAAAACAGGCAACGCTGAACGTGGGGACGGTCCCATTTAGGTTGTAAAATATCGGACGATGACTGGCTACCTCCCTCATTCTGTCGCCACTTCTTCGTTCCGAGACGTGTATACCCAGAGGTTCCCTGACACATCACCTTCCATTCAAGCTAACATCATTACCCCTGGCGACCGTAATGATTCACCTACTGGATAATTTTTATTGCAAATTAATTTTTACCGTGTAAGTGAGACAAAAAATGGTTTAATTTTGGATTCTGCGCAGAATTGTAAGAAAAATTATATCAAATAATATCCATTTTCCAGCAATCGCCTGTCTTTTTTAAGGATATGATTACACTGATGTTGCCAACATCAATATAGAATGCTTGAAAACGGTTGTTGGGTATCAGAGAGTGGGTGGGACACGTATTACTAAAGTAGCGACCTTGAGAAATTAGTGTTGCGTTGTCCGAGTTCGGAAAATCACAACCCGCAAAGCAATCGCTGTAATCTGAACCACGGAAGATGAGAGTGAAAATGTGTCATGGGTTTCTTAGAATTGTTATACAACAGAATGGTTATTGCTGTCGTTGTATTATATTGCGTACACCTGGTGATCACACAAAACGCGTATCGAACATTGTGAAATAATTAATTGTGTTGATATCGTTGTTGTACCAATGTGTGATTTTGTATAAATCATTAAAAAGTAATTCTGTACTTAATCTGGTCATCTTTGAAATCACTCAATCCATTGTCACTGGTAATGATGAATTTAATTTGAAATGCTATAAAACAGGCGTTTTTACTCCTCATTACTCATTGAATTACAAAATCATTATATTTATTTTATTTGGAATATATATTGTAAAATAAAAACCTAGATTCAGCATATATAAAGTATTCTCTTTTCAATTTTTTTTTGAGAGGGTGGGAGTTGATCTCAAACATACAGAACGGAATCTAAAGAAGACCTAAAAATTATGTTTAGAACAACATTTAATTTCAGGGACACTTTCCTGTACCTATCCTCACTTCTCAGTCCTCCGAATACTTAGAAATGGCTAGAAATAAATAAATTTATAAATAAAATGGATAGTTGCAAATGTTTTGTCAGACCCGTTCGAAACTTGAATATCTACAATACAACCATATCTACATACTGTTATAACCCATTTCCAAGCCAAATATTGTAAAAAAATTGGAGATAAAAGATGGTACTATTTAATTTCTTCGTTAAGGAACTAGCCATACCTTAAAAGAAATGTAATAGTAGAGATGATGCAAAAGAGAAAAATTAAATAAATATTTGGTAAAATATCAATAAAATTTTATATCAACTTAACATTCAAATACATATCCACTTTACATTATATCTTAATATTATACATTAGAACCCTTCTTAACAGGCCTCAGATCAACCGGTCCTCGGATAAACCGACCAATCACATAGGGCAGTTCTTTTTCTCTCTCTCTTTTAGCGTATATACAGCGGGCAGGTAGTGACTCAAACATTGATTGGTTGACGGGCCTTTCCTGGAAAGTCAAGCGCGATGACGCGACGTTAGGTGTGCAAGTGCATGAAAGAAAATCGATTTTTCAGGGCAAAACTAGGATTAACCGGCTAAACAGGTAACCGACTAGACCGGTTAAGAGGGATTCTACTGTATTACATATTAAATTACGGTAAACTTGCATAAACGGAGACCTCTTGGGAGTTCGCTCCTCTTTCCAGAAAACCCACACCGGAAAGAAAATCACGTCTTACTATCAAGCATAAAGTTATCAGCAGTCAGTTACATACTATGATTTCCGAGAGTTAAGCAATAAAATGTAAAAAGTATTTGTAAAAAGTATAAAAACTCCTGACGAAGAAAAAAAAACACTCATGAATGCTAAATTAATTAAGTAATAATGTTAATTCGGCTAAATTATTATACTTTTTATTTAAAGCAGACAATTAGAAAAACTAAAATATCTCCTGGAGCAAAATGTTTTTAACACACTCTTGGATTGATTCTGATGAGTTAGCAACAAATTCTTGCTTAGAAAGTCGAAAAAATAAAATATACGCATAGTAAACGGACTAGATTCCCCTTGTATAGGTTGCCATGTTAAGCACGAAATTGGTCATTCACCTTATTGAATATTTGCAGGACTCATACCTATTAAGGAAAACATGACTTCACTATTTTCTGATTGAATGATCCCAAATGTATTTATTGTGTTTTGGTGTGCATATAAGGGCACACAGAAGTAGGCCACAATAATTAAAATTGTTCTTCAATTTAATTTTAGCACATGTAACAACAATAATAGCGGGTACAAATAAGTTTTGTATCACAATTTCTAATTTTCGATACCTCGTGCGACAGGGTTAAAAACGTGGGTGTTCAAACAAACCGTTATTGTTCATTTAAGGCCTTCACAATTCATAAGAGGATCTAAGTTTTTGGGATATGCTTTGCAGTATCAGTAATAAACGTCGAGTCCTGCATGTGGATTGTCTCCCAATACTTTTCACAGAACCCGTGTCAATTTCAGTCTTACTGTCTGACCGTTCGATTGTGTTGTACGAGTACACGTCATGTTCAGTCTCTATCAAGGGCGTCATTGGACGTTTACTTTTGGAGGTTGGGAAGCATGAAGCCCAAAAGTGCTTTCTAGATTTTGGGATTGTTTGGTAGTTTTAGAAAACATAAAGCCTATTAACTAATTAGATAACAAATAATTTGTCACCTATCTATTTAATTATTATTTATTATAATTTGCGTACAATATTTATTTGATTAGGTATCTACCTAACATAATGTGAATTCTAAAGAACCATCAATATAAATCTCTTCTAATGAAATGACTGACTTAGCTAAGTCACGCTACAACGTAGCTGCACTTCCTTGGTCCTCACAAAGAAACAGGAACAGGTCCTGGCAACAAAACTCACGATACTTATATCTCATAATAAATTAATATCCCTGATTTCACTAACACAATGCAAATAAATGGTGTGTTTACTGTTATTTTTCGATTCTTCTCTTCCGTGCTAACTTATCACAATATGTGTTTGTTTAGAAAATAAATATTGCTTCTTGGATGCACTTATAATATTCGTTCTATATTGCCGCTCACCGTTCGCCATTTAAATGATTGTATTCAACTTAAAAGTTTATCTGCTGAAAATAGGGTATCCCATTCAGAATTTTTAAAATTACCCCCTCCATTCCCAGATGGTGGGAAGGGGTCCAGTTTGGTACCATTTGAAAGAATTTTTAAAGAAATATTGAACACGTATTTTTGTTTTTTCTTTCGATGATATCGATTTCGATAATTTCGATTTCTCGAGATCTGCTGAAAATGTTTATTTTAACGACTACAGCGCCATCAATCCAGAAAATGATTCAAAAAGTTAAGTATTCTCCCCCGTAGAATCTGAATTTGCAATAAAAAATTGGGGTTGTCATTTAAGATTTCAAAGTTATATTTTTTCTACAATGCTTAGTCTTTTCTTAGATATTTTTATGTCTTGACTTAAATGGACTATTCTGTGTATGCGAGTTGCGTTGCATTCAAGTTGCCTCGTATGTGGAAGGTCTTATATTAGTGGTTTATGATTTACGTCTTCCGTTCACATGAGTTGGATACCCTGACGCAGACAATTTGATTCTTCGATATATCTCGCTTTTATGCCTTACCACGCGTTACTACGCTTCTACCACGCTCCCAGGCGTAGTACGAGATAGTGAACCATGGTTAACTACGACGCCGAATGAAAAGCTCATTTCGGCGACTAAGGTTAACTATGGTAGCCTACTACGGCAAATGAAAGCACCCAATATGGACAGTAGCATTTCGACCAATCAGAACGCCACGACTCACGACGAGCAGCGGATAAAAATAGTAAAGAGCGGGAACGTAAATAGGACTGAGATCTCAGAAAAATTGAGACAGTTTTTTTGCGCCACTTGAGGAGCTGTCATCGCTGGGTGGCCGTCTTTGCAGTATAACTCCATAAGTAAGTATTGATATTTGTTCGTTTCTATAGCGGTTGTGTATTTAAATTATTGTTTGATGCATTGTGAAAATTGTATATTTCTAAAGGGAAATGTTTGTCAATAATACTTGAATACAAAAAGCTGGAATCAAAAATAATATTTATTAATTAAACCCCTTAATAGCTTAAAGCTAGAGCTCTCTCTTACCTCTGCGGCTTACCAATACAGTCGTGATATTGGATATGGCGCACTAGGTTATGTGTAAACGTTGTTCGCCCCAAAATGTTTCACGGTGTATCTAGAGATTAAACCCACGGGGAATACGGCCTTACTAGTGCTCGTTATCGTGGTCCATAGTTGGCCGAAACTAATATATACAATTGTCAACTACGGTTTCTTTTTATTCTGGCGGCGACCCGTCTTCGGGATGCGTAAATTTTAATAACTCTTCCACTTTCTGTTTTTTTTACTATTTATATCGATTCATTTTATGTTTAACGACAAAAGAAGTGACTCTAAAAACAGGTTATAATTTCCAATTTTTCAGTAACGTTCCGGTCCGAAAAGATTATTCTATCCTTTCGGAAAATATCCAAACATTCAAGAAAAATATTTGTGGTGCAATTTGTCCTATTTATCTTACAGCAATTTCCCTTACATGTAGCAGTTACGGTTCATGGTTTTAGTCATGTCAAATTTTCAATTCATTGCTTTATTTTCAGAGCAATCTTAACTAAATAATATGGGCAAGGGCAATTACACTTTTTTAAAGAACATCGATAAATTGCATTTTCTCATAGATTATTGTATATTGAGCACTTGAAATCTGAAAGTATGAAAATAAACTAAACGAGTTAGTCTAAGAGATATTTCATTTTATGTGTAGACATTTTCAACCAGTGGCACTCTTTAATATGTATTGTGTCCGAAAATAAGTAATACATTTTGCTATATGGGTAACTAAACAATAAGTACTACATTCACACCCAAATTTAAGAGACCCTCCTACTGAAATTTACACACACCCATTCGCTCGGTATTTTTATTTGGCTTATGTAATCACTTAAAACAATGAAATTAAAATAATTTTTCTTGCAGATTTTCCACACACATTTCACGGGGAACAATGAATTTAATTAAAACTAAATTATTCGATTTAATTAACCAATCGCGGATGACGTTTACTACACTTGTCGAAAAATCAATTATGGTGGTAAATTTGGAGAAATGGGAAAGTATTAAAAGGAGTCTTTGTTTTGATCTCAAAGTACTACCATCAAAGAACGTAGTTTTGAAAGATCCCTCTACGCAGTCATGTCTGAAATGAAGCTCACAAATCAAGTCATTTGTACTGCTATTTTTATCTCATCTCATTATCACCTGATTTCATTTCTTGCTGGAAAAATTTTCAGTAGCCTGAAAAACATTCACAAAATGTGAACATGTGATTGATAAAGAATAACAATTTCATCATGAAGTTTTTATATATTGCGCGTTTTGAGGGCTGTAATGTAATGTATTTGTAACACAGTTGTTAACTCGGAAATATATCAAATAATATTATAATCCGCACTTACAATGGAAAACAATGCTTGGATTATATTCACCAGCAACCTTGGACTTTTTCCGTTAACATTTATATCACTTTTACGACCCGGAAATAAGCTCACACTGGTCGCATTCCGGCTCGTATCCACGATTTCGAGTTCAGATACTTTAAATGAAATGAACTCCACAACATCCACGCGAGACGAGAAAAAACCTCCCCGGCGGGGAATCGAACCCCGGTCTCCCGCGTGACAGGCGGGGATACTGACCACCACGGAAAGTAGAAACACGGTAGGGATCACGCGCATGTCTTCCCTCTCACTCTAGCCCGCTGTGACGTCACTGGTGCAAATGCCGGAGAGCGCTGCGCCGCCCGTTTCAAGGAGTTAGACCTTTCTGAAGTCCATATAAAAAAATGGTCTCGTATTTTGTAATTCTAATTGTTGGACAACTCATATACGACTATTTATTTAAAATATTCATAGTTAATCACAATTATTCATCTATGACAACATGAAAAGAACTGTAATTTGGAATCCCTGTTTGATCTTAAATTTTTATAATGTATGAGACCAATATTTGCAGGAACAATTTTCAGAATTGGAGAGGTATATTGCAACATATTAATCGATACACCTTGATAAATTAAGAAAAAGTATTATAAACCAGTTTAAATATATATAAATATTACGTGCCTCAATTTATCGAAGTTTATTTAGCTTTTTTGCTTTCTTCTTCCCCCATGTTTTCTTGTTCCCATAACGTGTTCTTTTTGATGATCTCTTCTTATTAATTGATTTAAGTCTGATAAATGTACGAGTTCTTACAAAACATGAAATCGCAAACTCATCTACATACATCCTTTATTTTATCTTCAGGTAATCCGTCAATGTTTTCATCACATTTGGAGTCTTTGTAAGCTCGTCAGTGCCGTGAAACTTATTAAAGTCGTTTTCCATATTCAATGCTATATTTAACCAGCCTTCGGTTGGATTCATAAGAGCTCCTCTTGAAACTGTAGAGAGTCTGTCAAATTGTTAGCTAGGGAACAATTTTGTTGGTTACCCATTTTCAAAAACAGTTTTTATGTTGTTTTTTTCTTAACTCTAAATGCCACATAACCAGCCAACATTTTTAGAAGGTTTACTTTTTCATCTGTAACAATGGAGTTTGTATTGAATTCTGACTTTTCATAATCACAACTGAATTCACTGGAAAAACACATTGTCCTCCTCGAACTCAGTCATCAGAGAATGTGAATCTGCCACTTCTCTTTCTGCTGTAGCATTCATTGCTTGGTGGCATTCGTCGTCATAAACTTCCCCGGAGTCAAGCAATTCCCAGTACAAATTATTGTGGCTGCATTTTGGCTTAAAATCGATGTTTTTATCCTCTGATTTACTGCTGTTGGCAAAGGGTGGTCGTAAAATCGCCCGATGCTTCTTATCATGTCCTAGCAGATATTATGTAAGAATAACCTTCCTTCATAAGTTCCTTGTATAATTCTTGTATAACAGTTTGGAATGGAAGTAAATTATGTCTTCCTATTACTAGCATATTTAGGCATAGTTCAAATAATTTATTTAATGCTTCATCTTGTTCTTTTAAGTTTGTTCCATGTGCGCTCTTCATTTTATTTCTGTGATCATTTGGAATTCTAGAATTCAAAACGTCATTATTTAGTGTCGACAAATGCAACTTTGCCGCTTTTCGTACATTTTGCCTCTCTGGCCAGGAGAGAGTGAGGTGATTATTTGTGGGTATATTTTAGGTGATCCTTCTGTGACTGAACTACGGTTTCAAAAACGTCCTTTTTGATCATTATACCATCTGGTAGTACAAAACCCTGGTCAAGCAATATAATAGTTTTAACATATGCGGCGCGTCACAGAACGCCCATAATTGGCGAGTCTATTCCGCAGGGTTTTTAACACTACTCATCTGCGGTGTTATTTTCAGCTCATAAAAAAGGTTTTTCATTTGTGGGTCCTCTGCCGCAAACAAATCCCCGCACACGAAATCCTGTAGATTCTACGAGTTTAATTGTCTCAAAAAGTAATTCTGTATCCACTGCACGATGAAAATCGAAGAAAAGTGGTTGTCTCCATTTACCAATTAAACATCGGGCAACTATCACCTGCACGTATTTATGAGGACCTCTTATAATGTCATGTACACTGTCATAGCAAATATCTGATTTTACCTTCATTTCATCAAAACATAAAATTAAATCTTTCTCAAAATTTGATAATAAATTTATTTGAGCACTTAAAATATCAAAGCTCAAATGTATGAAACCAGGGGCGACTGTAAACTGGCTCAGGCGACGCTTAATTGTAATTGCACTTGAAAATTGATATTTTAAAGTCTCGCGCACAAAATTGAAAACTGTTTTAGACACACTTCTTAGCATTATGGCTTTCGATACATCATCTGACGACCAGTTTGTACATACACCTTTATGAACGTAATTTATTTGAGACTTCGAAAAAAGACACTGAAATTTGCATAGGTCGTCCTTTAGAACCCTATTTTCAGCCTTAACAGCTTATAATTCCTCAAATATTTTCTCATATTTTTCTTTCAAAATTAAATTTTCCTCTCTCAAATCTCAAGTCATCAGAGTCAATATCACTTTTATCACACGAGGTAGTAATATTTTCTAACTCACTAGCTTCATAGTTTTTGCTTGATACTATCTCATATTCAGTTCCACTGTGTTCATCATTTTGTAATTTTTTCTTGATTGAGATGGAGATCAAATTTGCCACAATCTTTCTCTTTTATCAGCTTTATGTTTTCTCTCAGTTTCTACAGCTGTCGTCACAGAAAGGATTTTTAAGAGGGGAAAAGCAACTGAAATATGTTTCATTATTAAAGACAATCAGTCACATTCACAAAACTAAGTTCACATTCACTAACTAAGAAAATTGAAAGTTGGAAATCACAACAACTTAATTTATTAATAGTAAAGATATTTATTGCCAACATTTTGAGATTCAATTTATCTCATCTTCAGGGCAGTCTAGAATGCAAATACAAAGCAGTAACATACAGATATGGTATTCTACAATCTACAATTTACATCATATTTATTACATTAAATAATCATACATTATTAAAAAATTGTAACGTACCTGTGATGTAGTACATGAAATTTTTTCTTTAAAAATCAATAGTCATTTACAATAAGTTGCATATCTAAAATCTTAAGAACTTCTGGTTTCCAGGGTTCGATTCTCTGCCAGGGAGGGTTTTTTTCCGACTCGTGTGGGACAATGGATGTTGGGGAGTTCATTCATTAAAGTGTTTATACGCAAGAAAGTAAACAATCGGCAAGATATTATAAATTGTCCAGTAACTAGCAATTTTCTTAGGAGTAACTGAACAATTTATAATGCCTTGCCTATTGTTCACTCTCTTTTGTATAAATAACAGATACTGAAATTCACAAAAGAGCACAGAGGTTCACGTGACATTCTGCTACAAAGGTAATTCTTATGTGGTATTTAATTTCTACACTTGGAATTGTCACTGACAATGTTAAGAAGATTAAACCTGCATTTACAGTACCACGAAAGCTGGAAGCAAGTAGGATTCAGATGACCAAAGTATCAATAAGACCCTTAGTATTGTGCAGTTTTTATATATGACTTGAAAATCCTATATTTAGTCATAAAAAATGTGAACCTAGAGTATTATAAGTGTAATAGATAGTTTGATATGAGAGTTTTGTAAAATTCTCATATTTCTTCATGTCATATATAAAAACTGCACAGTTTTCAATACGACAATTTCTTATTCAATAAGGAAAGGAGGTTTCAAACATGTGAAACGTGAGCATGTACTTGTGATTCTATTTTTCAGTGAGCTGTTTCAATATGAAGTCAGCAGTTAATTTCTTTTATGTGGAACTGCTTTTCATTATTAACAATTGGTTCATCAGCTTGAATTTCGTCAAACATTTATTTCCTTTCCATTCTTGTTTCTGGAAAATGTCAATTAACTTTCCACTTTTCACTAAGTGCTGTTGCTTGAATTTTTATTGGCAACCATTCTTGTCTGACCTTTCCAATCTTTTATCTCAAACGTGACAGCAGTTTTACTGTGGCTCCAAGTCTTCACCACTACTTCATAATTCCTCAGACATTATGTCAATGGTACCAAGCAAGTTCCTTTGCATTCAAGCCTAATTCAAACTCTACAAACTTTTCTATAAATACTGAAAGCCTGTTCCGCAATAACACTTAAGGTGATCTCTGCGAGATTAGTGGTGTTATTTCTTTTTCGTACCCAATCGTTCTCTGGAAAATTTTCCACTCCCCAATCCCAATGACCAAGCCTCCTGGAGTGACCACTCCATTAATTCCAAACTCGCTATGCCACTGCCATGGGATATCAACAATTCTCCTCACAATTTTATATTGTATTAATCGTAAATTAGTTTTTTTATTAATTTCAGAAATAGTATTCATTACATCATTTATTAAATGAATGTTGCTATTCTAGAATTTCTTGTCACAAGAAATATTTTTGGTTTATACATTCACAATAGTATATTCTTATATTTATGTACTGAGAAAGAGACTTTCAGAGTGAAACCATACATAATTTAAGGATGTTAATTTCAAAATATAAAAATCATATTTGTATTTGTTATTCCTATGCAATTCATCAAAACATGTTTATTTACTATTATGTCTCTAAGCTTTCCTACCTACATAAATTTTGGAATTATATGCCTCCTTTGGAATATTGAGAGTCCCTTGTTATCATGCTTGTTGGATTACCATGAAATACACATTGGTGCATTTTGATGGTATGAAAGCAATAGGTAAAATGCTTCCTAGTTTACAATATCTAGTAATTCTGCCCAGCTATCTAAAGTAGTTTTGAAGTCTTGGAGTGGGGATATTTAACACCACAAAATGAGTTAATAAATCCTGAATATCTTGTTTACGTTACGAAGTTGAACTGAAATTTATTTACATATATTTGAGCTGCATTGAAATCTATTCATTATAAATTTATTGATCCATGCTTTATTTACTCTTATTAGTATAAAAATTAAATTACTTTTTTAGTATTTAAAACAATACCTGAATAACAGCATTATGCTGTGACAATAAATCAAGAAAAATTAAAAACTTAATAGAATAAAAGGACTTAGCAAACATTGGCTTAGAAATCCAGTACCTGAGGACCCCAAAAAGTATTCAGAAAAACTACTTATAATTTTTATAAATTAACAACTTCTTATATTATATTATCATTTCCAATATGTAAAACAAATAAAATCAATTATAATGAGTCAACATAGCAAATTACTTGTCAATAATGGTAAAAACTATTTTTGATCTCTTTTTCCACAATTTATTTTGTTTTAACTAAAGATCAACAGTTTTTTGTGTGAAAAGGAAAATTCTGGCTTAGGGATAAAATACTTTTATGGACCCTCGAATAGACCAAAAGCCCAGAGCACCAACAGATGGAAATGGCTTTATCAAATATCATTAATTATATGTAATAATTATTACACATATTTCTGTGTATATTTTGATGAACCATGCTGGTGTGAATTACTTCATTGACTATACCCTGCAGAATTTAAATGAGAAGTGGATTTAGGCTAAATTTTCTATAATTCAGGTATTACATAGTCCTCAGAGAGTACATGAAGAGCACTCATGGGCTCAACCCTTAAAGGGTCATAATTTAGTCACCAGGGCAGGTCAACTGTTAGGATTATCTGGTTCTCCAGATTACAGATTAGGAAAGACATAGTTCTGTTATGGTGAGTGTGAGTATGTGAAAGAGTTCATGTCTGAGAAATAACATTAAACTATTCTTTTCTTTTACAATAAATTTGTAGTAGAACATTCAAATTCTTATATAAGTAGCCCTTGGTATGTCATAATCATTACCCAAAATTAATTAACAGATATCAGTAGTTTTTTGTATTATTATGTATGTGTACTTGTCTTTATGTAATAAAAACAGTCTCACATACCGCTGCAAAGAAAGATTAACCTACCTCCTCCATTTCTAACCCCACTGCCAAATGAAAATTCAGTTACACTGTTCGTATCATGAAACCCCCTCCCACCAATCTTCTTACATAATCACTTCTTACATTTTAACAACAAAATTATTCTTAACACATATTATGACAGATTTAGACAAGCACAAAAAGTTTCATTTTGATAGCTGAACTATGATTTGCAGAGAATCAGGCCCACAGAGATTTGTAAAAGTACATAAAAGACAAAATAATACCACATTTTCAGAAAATTTTGCCCAAGTCCATTCCCCATTTAAATTCTGTGGGTTCTTCTTCTACTAAAATATTTTATTAGTGGTATAAATACTATGCCTTAGTGCAAAAAATTTTGATACAATTCATTTCATAGATCAATTATAGCTCTTGCTGATGTACATACAAGTTTACTGATTCAAAAATTTGTATGAAATACAACTGTCATGATTTGAAATACTGCTTTTAACCTTTAATTAAAATGTTGTACTCTGGGTAATAAAAATTTTGCAACTAGGAGTGTAAATAGTTTTATCATGATTATCATCTTCTCACAGAATTATAGATGTAGATTGATGGCCCCTGCATTCTTTATACCATTTTCCAAATCTTCTGGGATGATACCATTTCATTTTCTTCTTGGTTCTTATCTGCATTCTTTTATTCCAAGGTGCTCCTTCCAGTTCCTCCCTAGCTTGCTCACTAATATCAACCACGATTCTTCCCTCTCTCAACCCTTTTTGATTGTACATCTTAATTATCTGTTTTGCAGGAATTATCCCACTTGCTGCTGCCCAGTTTATGAATTAAAAGTTTTTTTTAGGGATATTTATACTTCATGGAAAAATAAAGAAATTAACAACAAATTCTTATACATGAATAAGCATGTGCACTCTTTACCCACACACTCGCACACTAATGTTATTTATTTATTTCATGTCTTATGGTGAGGTTCAGGCCACCTAACCATGACTTGGGCAAGGGAATTGGGAAGGAGTGATGTTAGGTAGCCAGAGAATTTATGTTACCAAATCGACATTTGTCTGAAAACCTAAGTAAGGGAAACCCAAGCTGGAATCCTCACCTAGTTCAGCTGAGCAGGGTTTGAACCCATACTCAATGGTATCATAGAAGTGAAGACACTACCACTAGACGACTGCTGTCGGTAATGTTTTGAAGAAGACATTGCAAATGTGCCTGACATTGGTATAAGAGTAATTGTGTATAAATGAGAATGAAACTATAAAAAATAATGAAATTTTTGGCTACACTTTCATTTATATTCAGGGTTGTGAAAACATTCAAAATTTATCATGCTTAATGGCAATGCAGAAAGATAAAATATAACAATTTTTTATGTTAAACACCCTTCTCTTATATTCCTTTATCCTCTTCTACATTAAATGTCACAAACATGTACCTATGTTCCCTAAAAAAGTTTCTTTGTGAAGTTGATCATGTACACAAATGTGTGGTTTGAATTAAAAAATGACATTCTTTTAAACTTAAAGTCCCTCATCATCTATTTTTATTTGCTTCACCACCAACACCAAATTCACTGGAACAAAATGAATGAAGATACCACATATAAGTTTTTATAATGTGGAGAATATTCTCAAATGACAGGCAGAAAGTGCTATAGGTTACTACGTGGAGGAAACTCTGTAATACTGCATTTTTCCTGAAATATAGATATGAGGCCAGCAAAACATTCAAATTTAGTTTCACATGAGATTGCTAGAAGACAAAAAGTGGTTTAACTATTGAACATTAGTGAGCTGTTTTATTTTAAATTTAGTTGGAGTAATATTTAATTTTTTAAATTTAATAAAGTTAATCAATAAAGTAAAAATGAACATATAAATTATAAGTTGAAGTCAGTTTCAAACAACCTTAAACTCCATTTAACATCAATGTCTTAAAATGTTTTCAGTATACTCAAACCCCCCCAGATGATGTCCCTCCCATACCTCACCCCGAAATTCAATCCATGGCACACCTTTGAATTCAAACTTAGTGGGAGCACAAGAGTAGAGGTAATGCAATTTTATTTGATGTTTTATATACATATTTATAATTTTATTTAATTTATATAAAAAATTATTTTGTAGTTTCTTAATTGTTAACTATGTTCTTAATTTCTTACCCATTATTTTAATTCCCATCAATTACATGCTTAATGAACTGACTTTGATTAAGCCTTGTTAGATTCCTTCAGAAATGTGGCCTTTGGCACAGTATTTGATCTTTATTTGTATGTCATGACTTTAAATCCATAAATAAATTGGAGCTCCTCCCACAAGTTCTTGGGAGGGTTTGGATTTAAATCCTTCTTTCTGTTTCCTTTTCTTTAAATTTACAGTTTTTTCTCCTCTCTAAATTTACATCTTTTTTTGTTTTCGGTTTTATAATATTTTAGGAAACTGTTGTCTCTCTTTTACTGTCTTTTTATGTTTGGACATATGGTATTTTATGAGGATTTTTAGTGGGTATGGTCGAGTCATTTGGCGAGTCCCACATGTCGGCGAGCCATAAAGCCTGAAATAAAATTACATGCTTATGTAAACTATTTTGTGTTTTATTAAATACCAATCTGTTGGTGGTATGTTAAAATGACGACACATTCCAAACTTTAATTATTGTTAGGAATGTACTGAAATGTTAAATCCTCCTCTGCCCTAGGGCCCTTGATTGGAATTGATGGGATGGTTCCTTGCTTGCTTCCAGAAAGTAAATTAGTTTATTGTCCTCCACGTGGTCATATGCAGTCCGTAACTGCTTTTTTGACAATAAATTTATTATTATTAACTGTATAATCTTTCTACACAAGAGGACCTCCAGATCTGTGACTCCTGAGCGTGTCGAAACCCTGGAGACTTTGCAATGACCAACCGCATATCTTTAACCCTTCCCGATAGAGAATGCGTGGGGTGTAGAGGTGGGTCGTTGCAACTGGAACAACAACAACTGGACCGTTACCACTCCAACCGCAGACTAAACAGTTCCGCTTGGAACGGTCTCGCCCCCCACCCCCACCCCCACCCCTGGGGGACTTACATCTAGTAAGTTCGTGTTCGGCAAACACGAGGCCCCGAGCTGAGTCTTGTATTACTTACACTTACTTGTGCAAGGCTCCTTCAGGGTCCTCCATGGGTCCTTCATGTGATACTTGGTTAGGGTGGCGTTCGTATGTTTCTTTGGCAGAGTTCACAGTTTTTAATGTATTCACTGACTTGAGTGTGTAGATTGGGCCAATAATATTTCTGTTTAAGTGTTTAATAGTTTCTGAAATACCGTTGTGATTAAGACTGTGGTAATGGGTTACTAATTGTTTTTGTTTTTCCGTTATTTTCCATTAATCTGGTTGTGCGAAGAATTATTAAGTCAGACGTGGAGAGTTTTTGGCATACTTTAATAAATGGGATTTCAATCGTAATGTCATTAAAGTAGACAGCTTATTTCTCAGAAAGAGAGATTATTTGGAGGAGAATGGTTTGTAGATCATTTAATAAGTTCTGTTCTGTGACTCTAATTTTGATTATTTTATGTCTTTTGAAAATGTGAGTGGCCTGGTGTTTTACCGAAAGAAACAATAATTTGGGTTTTATTCTGATTTAATGCTCTCTCCGACATTCTCAAAGTAAAAATAGGATCTTCCTTGTTAGAATGCACGGTGTCATTGTCAATGTCCTGTTGGTAATTCATGTTGGGGACAATGGCAACATTGGAGTTAATTCATCATTATAGGTATTAATTTCTATTCGAGACAGAACGTCAGTGACGAAATTTTGCCTTTGACATATTTAATTTCAAAATCAAATTCATCTAAACTGATCTTCCAGCGATATAGATGCGATGAGAGATCCTTTAGAGAAAATAACCATTGTAGGGGTCTATGGTCACATTCAATGGAAAAATGACGTCCCCAGAGGTATGGTTTAAAGTTTTTGCAACTGTTTACAATACCGAGGAGTTCTCTCTCGATTGTTGAGTAGTTTCTTTCTGCGGGGTTTAAAGTGCGCGAGTAGTAGGCGATCGGGTGTCCTCGTTGCGAAAGAACCGAGCCTATGGCAAAATTTGAACTGTCAGTCGTCAAAGTAAAAGGTTGTGTGAAATCAGCGTTTGTGAGGAGGACTTTTAGTTGTTCAAAAGCATTTTTGTAGGAGGAATCGTTGGTATCAATTTTGGTGCCTTTTTTAAGACAGCGGGTTAAAGCAAAGGCAACTTTTAAAAAATCTTTTATAAACTTCCGATAATATCCAGCTAATCCGAGAAATTGTTTTATTTCTTTTGGAGTAGTTGGTATAGGGTATTGTTTTAGGGCTTGAATCTTATCTGGATTTGGTTTAATCCTTTCTTGCGTGACTAAATGACCGAGAAATGCAACTTCTTATCAAGTTGTACTTTCAGATGGACTTCGCGGAGTTTTTTTTGAGAATTAAAGAAAGATGGTGGGTGTGTTCTTCTAGTGATTTGGAAAATATTATAATATCATCGATATATACGAAACAAAATTTAAAACGAAAAGGTCTGAGTATGTTGTCCGTTACTCTTTGGAATGTAGCAGGAGAGTTCTTTAAACCGTATGGCATTCTCTTAAACATTAAGTGGTGGTTGTCTATCGAAAAGGCTGTTTTTTTTTCGAAGGATCCTGGATCGATTTCAATTTGGTGAAATCCTTGTGCTAAGTCGAGGGTACTAAAGTATTGGCATTTCCCTAGGTTGACAAGGATTTCTTCTGTTCTAGGCAAAGGGTATTTATCCTCTATAATTTTATTGTTCATTTCGCGAAAATCGATAACTAGTCTCCATTTCTTTTGTCCCGATGAGTATAATTTTTTTGGAACAATCCATAATGGATTGCAATAGGGTGATTCGCTGGGTGTAATATGCCTTGATCTAGAAGTTTCTGTACTTCTGTATTAATAATCTGTTTTAAGTGAGGTAATCTGTAATTTTTTTTGCAGACAGGGGTTTCATCAGTAGTTCTAATGTAGTACTTGACGGCGTTAGTAAATGAAAGGTCGCAACCAGGATAAAAAAACATCAGAAAATTCACAGCAAATTTTCTGTATGGCATTACGTTCTAAATCGTTCATGTGTTGAATTCTAAAGAATTTACTTAGGTCAGATTCAGTGATAGAGTTAATTTCGAGTGGGTGTATAATGATATTGTCAAGTGGTTCCTCTAGAATAAGATGTTCAAAATTTAAGTCAACAAAAGATTCCATGGGGTACTTAATTGTGTAATTATCTGCATGTAGGATCGCATCAGAGAAATAGGTATTTTGATAGGTAAAGGAAGGAACATATACTTCTCTTCGTTTTATATTGAATGGTATATTCAAAAAGTGCGCGTTTTGGTCAGTACTAAATTTTTTTTGTTTGTTTCCAGAATGATAGTGAAATGGGATTTCTGTGTTTCCCAATAATATGGTGTTTTTGACATAATCAATCCCAATTTTTGGCTTTTAGACGGGCAAAATCTGCAGACCCGATAAGAGCGTCGAAATAATTGTGCCATTGCATCACTCTAAAATTAATTGGTTCCTGAAGACCATATTCTGAAAATATTGGAAACCGCACGTTGTCCGTACCGATAGTTTCTGCATGAACTGATTGTATACAGAACATTTCGTAAAAGAGATAGTCCGAAAACATTTAAAAAGCTGGGTTTGGGTTTATCATAGAATTGCTTGCCCCAGAGTCAAGAAGAATTTTTAGTCCAAATAAAGTTATGAAAGGGAGCTGTGGGGCGTTACATATGTTATTTAAGTCTTGGACGTTGATGGTGTAACTTCGCAAAATCCTGAGGCTTATCTAAGTTTTCGATTTCTGTGGTGTAATAATCCTGATCCGGATATTCATGGTTTTGTTCAGAAACGGTTTCATGAAGGTAATTGTCATAGTAGTGTTCGTCATACTCTGGTTCGTGGTGATACTGGTCGTCCGTTTTGGTATGACAATTGATTCCGTGACGAATGGTAGATATACCTGACATGGGAGTGGATTGATTTTTGTGTGTTTGGTTTTGGGTGTTGTATAATCTTCCTATGTGTTGTCGGTATGGGTAAGATCTCCTTTGATCTGTGGGTGTTCTGGGTTGAAGAGGTCTTAGGAGAGGAGAACGGTTAACAATTTGTGAAGGTCGATTTTGTGTAAAACTGGTTTCCTGTCGCACTGTTCTATTCCGTTCAGGTCTGTTTAGTGAGTGTCGATATTATGGTTGTGAGGGATATTTGGTCTAGATGTTGGAAAGTTTGGATTAAAATTAGGTAATCTGTTCGATCTATTGTCCTGAGAAGGTGTCTTTTCATTACGCAGTGAATCCATATAGTTTTCATATCCTCTTTCATTATCAAAATCGCGGTAAGATCTTAGTGCTTGTGTGATGTCTGTAAGTTGGGCATTCTCTTTAGGGTGGTAAAATGCCAGCGCGGAAGGCGCTTAGAGCTTTTGCGTCCGCTTCTATTAGTTTCATCTCTAGAATAGGTGCCTGGTAATTTAATTTTATAGAGCCATTATACTTCATTAGCAAAGTATTTACTCTGTCATAATAATTCTGAAAGTTTTCATTACGTTTTTGACAACAGTTTGATATTTCTCGAAACAATATATGTTCGTCTCGAGCGTCGCCGTATTTCCTGATTAGTTTTTGTCTCAAAGTATCAAAGTTTGAATTTGTTTCGATATCTAGTACCGTCTGTGCGTTACCTTTAATTTTAGATTTTACTACGTTAAATAGGAATGAATTTGTGAAATCCGCCTGAGGAATTTCTGGTGATCTTTGGAAATGTCTTAAAAAGTTCTCGCATTGTACTAGAAAATAGTCTAAATTACAGTTGAATGTTCCATCGAACTCCGATAATAAGTTGATATGGGCCATTTCCCAATTAGATAAAGGTTCAAATTTTTGAGCCATTGTAAAAAGTATTAAGATTAAATTCTTGAAATTATTCAAATAAATTTAAATCTGGTTTACAAATAAGAATGCAGGATTAGCAAAAATAGCTGTTTACTACTGTACTATACCATTGCAAACGATGTTTAAAATTAATGTGACAAATCTTTGAAATTTCTGAATAAAAATTTCGAAATTTTGTGAGCTTAGCAGGATTTGTGACAATATTCATTTGAATTACTGCACTAATATCACTGTGTTTTCACTTATGATGACTCCTTATGTGATTTGAATAAAGTTTAAAAATTGTGAAGTATGCAGGACTTGCGAAAATACTTGTCTAGCTACTACACTGTTTCGCTTCTGTTCACTGTTGCAACAAGTTCCGACTTACAGCACTGAAAAGATGATGAAGTTCCACATCCTGCAGCAGAAGAAGAAGAAGGCGTCTCCATTGTGCTTCGTTGTCCGACGAGTAGTTGGATGGAATTGGCAGCAGGGCGCAACCAAAGTAGTCTTGAAAGCTCTTAATGTTGAAGAGTTGCTTACTTCCTTCAGCTGGCATCCGATGTCTTCTGCGGCTATGTAGAAAACGCTTGCCAATCCCGGACGAGCCCCCAGTTAAGTTCTACTGCTCGCCAGAGGCAATGAAGACACTTGAAGATTTCTTGTATGCAAGTTTATTCCACATATACACAGGTTGAAAGATGAATCTCTCTGAGAGATGAATCTCTCTTGGAGTCAACACTTGTTCTGAAGTCCTTTACAATTTCTATGAGTATTTATACAAAATGTAAGCTATGTAAGCTATTCAACGTCTCACTTCACTGTAGCAAATGATACTTCAATATATGGGGCACCTCAATATAAGTACTCATTATTTTCAACTAGTTTTCATCCTTCTCCACTCTGCAATGCACAGGAATGTCCCCCACCCCACCCCCAGCGTGGGACGCAATTAAGCCAAGCTCTTCTGACAAGGAAAAACCGATAGGGCGCTAGAGAATGGAAGTTGACCGCGGGACCCAATCCAACTATACCTTTCTGGCCAGGAAAAACTGTCAAGGGATTAACTGGGTCGCAAGAGAAGAGAAAGTTGACCACGGGACCCAATCGACAGTCACCCGTTGGACAAGGAAAAAGTTTACAGACTACCGTCGCCGTCAAAGTGTGGCCCTTCTAAAGAAATATAAGAGTTATTTCACTAGACGTGCAACACCATATTTATATTTCCTTCGCCGTAGTAACAGTTAATCTACGAAAATAAATATATTTACAAATATACACGGTATATTGTTAATTACCCAAATTTTGATTTTTCTTTAGCAAGAAACCCTCATTCTTCCTTGATTTAAAAAAATGTAAACCTGAAAATAAGTGTTCTAACTTTTATCTTATTTCTGGTTTGGATATTCCAAATACCAGTTTCTGCAACAAAATGGTGCCAAGAAAAACCAAACCAGAAGACATTCGTCCACCACCAGTTGAAAATATAAATTCCATAACAATCCCCGCATTTTTGACATTTCGAAAAATTTGTTGGTTTACCTATATCCTGCTATACAAAAGCAACAACCCGTCAAGAAGTTCATGGTTCTATTATTTATTCTCTGTGTTGACGAATGAACAAGTCAATCGATAAGTCACAACGGCGTAGTATGTACAGAAATTACGAAAATCTAAAGTCAAAAGACGTGCTCAAATTCTTATCTTTTAAATTATTTTCTCTCATGAAACGAATGAAGTCCTTCCAGAATAAAAACAAAAAGACGTAATAAATCCATCTTCATCCATTTTATAGGTAAATCAACATTCAATAGTTCAAATGCTATACGCGGAGTTCTTAAACTCGACAGTTCCTGATGGTCATTAAGACATTAGCCCAATTTCACCAAATGTAGACTAATTGCGATTTCCGTAAACTTGATTCGGAAAATGGAATCGCGATTACGGTTTGTGCATTTCACCAATCAAATCTAATCGTCGATTATGTTGATCGATGTTTTTGACGAATTCTCTAGGTTGGTAATAATTTTACAATGTATTGTGGGTAATTTGAAGACAAATTAAGCGAGAAAGAACCGTCATGCGACCCTGTAAATACATGCGTTTGTGGCTTCTTGTTCGTACTTGCGTTTCTTTGTGAGGTAGTTGGTGTTTGATTTTGTGGAGAGTGTGTTTGGTTAGTTTCAGGGTGGTTTCAGTTTTCATTTTATTAATTTCAGGTTTGGGTTGAAGTTTTATTATATTCTAGGTTAGTTATTTTCATTCTTACATTATATTTTTTCAGGCTGGTGGTTTCAGGGTTGTATTTGGTTTTATATTATTTGTGGTATTTACTGTTTTTTAGTAGTTTTTCATTTGTTCTCTAGTTTTTCTGGGTGTATTATTTTAAAATTTGGGTGGTATAGTGTTATTTTTTTGTTGCTTCATGTATTGTAAAAGTAGACTGTTTTTTTGTAGTGTGTCTTTGAGTGTTTGTTGGAAGAGTATTTGTTTGTGTGTTTCGTTGATTGTGTTTGTGTATTACCTTGTAATATGTCTGAATGTGTGATGAATGAGAAGTGCAAGTGCAGTCCAAATTTCACTGTGAAAGAGAAGGAAGCACTCCTCCTCATCCTGGAGAGAGAGGAAGTTTTTTTCCATAGTGGAAAACACTAGAACAGATGCTGTGAAAGATGGCCATGTGGGGCAATATTTCAAAAGAAATCTGCGCAGTGTCTGGGAGCTTCAGAACTGCGGAAAATTTGAAAAAAAAATACACGTTAACATGCAGCAAGAGAACGTCAACAACAATTTATTACAGGTAAGTTTCATTTTTTGTTTTTTCTAGTGTTATTTATTTTTGAGTTTATTCATCAACTTGATGTTTCTTTTAGGAGGAGGACCCTCAATGATACGAACATATGATCCCATTTTGGAGAGGATGAAGGTGGTGTTGGGAAGTGGTGCAGTAGGATACTGCAATGTTTTTGATGCAGATGGTTATGACCAAGGTCAGATATGATGTATATAATTATGTAGTAATTGGTTAGATATAATTATTGGAAAGCAGAAACTAAATGTTGTCATATTTGTTTTTCCTTAGATCGTGAGGAAGCAGGGCCGTCATCCAGACCGGATGTTGTGTCCACTTTTGAAGTCCCAGTCTCTCAGGTACAGTGAGATTATTTTTGCATGAAAAAGTGTTTTGAGAACAATATTTNACAGGAAAATAATGCAAGAATTTATGCATGACAAAAGAAAATTTGAGTACAATATTTAGTTAGTTTATTCTTGTGACAGAAAAGTTAATTGCAACTTCACTGATAACTTTATTATGTGATATATTCAGTGGCATATCTATAATTTGACCTGACTCTTAGCAGATAAAATTGAAGTTGATAAGTGACCTACTTCATAAAAGTGTTACCACATTATTAATTGTTATTAATAACACCAGATTAAAAATATCATATTAATAACTTTAATAAATAACTTATTTTCTATTCCAGATTTGATGAGTTCACATACTTTATTAAGATATAATTATAAAAAATTTGTGCTGTAGAACCATTTTAAAATAAAAATACTCCGTTTACACCCCCCCCCCTTGATTATGGTCTAGATCTGCCACCGGATATATTTATAATGAAGTGTTGTAAAATAATGAATCCCGATTAAGCAGATTCTATACAATTGAATGAACTTAATTTCAGTGACGGCAATTTGTCTTTACTTGTTTTGCTAACCAACTCTCATCACTAGTTGAGCTCATAGTTTACATACTAACTTCTATCCTTTTTAAATGTTATCAAAATATTCTCATTCTTGTTTTAGTATGAAATTGTACTGGAAGAAAACCCAGAACCCATCGAGACAATCGAAACGCCTCTGCCAGACGTTCCCGCTCAGAAAACCTGCCACCAAAATATGGAGGGACGTAGGAATTGGAAGTGGGGGCAGAGTAGACGACGGCCTACTCTGTCCAAGGAGAAGAACCAGTTGGAATCAGCAAAAATAGAGGCACTGGAAGCCTCTAAGGAACTGGCACAGTTGCAGTGCCAGATTTTGAAGCAACAAAATGAGTGCTTCCAAAAAATGAGTGCTTCAATGGACGAAATATTAAAAGTGAGGTTGGAAAGGGAAAAGGAGCTGTTAAAGCAGGAGAAACTTAAAACAGATTTATTAGAAGGTAATAAAAAATAATTTATTCAATTTATTAAGTTTCTATAATAATTAATTATCTCCTGTCTCACAATAAATCTACCATTTTGGTGATTTGCCTCCCTTTCTCCCATATCCCCTTGCTGCATCAATTCTTCCCAAGGTAGATGAATCACATCAGGGTCATCTGGAGGGAGTTCTTCACCCGCTCTTCTCAGAATGTTATGAAGCACTGCTGTGGCAACAATAATAGCAAAAGTTGTCTGTATGTTTAGTCTCATTCCTAATGCTAGTACTGGAAATCTTCTTTTCCATACTCCAAAAGTCCTCTCCACAACATTCCTTGTTCGTATGTGACTCGCGTTGTATACTTGTTCTTCTTGGTTTCGTGGAACTTCTATTGGGGTAAGTAAGTAGTCTCTGCACGGGTAACCAGAATCCCCCAACAGAAGTCCCTCGTATTCACCGTTTTCAAATTTGGCACAAATTCTAGAATTATTAAAAATTGTGCTATTGTGTGCACTTCCTTGCCACCTGGCCACAATGTCCGAGAACTCCATGTACTCATTTGTGATGGCTTGTACATTGATAGAAAAGTACCCTTTCCTATTGCGAAAAGGTTCTGCAATTTCACTGCCCGGTGATTTAATTCGCACATGTGAGCAGCCAATAGCACCTAACACACGGGGAAAACTAGCAACAGAGTAAAATTTCTGCTGTGTTGCTTGCATCTCCTGCATTGTGGTGGGGAATGTAATATAGCGAGGCATCAGTCTTGCNCCTGCATTGTGGTGGGGAATTTAATATAGCAAGGCATCAGTCTTGCAATAGCTGCACTCACTCGGTAGATGATTCGATGGGCAGTGGGCGCACTAAAGCCACCAAAATCAGCAAGCTCCTGAAGGTGGCAATTTGTAGCGTAGTATCGCAATGTTACCAATAACTGGTTCATTGGTGATACAGAATCATTCCTACAATAAAAATTACAAGGTGGATGAGTGTTTCAAGTAAAAAAATAAGTATATGTACGTGATTATTATTATTAATATACATATGTATATATTTAAATAATTAGATAATAACACTTCAATATCATTATTTAGCATATAAAAACCAATCAAACATTACTTCCTTCTGTTCAAGCAGTAATCGAAAATATAAATTAAATATCACTGATATCTTGAGGTTGTATGTACTTAAACGAGGTGAAAATTGAACTTACTTGTCTGATGGAAACTCTAATTGGTTTTCAATTTCATCCAGAACATTCAGGGCTGATGTCTTGGACAGGCGAAATCGCGAAACGAAATCTACCTCGTCCAACTCATCAAAATAATTGGATCTCTCTCGAATCCAACGTGGACGCCTTTGTGGCTCCTCAAATATAAGGTCTTCCACCGTTTCATCCAAACCGTAGCAGAACATTGCGACAAGCAAAGACAAATATAGAGAAAAGAAAAATTTCAGCACACGAACCTAACCAACAAACCGACAAGCACGAGGGAAGTACACAAACAATATGGCTGACAAATTTCGAGCAGTGCTGGAGAAAATCGCGTTTTGTGCTGGTAATCGAAGGGTCCCCGAGCGTTTAAGAGTAGATCGCGATTTACGTGTAAATCGAAGTTGGTGAAACGCGCATTTCGATAATCGCGATTTACAACAGAGAACATCTCGTTTAAGGTATTAAACGAACGTGGTGAAATCGGGAAAGGGATTAAAAATTTTGGGTACCATCAAACTCGACAGATTCTACCTGCTCTAATGGCTTGCCGCCCGCCGCGCTCCCTCCGGCCGACCTGCCGCTAATTGATTTCATGAGCCACTTACTGGAGAATTATTTAATGTGCTATCAATTAAACATTTTTATTTTTATTCCCATTATCGTAAATTTTTTGAATTCTACACATCATTCCAATAAAAATGAATTCAAACACGACGTATTTATGACATTACTGAATTTTAAGCTTCTGTTAACATAGTATATAAAAAGTATTGTAAACGTGAAAAATAAACGGTCGCGAAATTTTGACGAATATATCAGTTTTGGGAGCCTCTTATTCCGAGAACAATGTGCGTAGAATTCCAATTATAATTTTCTTGGTGCTTTCATAAAACATATGATTGAAAGGAAAACTATTTTGTGTATCGTACTAGAGTAAATGCGTTGGTTCTAGATAGTGCACCTACGTTCGGCACTTCGTGTTTTAGATCCAAACACTTTTACTTTGGAGAACTTTTTGGTTCCGGTTTTATTTCTGACACAATATTTATTTCGATTTTTCGTCAAAATATTTTTTTCAACCATGAAAGTAATTCTTTTATCTTCATAATTAGGATGTTTTCTCGTGAATTGCTCTTTTATTTTTGAATTTCTGTTGTTAGTAATGTATGTGCGGGTGTTGACTACAAGGGAGCCATTGCTCACATGTTTTCGGAGGTCGACACATAAAATTAAGAAATATAAGAACAAAATATATATAATATAAGAATAATATATAAGAACAAATTGTATAAAAATATTCTACACCACTGATGTTTGGAAACTTTCTAGAATTCTCAAGCAATTCACTGAATAATAGATTTAAGTTTCCAAATCCAGTCACTGTATGTTTCTTAGAGAGAAAATATCCTAGTATGCGTTATATTTTATTGTTGAATAAAATATATTAGATGCTTCTCTAATATTATAAAGAATTCTTTCAGGCTCAGATTTCAACAATAAACTCAAACAAAAATAAATTACTAAAATTTTCTAAAATGCTCTTTCTTCAGTTTTCCGCTTATAACTTGATAATACATTTTTAGAAGGAAACTCCACTGTACCTAAATAATGTAATATTAATTTTCCAACAAATTTTGTTCTGTGTAATTTTCTCGTCAGACGAACGGATAAGGCTTAAGAGCGCGATTGTACAATAGATTGTATTTTTCCCGTATTTTCTTTATAACTCGAGAACTACTTACTTTTAGAGAAAACGTCCTCATACGAAAATAAAATTTATTGAACGTGCAACAAATGTGTTTTTCAGAGCATCTTTTTTCTGACGATCTGTTTATCCGCATGTGCGCGTTGAAATTAAGTACACATCTATGTAGTAGAGTCAACGTGTACATTTTTCCTTTGCATGGTGTCTGTGTTCCAAATACGGTTCGAGTTCTGGTCTTTAACTCTTGAACATTCACAGAATTTTTAAAAAATGACATAGCATTTGATTTCTAAAACCCATTGCTTAAAAAGTTAAAATCCATGCAAACCGAGAATTGTTGAAATTTTTCTGTTTTTATTTGTGTGTGTTTATGTCTGGTACATCGTTCGAGGTCGAGAATTTCCGTACATCAAAAAATCAGAACTACCCTATTTGATGCAATTAAATAATACGTATCGACTCTTCGACATAGATGTGCACAAAGCTTCCACGCACAGAAGAGGATAAACAGATTGTCAGAAGAAAAAATCCAGGATAACGCGGTTTGTAGGAAGTTTAATATATTTCATTTTCGTATGAAGACATTTTCTCTAAAAGTTTGTAGTTCTCAAGTTATAATTCAATTAGATCTGTTGTAGAATTTTTATGAATTTAATCACGCTCTTTAGCATCTTCCGTTCGTATGGTGACAAAACGGTACAGAATGTAATTTGTTAGAAATTTAATGTACATTTTTTCTGTCCTAAAAATGTGTTGTTTTAAATGCGAAAAACTAAAATAATATTGAAAGGGGAAAACTTTTTTTGACATGCTTCATTTCGTCACCCAATTACTGTCCTAATACTAAAATGAGCATTTGATGCCAGTAAGGTCGTGTTTGGTTTCATTTTGTTTCATTTCAATTATTCTGTAACAAGATCACAAATTTTATGGAGAAAAATGTTTTTGTGGTAGAGCCAACTTGTTTACGGAAAGAGCTGCCCACCGGTCCTATTGTCTATTCACGGGACGGGCACAGGTAGACCGGCGTAGACCTAATCCTTAAGGAAGTGTCGAGTTTAATGATGAAGTTATCCTTCTCCTTGAGGATCTGTCGAGTTTAAGTACGCCCGTTACACGTACTCAAAAAACAATATGAACTTTTTGAAAAACAATATGAAAGAGTAAGTAAAAACAAAACATAAGAAAAAGTCTGTTAGATTTATATTATGATTTTCACCACTTTAAGAAAATAAAATCTTCAAATCCATTCCCTTTTCTACGCAAAAACGCTACAGATTTGGACAATGGTTTCAAAAATAAATAAGAAAGATAAGGAAAGGAACTCTCTCACAAGTGAGAAATTCTGTATTCGAAGGAATGTTAGAACAAAGACTGTTCAAGGGAGCCAAACTTCATTCACTATCAGCTTTTATTCGCTGAGTCCATTTAAATTAATCTTAACAGTATTCATTGCATTTCTTTTAGTGATCAGTAGGTGAGGTCCAGGAGTGTCATACTTGCGAGCAACCACTGTGTAAAATCCACGAAAATATAATGCTGGATACAATGATATGGGTAAGTTGGATATTTATAATTTCATCAGTTGCGTGAATTAATGATTCGTGTAACCTTATTGCTCCTGAAGACTAAAGCTCCCGGGAATGGGTTTTTTTGAAGTTGCCGTGAATAAAATATGTTTCTCTCCTTAAGCATTCAAACTACACTTCAACAAATTTTTCGCATTCCATTTTTTTAATTCCCTCTGTGAGAATGATTGAACAAGTACAAATGTTTTGCTTCACTTATTTGATTTTACTCCGATACTAATAAAAATAAATAACAAAATTCAAATATTTAACGTAATGATAATTATTTCGTCTGTTGTTAATGATAAGAAACATAACTCCTGCGAAGCAACACTATCTTCCTAGATTATTTCCCGTTTTAATTCATAAATGAGAAATTATGCAGTCAGTAAGTATTAATTCATGAGGATAATTCATAAGGATATCATGTAAAAGTTTGATAAAAACTTTTACTTAAGTTCAGGTAAAACCATTTATTTGAAGATTTTTATGAGGCTTCTAGCCGACTTTTGTCGTTTCCAGGGAACACCACGTGGAGGTAGTCTCTTTTCGTTTCCCATGTGTTTCCTCCTAATTTTACACCGCATCGAGAGCATAATTCAAAATTTTGAAGACGGAAACATACTTGAATTATTTCTATTAAATCTAGCATTTTATTGAAATTATTGTGAGTTAAATGGAACAGCGAAAAATACACAAAAAATATAATTTATCAAAATATGAATAATGTAAAATCTCAGACTGATCATTCCAATTGTTGAACGTAGGCCACTCTTTGAAGGAAAGATTTTATATTTCCATCCTCTTCAAGTAATGACTTTGCCAAAGCATCATCAATCTTCACTGACGATTTTTTTCTTTTTTTCCCATTGAATATTGAGGTGACAGCATATTTCCGTAATACTCGACGTCGACTCTTAGAATATTTACTAAGGAGTAGATATTCGGGTGTGCTCTGGGAGTAAGAGAATTTATGCCTTGATTCCAACCCTTTATGTTGCAGAAAATGGTATTTGGAATATCCAAACCAGAAATAAGATAAAAGTTAGAAAATTTATTTTCAGGTTTACATTTTTTTAAATCAAGGAAGAATGAGGGTTTCTTGCTAAAGAAAAATCAAGATATTAAAAATATAATTTGATTGGGTATTTAGCAATATACCGTGTATATTTGTAAATACATTTATTTTCGTAGATTAACTGTTACTACGGCGAAGGAAATATAAATATGGTGTTGCACGTCTAGTGAAATAATTCTTATATTTCTTTAGAAGGGCCACACATTGACGGCGACGGTAGTCTGTAAACATTTTCCTTGTCCAACCCTGCGGACTACCACCCACATCACCACAACTGGACCCTCCGCCTCACAGGTAGAAAGTTGAATCATGCGTAAGTTGAATCGTGCGTGAGTTGAAATGTGCGGACCCCGTCAATGAACCCTCCGTGAAATATAAATTGGGGCAGGGCCCGCTCTAGGGGCGGGCAACCCGGACATTTGTCCTGGGCGCTAAAATTTAGGTGCGGCATATTGACTGTGTGAGAAAAATATTGATGCGTTAATTCCCAATTAATAGAAAATTTAACATATCGATTTTTCCTTCGCTTAAAATTTACAGTGCGTAGCTTATTTATACTGTTTTGGTCTAAAAGGTAAAAATATTTACAATTCTTGATTCTAAAGAAAACAATCATAAAATTTAATTTCAAGAGAGTGTGATACATATCACAATATTGAAAGATTTCAGAGATATGAAAGACTGGACGGCGATTAATTTTTTAAACTATTATGGCAATCTGTTAAACATATTAAACAATAAAAGTTGATTATAAACTAACAAAAATCTAGTAATTTTTTATAATTTCGAAAAAGAAACATTTTATAAACTAATAATTTATTTTATAAATAAATTAACACAGAATTTGTAAAGGGCGTTGCGTGAAATAGTTCGAACATGCATGCACTTCTCTTAATACAATAGAACGCGAGCAGAGCGCTACTTCAACTAAGGCTCTATGAGGGTTCTTTAGAGATCTAATACAACCTCCGTTATATGTAGTCGGTCGAAATAATCTCGATATATACAATTGCTTATCCTGACTGACTAATTAAATAATATAAATAAACTTTATTGTCAAAAAAGCAGTTACAAACTGCGTAGACCGCGTGGGGAGCAATAAACTAAGTTACTCTCAAGCAAGCAAGCGACCATCCCAGCAAACAAGCAAGCGACCAGCAAACAAGCAAGCGACCATCCCAGCAATTCCGATCAAGGACCCTAAGGCAGAGGTGGAATTAATGTTTACTAAAGAAGTTATTTAATTAATACGAGCTGTTTAATAATACTATTAACAGATTATCCAGGTACAACCTAAACTACTTAAACTAGAAATATGATCAACCCCCATACGCCCCTAGGGAAGGGGATGACATGTAAAAAGTATTGTAAAATACATATATCTCTGACTCATCCAGTTATAGGCGTTGCTGAGATGAACAGCGTGAATTTTGTGTATTTTCTTATGTCTGCGATTATTTGCAGAAACAATACTAAGTAAAAATGATTGTATGTCGAATTTTCACTTGTTTTTCTCTTTGTGTAATATCTCTTAATTTGATCTCGCAAATATTGTTATACTTTTACATGTATTCATATAATGCTGTGGAAACTACATTAAAGACCACGGATTTACAAAGTTTTATTTGTGACACTATTTCTTCCTTATGTAATTTAATATCCACAAGCAATTAGTTCCATTGCTTATAATTCATAGTACGTTAATAGCATAATTATTTCTCAATTTAAAACAGTCTTGACAGTTCTTATGTAGAAGGTACTTGACTGAAGTCAAGTTGCCAACTATTCACGAAACTTGGAAATATTCACTAAAGTAGTTCTTATTAATTAATAATTCATTCTACTGATTTTTTAATACTAAATGAGAACAATTATTTTGTGATTTTGATAATTAATTTAGACTATCGTTTGACTCTTTCTTTAAAAAGGGTCGCATTGTTTTCAGTTACGTGATGCGGCTGCCATTTCCGTTAGAACACTATTTTCCACAGTTTTTGGTGAATTATTGATAACGCCCCGTAAGGTATATAAATCTTAAAATCATTGCGTTCCTATTTCCATTTGCTATGTTTAGTAGGTTTTTTCGCTATGTTAAACCAGTACTTTTGCCAGGATATCAAAAACACATGAGCCCGCCAAAGTTTCTCCATATAAATCCATAGTAATTTGAAGTCAAATAATTCAAAATTTTGCGCCGTAAGAGTATGAAAATTCATCGCCACTGGATAGAGAACAGTTCAAACTCTCATTTAAAACATTTTTGGGGTACATAGGTCTAGTCACTCTGACGCACATAATACCTTTAACTCTAAATTCAGTACCCACTGGAATGACACCCCTTGAATCCTTAAAGGGGGTGTGTGAAAATGAACTATGACCGCGAAAAAATATTGCAAAGGACCAATTTGCGTCGAATCCATGGTTTTAAGAGTTTCTGAGATGAATAAATATACTACCAATGTCGTTATGTTTAAGTTCAGATCACATGGAGGCACAGTACCCTTAATTACACATATAAAAAGAAAATATCTATTTTAGACAACTGTTTTGAACTGCTTGATTGTCAATATTATGTCATGTTAATGTTTCTTTCTAAATATATCGTTTTATTAAAATTTAAATAAAATGATTTTATTTTAAATGAAAATAAAAAAGATGTACCTTTATTTAATATATACATATTAAATGTTAAGGGGCGGCAATTTGTCTTTTTGTCCGGGGCGACGTAACCGCTAGAGCGGGTGCTGATGTGGGTGCGTCTCTGCTCCTTTGAATACGACCTATTGAAGTGTCAGAACCCAGAACATTCACTAGTGTTTTCGCAAAGTAAAGTAAATTATTCCTCATCTTTCCTCGGTTTCAGAATAATGAATTCAGAATACGTCATGCATTTTCGCAAGTTCACGGTTACGTCTCTCGTGTTATTTCTCGCGGGATTTGTCTGTATCGGCGTTCTGGTGCGAGCACGGCACCTAACGGCTGGAACGCTTACTACAACAGAAACTCGCAGTCTGGAGGCGGTATAATCACAGACCCGCCGTCTAGCGCTGCGAGCGGCGGTCAGACGAGGTTAGTGCTAGAGTGTGGTGTGTCTGTGATGCGCGTCCCTACCACGGTGCTGGGTTCGCGTTAGTCAATACGCTCTCGCGGCGCGGTGTGGCTGTGAGCGTCCGAGGCACGAGTGTTCCTGTCCTCGCAGCTGCGAGACATCCGACCAGGTGAATAGCTCTTGTAGGGGCTTGGGGGTTTGCACGGCTGCGTGTGTTCTGCACTTAACATCGGTGCTTATTTTCTGTTCGGCTATTTCACAGAAGTCAGTAATCGAGACAAAGCGGGACCTCAAAAATATTGAAGAGGTGGGGTCCCAATCTGTCTTAACAATGTGCCATTATCTGTCAGAAAGTAACAAAAAATATCGCAAGTATCGTAAAAATGAAAGCACAGCATTGGGCACAGTACTTGCTTGAGCAACTGGTGAAATGATGTCCGTGCGTAAAATGCTAGTGTGTGTGAATGTGTGTGTCGCGGGACCGTGTGTGGAAAAGGGTTAGCGACCGCTGTATTTGGTATGGGGGTGGAGAGAAGGCGAGGGGTGTCAGTGACACGGAGTTGACAGATTTCGTGGATGTTGAATGTGGAAGGAGCGCTTTCATCCCGGAGATCTTGCTACGATTGAACGACAATACCACGGCCGCCCACGCTCGCTCCCGCTTCCCACTCCACCCCTGCGCGGGGATCTGTCTTGGCGCCGCGGATGAACGAAACGAAACTGTGAGCGGGTGGCGCGAAGGGAAGGAGCCGCGCTTGACACGGGAAATCGTGTTTCCCTCGCTCAGGAACGGAAACTGATTTTCCCTTCGCGATCAAGAAGGGTTGCTGGGCCGTGTCTCTTGACATCTCGCCGCAGCGTCGACTGTCAGCTCCGAGTTAGACGTGTCACCTCTCGGTCCTTCCTCTCCTCTTCTCGTGCGTTGTGGATGCTTTGAGAGCCGTGCTCGCGAGCGAGGTCGTTTCCGCAAGTTTCCAATGCTGTTTCTGCTTGTGTTCGCAGATAATCCGTGGAGTGTGCGCAGTGTCGATACCTTTGTGCTCGGTGGTGCTTCAAGATTGTGTTTATGAAGGCGCGCGTCGCTGCCTGAGCTTCCATCATGAAGATTCTGTGGCAGAACATCACGGCTCTGCTGCTGTTCTGCGGCATAGGTAAGCGAGCGGAATCTTCCCCTTGGCCAAGCACGTGGCCGCGTTGGCGAGGAAGGGGGAGGGGGCGTCGCAGCTGGCGGCGGCGCGGGGCCCGGCGGTGGCGCGGCCTTCCGCCGGGGTGCGGTCTCCACCGTCATCGTGTCTACTTCACGTTGGAGGGGCGTCGGGGGGTTGAACGCCCCGATTCTGGGAGGCGGCGGCGGCGAGCGGTCACTGCCTCGCGCACGCGCTCTTCGTCCCCTGGCCCCGGCGCGGGCGCTCACCCCTAACGAAGGGAAAAGTGCAGACGAAGCCATCTTTCTCCATAAAGATACCCCGTGTTCATCCTGGGACTACGGGTATTTTCGTCTGAAAGGGGAGTGGTGTTCATAACTGATTAAGATAGTTCACGCATGTGTCACACATCTGACAAATACTCATTTCACCACTACTTGTTGATAATTTTTCGAACGAATAAGTATGATTTGACACAGTTACTTTTATATATATCTAATAATGGAGGTGGAACACTGTTAATCTGTATTTTTTTAAAACTAGAATTAACCAGGACAATAAAAAATCGGGACCTAAAACTAGAGTACACCTTATCCCAAGAAAGGTGTTTGGCGACTTCGATCACGATTTGATTTTGTAGCAATTATTTATAGCACGTTTGCTTGTATCATGAGCGCGAACGGGTGACTTTTTTACAAAGAGACTGTCTCGTAATCGATCTCAACATTTTAGTGTTAGATCTGTTTATGATGTTTTCTTGGGTAAATTGATTAAATTTAACCGGAGGAACAACACGAAATGGAACCAAATTTTGTGACGAGATTCTGTCGCATAATGAGAAATCGTCTAGTGCTATCTCACGAAGAATGTGTGATGATTGGTTGTCGAATAATCGCGTACTCTGCACATAATAATACGAATAACTAAGCTTTACCTTATTTGGAAATCAGTTGGTCGTAATCTGTGATAATAGATGTTGACGACGTTTGAGGGGCTGATTATTGTACAGCCTATTTACTCCTGCTTTCAGAGAAAAGTCGTATTTCAAGCAACATTACACAGTATAAATTTTGTTTCAACATATTGAAGTATAAATTTTGTTTCGGCGCAGTATAAAAAATTATTTTTGTTATCCATATTTTCTCTTTCTTTTGCATATATGTGAATATCTATCGCTTTCCATCTTGTTTAACGTTCATTAAAGAATTTATAATGTAATATTTATTTCACTGCAAATGGGGCAGATCTTGTCCGGTGTCAGAATATAAGAAAATACAATTAAATATACAAAAATACATATTACAGTGAACTGAAATTAAAAATTGTTAAATAAATAATTAAACTATATGATTAAACTGCTATTAAAATGTTAAATTTAAAACATTTGACGCTGAAAACAATGAAAAATTAATAATTACTATTGTACATTTTACGGCGGATGACACGAACATTTGATCACCCCCTTAGTGCTCTTCACTTCACATTTCCCTTCCCTCCCTTTCTAACTCGCGCATTTCCTTCCTATTACTTCACTACCACTATATTCACATCTACACTAGCGCACCCCTTCTTCCACAACTTGCCTAACCCTAGTGAATAAATGCAGAGCTCTAAATCTTTTCCACGACCGATGCAGGCATTAAATTAGGTAGGGAGGTGGCTTTAGTCCAAAATCAAAAAATCTTTCAATATCGCCTCGTATGCCAAAGTATCAGTAGTGCAGCAACTTTGTAGGGATATTCGATTCAATAACTTGACTCTGGTTTATTATACATATTCACTGTATTTTGAAGTGTTGAAATAGTTTGTGTTTCAAGCTAATATTTTTGTATGTATTTATACTTATATGCGTAGATTTAAACGGGAAATAAAATTCTGGATATTATTGGAACATATTGGGTAGCATTATTGTAATGTTTTTAAATGAATTGAAAAATAAAATATCCAGAAGACTAAACTGTAAAATACTTGCAGATATAAGGTGAAACGTCAGTAGTTCTTCCTCACGATATGGTCTAACCCCGAAGATGTTAACTTAATTACGATTAAATACTTTTTAAATAATACACATGTATACTTTTATGCGAAGATCTCAAAGCAGTATTTCTACAAACCACTTCAGTAAACTTTTCAATTTCTGGATTTGCATAAACCTCCATAAAAACATATTTGAATTATTTAATTGTGAACAACTTAACCTGTTTCCATGCGCCCGGTTAAAAGAATCGTCGAATGAATTTTTGTCTTCGAATCATGAAGATAAGTCATTGGCCCGTAAACAATTAATGTATCTTATGATCCTGTTTTATTTTTCTTCGGGAGTAAAATAAATTTTCATTACATTTGTAGTACGTCCTATTAATATTAGTATGATTTGTACTAATGGATATTTAAAGGAAGCAAACTGTATAAACATTCGTGATTTTTTACTCCTGTTGGAACAATATTTGGTTTGAGAGACCTGGTATCGGAAGCTTCTAATATCTGAATACGAGATTTTCTGTACATCACAATAATGGTAATAAAGCAGATAATCGAACTACGTCATTTGGTTTCGGTAACCAGAACCCTCAACAGCGGAACTGTCGGAATTGGACAGACTAATGTTTTGTCGATGTGGATCGAAACGTAGCAAACATTTCGAGGTATGTCGTCGTGGATCATGCTTCACAGAGCATAGTCACCATTACGCGAGAGCAAACCGAAATTTCAATTCAGTGGTTAGATCTCTGTTCCCTCGTAGTGAATCCATAATTTTCTCTTCGAAATATTCTACCCCACAGTACCGTTGACCTCTCCTCCTTCATTGTTCAATGGACCTGTATTATAGTTATATTAATTTCCTCTTGAACATAATTGGAGCATTAAGTAAATAAATTAATTAAATGGTCCGTCTTCCAAACAATGCGGTCTACAATTCCGCTTAACTGTCTTATTGTTTGAACTCAATTTATTCAATGGGAAGTCAGTGACAAATAGTCAAGAATGAAGATGTAATTTTTTTCGCTCTAAAGATTTTTGTTATTGAGTATGGTAACTCCGTGGAGAATATCTCGTATAAAAGTATTTTAATAAATTCTAATGGATGATGAATGTTAAATATTACTAGCCAATTGTAGTGCTTGGTTGTGTACACATGGATCCTGATCTAACGCCATAATTTCAGATGTATTTTAACCAATTGTAACCCATTGCGGCAATTGAGTGGGCCACTATATTTGGTCAAAAGCCACATCTTTGTCTTTCTTTTGTTACAACATGACAATGGACGTCTTAATTCGGTCATAGGGATAAATACATCTGACATAAATGTATCTCTGACGTAACTGATCAATGCTGTTCTGTATTTCATTGTTAGGTGAATGTTTGAAATAATAATTCCATTCAGTGATATCTAATGTTGTACCTGTATATCGAAAAATCTACACTTGAATTATTTGCTTCTCATGTCTATTTTCTCCTTTAATCTACTCTATGTTATTTAAAGTGCTGGAATTAAAGTCTCCAAAATCGTTTGTGCCGTCATTTATATCAAACTTAAAAATAATTTATGTTTTTTAATTCGTTAAGTGGAATTACGTCCGGGAAAAGAAAATGTTTTCCGCCTTTGCCATCTTCCTTCTACGATTGAGTCTGTTGTTTTTTAAACAATCGTAGGTACAACCTCATTACAATTATTCTGTTGATAGAATTGAGCCTCTATCGATTGCGTGGTAACAACCAATCTCATTTCAGTGTCTCAATCGAATGCGCTTTCCGCCTCTGATATCCTGCCTATAGAGAACGATCCGAATTTTCCCCCGCTTCTCTGGTAGAGGTTCATTTCTCTTTAGGGCTCTAGTCCCTCGTAATTAGTGTGGTCGATTTCGACGAGTTAAACTTCCCCCTTTCATTGGCTTTCTTTAGAATGCCGATTTTTTTCTAAATACATGAAACCATCTGAACCTTTTCCGTTTTGTTTTTTAAAAATATTACATTATCGTAGATAAATGACCAAAATTTCAAAGGGGTACAGTGAGTTTTGAGTTAATTTCAACCATATTTTATTTTCATATGCATCTTCAAAAAGAGATTTTATTGGCTTCATAATTCCAGCAAACCAAAATACAAAGTCTTGTTTAAAACTAGGTTTATTCAAACTTAACTAGACCTTAAATTCAGCTGATGCCTGTCGTCGATCGTAATACATGTGGTATCAGCCATTGTAGAAACGCGTGTGTGGAATTGCAGCCGCTTGATCTTGATTTTATCTTTCTGCGTAGAACGTAGTGGAACTTCCGGTTACAATTATATTGTTTATGTTTAATTCAATAAATCATCATCGATTCAAAACAGAAAAGTGAAATGAACAGGGTGTCTCGGAAAGATGTTCACAAACATCCACGAGGGATGAGAAACACCTAGACGACTTGGAATCACAGCAATGATGAGTCGAAAATGTGTGGATACACAGAAAACCAGAAACGAAAGGCCACCACGTAGGTGAATATTCAGTGTATTAATCTGTGTACATCAATAAAAGTAACAGAGGTCTACTACATACTAGGTAAAACGAGGTGTTTGGATTGTCTTCCCCAGCGATGCAGGCATCTCATTTTTCATCCCTAGAGTGTTTGGTACCTCTCCATAGTCCTTCGGATGTGAGCAACCAGAGGCCCGTTTCACATAAGTACAAGGGTGTATGTAACGAGAAAATTTTCAAAAGTTTGTAAAACTATCCAGTTATTAGCTTTTTACAAAGGTACACTTGTAAACTTGCAATTACAAGTGAATTCTTACAATTTTACTGGTAGTCCACTAGCATTGTTAGGTTACTAACAATTGTAAGTGACAAACTTGTTACCAACCAAGGATTTCTTACCTAAGTTATAAACGCAGGTTAACTGTGTTAAGTGTTATTCTATTAATATGCGGTGGTCAAGATCTTCCTCGGAAGATGAAGATGAGCTATTCATTAGTGTACAACGAAATAGGAAAGCTTTTAGGAACTGTACTTTACATGTAGACTTGTAGGCTTTCACGACCGGCTTCTTCAGATAAAATAATATTTTCCGGGCCATTAGACCACGACCTAATAGCCCGGAAAATATTATTTTAACTGTACTTTACATTTGTGTTAATGTAATGAATTAAACAAACACTTTGGAATGATGTCTGGAAAACTGGAAGAAAAAGAGTGACCTATTACAGAAACGTATCATGAGAAAAGAATCTGTATTTATTTTGCTATGAATTTTAACATAGTTATTTGTCATTGTTTTACTGTGCTATATCTTCTATAAACTATACTAATGTTTAAAAAATACCAATTTTCTCTTTACGTAACGCAGAACCAAACAAGAAAAAAAGGACCGTCCGCAAATACTTGTTACTGACAGTGTGAAGATACTCCGTTTGTTACCGACAAGTTAGCGAAATCTTTGTGAAACGATTGTTACGAACAATAGAGTAAGCACATTCGTCCACCTCCCGTCAATCGCCTTGTGAAACCCCGTCGACTCTGTGTACTGCACACTGAAGAAAATAAGGTGAAATCATTTTTCTCATTTTCGATGTTATTTTTCCATAACATTTACGTAAAATAAGGTACTCAACATAATTATCAAAGGTTTCAACCACTTTTTATCTGTCTAGTATGTATAATAAGCTTTCAAATGCCACCTATAGATTTCGAGTTTCCCAGTTCAACGAGGAAGAAATTCCGTCCAAACAAAACTGTTCGAAAAAGGGCAAAAGTTCGCAAGTGACTTGGGGCAACGGTTTGCAGGTGCCTATCCGCGAACCTTTGCCCCACACCTTCAAACCTTGTCCTCTGACACTGTTTCAAAGTAAAACTTTTCTTCTCTCCTTTTTCTCTTTTGTGTAAAAGTAATGGATTACTGATGTGATAAAAGTAAGTATTGAGTATTCGGTAATTCATGGAAGACTTCGATCAGTCTTCAACGAGGATCAAGAAAAGGAGTTGGTTCAACATTGTGTTGATTTAGACAAAAGATTTCTCGGGCTCAACCTAAAGTCCTTGAGATTTCTATTTTACTCTTACGCTAAGAAAAACAAAATTAAATGCCCATTCTCAGAGTCTACCAAGATGGCTAGGGAAGATTTTACCAAAGCTTTCCTAGAAAAGGAACAGATTATCTCTAAGGACCCCACGAAAAGCGAGCGTGGCTCGGACCATGGGATAACAGATTCCTACTCAACCAATACTTTAACAATTTGGAACAAACGCTCCTTAAATACAAGTTTCCGGCACATAGAATATTTAACATGAACGAAATCAGGGTTCACGGTTCCTCGCCGTTGTTAACAATTCACATACATGTAATTTGATACGTAAAAAGTGTGTATGTGTGAAATGAAGTGTTTTTTGCGAAAACTCTCGAAACCCCCGTGGCGCATAACGCTATCTAGTGTATCTGAAAAAATTTTGCTATCCATCTTTGCTACGTTATTCCCAGCAGTCTTGGTGTAACCCACCCCTTCGTTAGAAGTTAGTGAACCTGTTACTGTGACGTTCTTTATACTGACATTATCAGTAAAGGATAATGTAATTTGATGTACGAAAGTTCTAAAAGAGATTTATCATAAAAACTACCTCAATTTATTTAAAAGTGTAGATTCCACAACACCACATCGAAATACCGCACTTATTCTAAATATTTAATAAATATTTATTCATATAGCATTTAGATTTACAACATTATACATTTGGAGAACAATATTTACTTAAGAAAAAGGTATATGCTCTATTAATTTAAACTAACAGTTTTCGTAGCAATAAAATAGCAATCGCATTGTCCAATTTTACTACGCTCCATAAACTCAAATTCTCCGTCTACAGAGTAACACGAGGCCGTCTGATCAGATAAGGTATTTCAAACCTTTCTTCTTATAGTCGTAGATGAAAGAAATAATTTCAACCAGGAATATCTAGAGTTTGCGCAGGTGATTTACACTTTCGCTTTACTTGAACGCAAAAGCTACTTCATTTGAAGGTCAAAGTATACTTTTGAAAAATATTCAAAAACTGTTCCAACTATTTTATTTTTCTTAAATATACTGTACTCATAGTGTAATTAGTATATGTTTAATCCGCATTATCGGTAAAGTTTGGAATAGATGCAGTGAAATAATTTCCACTTACATCGCGTACTTTTTCCTTTACCAATGGTGAGAATCCAAAGAGTGTGTTTGTAGATATGTCATTTTAATGTTATGTTGATAGGAGAATAGAAGATAGTGTGCATCTCATGTTTCTCATTGTATTTGGAATCTTCCACCCACACGAACGTCCTTAGTAATTTATTTGTTCCTTAAGTAGTTTTATATTGCTTATAACTCGAGAATTAAACTTTTGTGTTATTAGTTAATATTTGAGTCAAACGTTTCGTATATTTATGTAATTCCTTTTCACATATTTGAAACACTTAAGAGAATTGCAAATTATGTGAAATTACTTTCGACAATACACATCACTTGTAGGCAATGAGATTTGATTTCTTTACTTCACTGTATAAATATAAGAAATTATAGGAATATTTATAAGTAATTTGAGATTCGAATTATACCAATTCCATACGATATCTTGCAATTATATTCAAATTCTGTTAAAAACTATATTTTATCACAGTATTACGCAAACGTTTTTTACAGAAACTCTAATATCGTTTACATTGCCTATGAAGACCTTGTGAGACAACGAATCTCGAGATGTTTAAATATAGAGAATGGTAAAGTTTATTGACATCAAGAATATACAGAATTTTTTGTTATAGAAGTCCAAAATGTGTATAATAAAAAAATACAAAATATTTCTTTAATAGCAGTGTAATGAATCATTTTATCTCGTTACAATTTACCAGCGGTACTATTAGTCTTCCAAATATGGGAGCCGTTTCAAATAGACCTACGATTGGTGGAACGAAACTTCCCCTGTCGAAGGGGAAGCAGGAGGAGAGACGCGTTGCAAACTTAACAGATCCAAAACTGGTCAGAGCGTGGGACTTAGAAAAATAAATGGGCCCTTTTTTGTTATCAGTAGTGTACAAAATGTTACAGAGGGGTAGAACGATCACAATTTGTTTTGCTTCTGAAGAATATGATAATTTGAATTGTCTCTTTAGAAACAGGTTTGTAATGCATACTTTTATTATTAGCGATAAGTACAGTGCAAATCACTCATTTCTTCAATACCTATTATTGACTTCATATGGTAGAAATAATTTGACGAAATATTAAGAGAAAAGTTTTTTTTAGCAGAAAATTGTATCGGGAAGTAGATGTTGCATTGGCGTGTTCTCCCAGTATTGCAACTTGCGTGTTGTGATTGTCTTTTATTATACTGAATTTTAATACGTGAATATTTGTGAGTACGTAATTATGTCGTTCCTGCTACAGCTAACTAGATTAGTTACTGTTAAAATTAATTTAAATTTTATTGAGTGTGATACTCCAACCATAATCCCATACAGATTGTTTGGATGATACCATTGCAAACGAAGAAAGAGGAACTCATTGGCGCTTCCGAATATACCATACAAATTCGACGAACAAAACTTTGAGCATCGCTTTCAATTAATTTCGATTGGACGACCTACCAAAAGACACGAATCCTAAAGTCATATAAAATAAACGGTTGCGTCACGTCTCGTCAAGTTCGCAGATTGAATGAATATTGAAGGCGAAGCGTCGCGGCATCTCAACCTCACAAGGTCAGTGGAGGCAGGCTGCCTGCTGTGACTGCGGCTACGTTCTTCGCACGGAATCGTCCGTGCATAATATCCTTCTTACACGACATTCAACTCACGAAATTAGGGATTAATTGTACATGAGAAACAATACCTTTCTTTTGATTATTTTGTGGTTTTGATTAGTAATAGAGTGTTATCAAAAGAAATAACATGAGGTTATGTTCGTCTCAATGTTAACCAAGTAAGTTTAAGATGCACCATTTCATCGAGTTACAATGAAGACCATCATATATTGATTAATTGATTCCGCGTAATGATGGATTTGGTCAAATTCCCCCTTGACCGCTTGGGCGAGACATAATTAAGTTTCCCGAAGAGCTTAGTTATTCCAACAAAACACTCGAACGTGCGTGTTTCTTTTAACTCCTAAAGAGTATACTCTACCCAAGTCAGTGTTTTTTTCTCACTATTTCTTCTGCTCCAGTATGTCGGACCCTCACCTGATATCCGCCATTTGTTTAAACACTCACTGTCGCGTTCTGCGTTCGGGCGAAAAGCATGGGATTGAATTTGCGAGTTGATTTCGATCCCGTCAGCGTCGTTGCTAGGCGTACCCAATCCGTCTGCACGCACTGGTTGTGTATTGATCAGGCGGCGACGGCGGCAGCGGAGGCGGGGAAGGCGTCGTCGTGGACTGTGGTGTGGTGTTCAACGGAGGCACAGCTCTGGACCGCAGTGTCCCAAGGAAGGAGATTCTGCACCAGTCACTTGTTTACTAGGAAGAACCGATAGAACTCCTGCTGTTTCCCCTCGCTTCCTTTTCGTTGGAATCTTCAACTTGAGCTCTCTTATCGTAGTTTACTCGAGGATAACTTCCAAGTTTATCTGAGATGTTTATTTATTTTTAGTCTTTTATATCAAAAAATACACGTACTAAATGTATTGTCAGTACTACTGTGTGTACAGTCTTAGCTAAACCTTGTGAACTAACAAGTGAACCAAATCTTGGCAAAGAAGGTGCGAGATGGTCAAAATTAGAGTGCGAGTCAAAGCCCTCTACATTTGTAAATGTTTCATTAAAAGTTCTGTGATTTAAAAGTAAACATTCAAATGCCTTTTATTTTCAACACGTATAATATTTGAACTTGAGATCGTGTTTTAGTTGAAGCTGCGTAAACTGACATAAAATAAATGTTGTTCAACAAATTTCAACCCTTTTTGCTAAACGAAAAAAAAACTCTGGAAAGAACTAAAAAATTGTAACTTAAACAACAACGACATTAATGCATCTTGAATTTCGTAGTTGAACAGAATTTGTTAATTTCTGATATCCAATATGACGTTATGAGTTAAAACTTCTCGGTGTAATTTGAAATACAGATCGAGACGATGTGGAATCGATTTCTTCTCAGCCTCCTACTACAGAATGCACATGCTCCCCAATCATTAATGATTAATATGAACATAAATTCACGCGATTTCCCTGGAGGATAACACGTGTCTCGTATCTTGTTTGGTGTACAGTTACGCAGGAACAGTTTTCCTGTTAATGTTCCCCAAATGTTTTTCCCAAATAATTTCTGTAATGTACTGTACACCAAACAAGACACCAGACACATGTTATCCTCCAGGGAAATTCTCCCTTCGAACCGTAGAATCAAATCACAGACCTTGCTCTTTTGGATGAGAGAAGTCTTCGTAAAAAGATATGCTGCGGTAGTATTTCCATAACATTTGTGACTCCCCAACGCAACGCTGAGAATCAGGGAAGCGCGCAGAAACAGCTTCGCTGGTAAATCCAAACACGTTTACGTGGGTTACATTTCCCGTTATTTGTATTATATCTTTTGATGACTAATCTCGGCACCTTATGAAAATGAATGAGGATGAAGGTGAAAATAGAATTTACAAAGTTTCGATATCACTTCTGAAAAATAACATCCCTAAATTCACTGAGAAAAAATGTATTGGGAATATTGAAAAAGAAATGCCTTGAAGGTGGGTCAAAACGAAATATTCGTAATACAAAATACTCATTGAATGGGAAATATTCCGTAGATAACTAGAAACACCGTCAGCCATGTTGACTAAAATTAAATTTTAAAAATCCCATGAGGGGACTTCAATCAAGAACCTCTTAGCCACCACAGCAAGCATAAACCGTCGTACCAGGAAAACAAACGGATTATCATTTAGAGCGAAATCCTAAACTGAAATGAAGCCTTTTGTGTGTAGAATTGATATCTGCAACAAATTTCATAATAATTGCTATGTACGTAAGTGAAGTGTTAATGGACGGATACGAATTAAAACTTAATTGACATCATTTCCGTTTTTTGTATGTATTTTCTATTTCTTAATTTATAGTATATTTTGTTATCAGAACCTGAAGATGACCGATATTCTGTTGAAAGAGCTCTCGCCTCAGAGATATATAAAAAAAGAAACGATATGTCAATTAATAGTTTTAAAATGTTTTGTAGAAATTCTTATGTGCTAATCCAACAACTTAAATGAAATTTTAGTTACTTAATTTACCCTGTACGTTCAATCTTTCTCAACACATCAATCGCTGATCTATACATGATGCGGGAATATTTATCAAGGATATGTTACCAAGATTAATGTATCATTATCCTATGATATTCTGCTAAAATAATCTAGAAGTAATGATTAAGATTCATGACATTGCAACTTCATTCTAACTTATCTCAAATATTGGGAAAATGTAATTATAAATTTCTCTGGGTGTGATATTCATTCTGAATTCACTAATGCAGACTCTCCTAGGAAAACACCAATGATTTGTGCGACGGCCTAACTCTGAACCCTCTTTAATTGTGATTTTCGTGCGAAGAAAATGTAGCTCTTGCATGGGACATGAGCTTGTGTAACACCCTTATATTTAAGACGATCGTATAATCAAAACTGATTGATCTAAAAAACGGGAGTCCGCGTCTCCAAAGAAATGAGGAATACGCTGTGAACACTGAAGGTTGGGAATACAAATTATCAACGAAAATGCGTTGCTTGCGTGATGACCGTACAAGGGCTACAAAAATTGCATTGTCTAAGCTGCGTATTAGCGAGGGGCGGACCGTACCCACCTCCTTTGACTAGTCATTCCGAATGCGCGCGTTTCCTCCGCCGCACCCATCTAATTACTAGACCATAATTGCAGTCCTTTTAACTCTGAAAACTGCTTTCTTAGTCATCAAAATTAGGCATTTGAAATCGTTAAATTAGGTATTTTTGTTAGAGGGAAGTGTTACGAAATTGAAATTAGTACAGTTCTTTTGTAAGTAATGCAAATTACATTATAACTATCCTTCGGAATCAACGTAACTACAAAATATAATGGAAAATTTGATAGAAAAAGAATTAAATTTCACGTAATATTGAGATATAAAGAGAATAAGCAATGATACTGGGCCCCTTTATCGCTTTTATTAACATTAGTTACCCAAGATAGAGAAGAAAAGTATAGAAGATTTAATATCGTAAGATGTAAAAGAAGATTGTGTACTGCATTTTTGAATTAATTTCTTTGACAGTTTTTAGAAGGAACTTATACTCAATCCTATTTTTAGAACGTTCGCTTGTGGTTGGCATATTATATTTATTTCGTATTTATCAAGCCCCAAAAATACTTCTCAATGAAATTCACCCATTTACAGGGTGAAGGAATTTAATAAATATTTGTTTACTACTGAACAGAATATTCTCAGAATCTTCCATTCTTTGGGAGGTCAAGGACAGCGTCGAGACGGTTTTGTTTTCCTTTGAGTTTTTTATCTCAAAGCTCTGCCGTGTGTAGCTTTCTCAGAGGGATTTCTTTTCTCGGTAAATGATAGAAAATAACCTTCCAGTTCTTTGTGTGAAATGAAAAGAAACCCTTGTTTATATCTCCAAATAGGCCGTGGGAAGTAAAGATGTCACAGGAGTAAAACGTTTCGCGAATGGAATGAATGAAAGAAATGACTGTCATTTTGGCCCCTTTCCATGCTTTACTCGCTTTAGTTTTTAGGTAAATGGTGTTCGTGATTTTATCTTTTGTGTTTTTCATTTATTTTGTGGATAGTTCCTGTACGCCAAATGTCTGTTTTTCATTCTGGATCTGACTGAGATCTGACACCGCATTCCTAGAACAACCGATGAGGTCATTTTCACCCTGAAAGCGTGGAATACCAGGGTCACTACATTCCACCCTGAACGCGTGGAATACTAGTGATCCCCTGGTGGAATCATGGCTCCAGTTGGAATACCACGAGATTTGTTGGCAATTCTAATCCCGATTTCTTACGCACAATGTAAACGTGCGTACAGCTCAGAAACGATGTTTCACAAAATCAATTTTAATAAGAAAAATTCGTCCTAGTATGATTCGTATTTCACGATTGCGGACTTGTAAACAAGAAATATGTGGAATGATACGGTATGTAATCGCCTCGTGATCCTAAGCATGGCGATCACATTTCAACTAAATTTCCGGTACTCATCTATTAACAAACCTTGTCCCCCTACTCTCAACGTCATGTGACGTTACGTCACTAAAATGCCAGCTGACTGTTCGTCTTCTGAAAGTATGGGAGAGCTCCTTCACCGGCGGCTGAATTCCTCACGCGCGCCTCCCAACAATAAATTGTTACTCCATTATTTGAATTGATAGTGAATTGATAATATTTGAATTGATAGTGATTGTTTGGATTGATAGTGTATTAATTTTTGTTTTTGTAAAGCTAAAGGTTATTTCATTATTTTAGCAACTATGTATTCATCTAAATTTCTTATGAATCTTCAAAGTTCGAAGAGTTAGGATACTACTAAAATTAGTTTCTGTATTTCGTCAAGTCCTATGATTAATTTAAGAGCCAACCAACCAACAATTTTTATATCAATGTAAACCATATCTAATGTTCTTCATTTGTTTTAAAAAATAGTGTACTAGACAAACCAATTCAGTTTTTGTTCAGCTATGTAAGTATGATGACGCTCAAAATCAGGGAGTTCTTCGCATCACAGCGCTGGGACTGTCCGCACGCCTACATGGCGACACTGTTCCCTCGTCACTGGAATTTGCGACCTACCGGCAAACGCTGACTTCATAGTCGTGAGATATCCCTTTTTAAGCCCTTGGTGGAATACACGTTTCCTTCAGCCAGTATTACGAGATCATATTTGTATGACATAAATCTATTATCAAAGAACTTGATGAAACGTATGTCCGTGTAATGCACTAACTTTGATAATAGTTCAGCTACGATCATGACATAGGTTCTCGTTGAGAGAACCTATGTCATATCTTTGATCATATATCCTTGATAATAGACCTAGGGCATTGAAATATGATCGAGTAATACTGGCCTTCGTAATCTTCGTGTATGCGTCTTTTTGGAGATGTCTCTGCTGACAATGCACTGCTTTTCCTGTACCAAATTGAAACCTTAAACTTGACACTTGACCTCATGCATATGGACTCCTGGTCACTTCCTCGAACGACGCTGTTATCGAAGTAGCATTGCTTTTTGTGCTTTGTTGAAACTGCTTTTTTGTGTTGTTTTACTTGCTATAGTGTCACATTTTCGGTGTTTGAGTAGAACAACTTCAAACAGTTGGCGAAGGGAACAGGAAGTGACTCAGAGAGGACATTTTAGACGGAGAAATTAGTTTACGTGTTAGCAATGAATGTGTTGTGAAAGAGAGATTTCTGAAACTGGTCGGAATACGTAGACATTATATTCCTCAGTCAAAGCTATGTTGAAAATGCCGGCTTGCGACCCGCTTGCGACCAAAGGTTAGAGATCACAGAACGCCCGCTGCATGTAGTACTGTACGCTTAGTGTATGGACAACGGGCTGACTCCACTGCTTCAACTTAGCTTTGCGTGAGGTATATTAGAAATGGCAAACAAATTATTTATTTTACTCCGAAAATTGTTTAAATTAAATGGTTGCAAAATAACTTTTATCGACAAATGGGCAAATTGTCTGGTTATGAGAATATATTCGAACATAGTATATATAT
>NNCF01126498.1:1073476-1118992 GCA_002313205.1 Laupala kohalensis
AAAAAATTATGCAGAAAAATGTGTAATTGAGACATGAAAGAATTATAGCTTTGCGCATCTAAAATAGGTCATAAGACGGTAGATTTTTCTTTACGAGAACGAATATTTTATTTTTCATGATCATGCGTATTTAGTTTCAGTAAATTTCAACACAATATAGTAGGCTACCAAGATTTTGTCCACATTTCCCACTGTTGAACTGTGTTTTCTGTCTCAATCATATTTATGCCTAAAACAGAACTTTCCAGTGACACTGGTGAGTGAAAAGAAAATTCAAATATTGAATGCTTTTTATTGCCACATTCTATTTGAATTCATTCACTTTCTTCAACCAACTTATTTACTACATGTTCATTATGGTGTATCAGTTACGTTTTTTTAAATTACACTGCAAACTTCCACTTGCAACTCACTTTGTTCCCTATTTCCTCCATTTGTTTGCAATTTCTATTTTTAGCCTTTCACTTAGGATATCAAATTACATAACCTTCGCAAGCGTTAACCGTTTTAAACGCAAGACAAATTGAAGAATAAATTGATATTGTATTTTCAAATATACCTTTCTTTAGATAGTTATAGACAAAAAGCATTCGAATGGGCTTTAATCACCCTTTAATAATATTTTAGGTATAATTAATATTCTCGATAAATCTTTTTTCATAATTCGTAAACCTCAACCTTTATTTCCCATTTCCATGCAACCCAGTGAGCACTCGCCCAAAAATCCTGGGTCCAATCAGGAAAAACGTGTTGCTTCGAATCTCACGTCATTGGATACCTCTGATATCATCACGGTGAGGTAATCCGAGCTCTTGAGATTGCGGATCTGTTCCTCATCGCGCTTTCTGTGGCGCTTTTCCAGGAAGGAAAGACGGAGAAGTGGAAAGAGGAGTAGCTCGCGTGACATCTTTCGCGTGGGGTGCTACTTCTCAACGGCGGCGCTTCTTGAGAGAAAATTCAAGGTGAAAAAGATTCGCAAAAACTCGCGCTTTACATTTCTGTTTTTGTATAGCAGATAGTTTTAAGAAACTGAATTTAAATATCGGAAAGGTAACTGTCTGAAAGACGTCTTCGACACAGCTAAGTTTTATATCTTGCCCGATAATTAAGAATTTTGTTTGTAATCGTAAGACCGAAGGTTTCGATAGAGAGGCAATTATAGCTCTCAATGTTTGGATCTACTTATGCTTTTGGTGTGAATGACACACCCTACTATTACAATGATGCTCACGATCCATTCTGGGCAGAGGAAACTCCTTGCTCCGTGTAGTTATTCTTATTGGGAGTGCGAGAGAGCACTTTCATACGTTCTATAACAATTCTTCTAGTATGGTGTAGTCAAGTTTCCACATTGAGGAATGACGTTTCGTTAGCTTTATCTAAATGAATCCTATTGCTTCGAATGCGATAATTAAAGCCATGATGTCTGAGTAAGGAGATAGCGGAGCAGGAATGAGTCATTTCCAGGAGACGCAAGGAGCGTCTGTTTCTCCCTCCACGACTGCAATGGTGGTACATGCGCGGTGCCCCCCCCCCCACCCCCCCGGCGTTGAGACACTGAAGCGGGGAAAAGAATGACGCGCGTGGAACGGACATCAAGCGGATCACACTTATCTGCCATTTCTTTGGCGAACTCGTCGTTTTAACATGTTCTGCATTGGACTGGATTAAACTGTCCCGCCGCGTGCGGAACAAAAGTAACTGCAGTCGCTAAATTCACACGTTAGAAATATTTTGTAAATTGTGTTTCTCTTTAGGTATGTTAAATTTAGTAGAGAGTGTCTTCTAATTATTTGCTCTACTCACCAAATAGTGTAACTATTCGTAGATTCATGAACATGGTACAACTAAGGCTCTGAATGAGATTAATGGACATATAATCCCTGTCATACACTTATAAAGATAATATAGTGAACTGACAAAACGTAATGTTATCTGACACATTTCTCAATGTCCATTATTAAGTTGAATTTAAATGTAGTGGTGAGGAATCTTTTAAGCTAGCAATAACCTATATTTAGTCTGGGGCACGGTAATGAAAATAAATAAATTTAAAAAAACATACAATTAATTTAGAGGCCGTAATATTTCTAGTACGAAACTTTTATTGTTTGTATTCCTTTGTATGATTCAGTACATTTTTTAATCGAACTTGTTCTCGTCTTTGGAATAGAAATATCTTGCATCACTTGGGATTTCTTAAATTTCGAACAATCTTGCAGTGTGATTGCAGGAGAATTCAATTTGAGAAACGATCTCTTTACTGGAAATTGTACAATAACGTTCTTAAACATAGAAAATTTAACATTTCAAACATTTATTTGAAAACACTGTATTATCCTGCGCGTTCAACTAGTTTTACCACTGCCGCCTGACAACGTTAAATGCCATCGCTGCTAATAGAAGTACTCTTGAGTTGATGTTTCTGTTGCTAGCAGATAATTTTCAAGTGTATGTAAATTCAAATACTTTAGAAACTTTTAACTTAATTATTTTAAAACGGAAGTGATTCATTGAAGCATTTAATCTGAATGCTGAATCAATGATTTCCGCTCAGATTTATTGAGATGCTATTTCCATGATAGACCTAGCGGTCACCATAAACCGTGATCCCATGTAAATTTGTTGAGTGCAAAAGTAATCTCCTTGCTCTGAAACCATTAGAGCATATCAAAAGGTTGTTCTCTCTCAATTCAAGAGCTTGTAACCCGAAGAGTTTATGCGAGGCCCTCATATATTCCGATCGGGACGGAACGTGTCTAGAGAATAGTTTATTCGGTAGAGTATTATAGAAGCACTATAGACACCATCTACAGTGTAGTAACTGGTCATGCCCTATTATTTCGCTTGTTTCCCATGTCTGATCTCGCTCTCTTTGCCTCTCTACCATTCCAAACTTTTATTGCTAAACAATTTATTGAACTAACTTACACTCATCGGTGTGCAACAAATCATTGATTTATTTCAATCTTTACAAGTTTATACATATTTTATTTTTTTAATCATCCCGAGCAAAATAAAAATAAATAAAAAATACTTGATGCACAAGAACGAACATTCGTTACACAGTTTGTCCAATTCTGATTTTCAACTTATTAGATAAACATTCATCAACATCTAGATTTCTGAATAAAATCCTTTGGGAGTATTTATTTGTGAGATTTACTTGCGAATCTTATCCATAAAGGTACGAGATATTTTATCCATACGAGATATCTTATCCATAAAGGACAAGAACTAGATGTATTTTTGAAAACAATTAGTAATAATCATAGGACCGGAAAATACTTTTTCCTTTTAAGAATCAGAACCGAAAATATTCCACTTCTATTTTTGGTTTAACAATATATCCCGTGAAATTTCTGATGTAATAAGTGTCCAACATCGTCGATGACTCCGATTCCCGGAGAAACAGTCATGCACCGGCTGACTGACTAGACGTGGGCGCCGTTTCCGCCTCCCTGAGCGTCCACCGGAGCTGCCGATGAAAAGAATGCGCCGTGGGAGTTCAGGCGTTCGCGAGAAGTCCGAACGTAACAGATTTATCTAATGTTCAAGGTCAGTCACATGTCATTGCATTCCATCGATATTCCTTTTCTTTAATATGTATTTTCATTTTATTAAGAAACATTTACGACACTGCCACGAGGTTAATGTGACTCATATTGTTTACTTGAAGTGTTTGACGTTAACAAAACCAGGAGGTAGTCTCTGAACATTAAAGAATGTTACTATTTAGCATAAACACCCTACTTTTATTCTTTTGTTTCCTATCTAGGAATTAATTTAGAGACAAGGGAAAGTCTCAGAAATTCATTTTTTTCATTCGGTAGAATATATTTCAGTGATCGAAAAATCAAACTGTGTGGGTGGCATTAGCTGAATAAAGAAGTAAATATTAAATAATATTTGTTTGTTGATGGCTGAGAATACGCATGGTTATTGGAGGGCAAGAAGGAGTGCAGGTGCCCCACTTTCCCCTCCCCGGCTTTACCATGGACCCAGCTTATTTAAGAAAATCATCCCGGTCTCCGGGGCAGAAACTAGTAAACCTAATTAACTTATTGTTAGACCAATGTGATCTGTATCCATCTCTCGGCAGTAAAAATTAAAACTGTGGTAGTTTGTGCTCTGTGAAATTTTGCTTTTATCGACTCTTAATATGTTGTATCGTGGTCCCCATTCGCCCTCGAGCTCAGCCCGCATCTTCGTCCCATAGGGGTACGAGGAGCTCGTTCATTGCGTGTGTGGAATTCGCATGAACCCTGAACCTTTCAGTGTGATCAAGCAAGAAAACTTCAAGTCATCGAGACTAAGTCATTGAAATAGATCACTGTACTATTAAAAATGGGAAGATAGAAAAGGGTTATTGGACATATTAAGCGTATGTTGAAACTTTTGCTACAGAAAAGGATTGGCCAGAATTTTTTTCTTTGTTTGTAGAAAGATAATCTAGACTGAGCTTGTTCGATATTTTTCGACATGAGTTTGAGTGATCATGATTCTCATAAGACTTGCTTTGGAGTATACCGTTTTGCGATGTCCATGTGGCGCTCCTATTATCTTGGGAATCAAAATCATGTGATACATCCGCCGGTTCGGGCTCTAATATAAAGACGACAAATGGCGGGTAGAGTTCTCTACAAGCGATGAAGCGGCTGGGGACTGTATCGATATTCCGGATCGCTGTCCGATGGGACAGTGGTGTCGTTGAATTATGCAATGACGTTATGGCTGTGCTGCTATGAAATAAAACTCCGATAGACTACAACCCGATATACCTGATGACGCGTAGAATCGCCAAGCTCCCTGAAACTAGTTCTGACAAGTACCACTGAGACCGGTGATACACGTACCGGTCGACTGCCCTGATGGGCAAAAGTTTGTAGATCAGATGTTATAGAAATAATAAAATGAATTTTACCTACGACATGACATATTGTTTTGAATAATGTGCGGCAGCTGAAAGTTTTTTATATTTAATAGAAAGATTCATCCATTGTTTCATATTTTAGGAAACAATTGATTTTACTTGCATCAATGTATTCATATTAACGTATGCATTCTTTATTCTTCTTAACGTATGTATTCTTTATTCTTTTTACAAATTGAAACACATACTATTGTCCATAAATGAATATGTCCATCAGATGTAGTCTAAACCAGGAGTCCCACATATACGGTACCTGTGGGTTAGGGGGACTCGCATAGGAACACAAAGCATAGAACCCGCATAGGAGCATTGTGTGTACTGACTCATGTCTCCCAATGAACTTCTTTTCTACTCCAACTGGCACCAGGCCGGGCGTTAGTCCGGACCATGTATCACAAGCCTTACTGGTTCGGTGACTTAGTTCGAAGCATTTGTAGACGTGCCTTCGCCTAGAATGATTGAATGGACATATTAAACGGATGCGAAATCTTATCCGATTCCAGATTTTTTTTAATTTGAGGAATTTCTAAAAATACAGATCTGAATTCTCCAAATTAAAGAAATGAAAAGAATGTAATCCCTATTTATGCAAGTAATTGAAGTACTCTTGTGTGACGTACACAAGATTACTAAATTCAAGACTTACATTGTATTAAGCAAAATATTTGATTAGTCTCGCCGTAACACTTTTGTGTACGGAAGTGAAAAGTACGTATCAAAAATAATACTCGAGTTTCCTTGGGTGGAACTGCAAATTGATATTCATTTTCCATTTGACCTATATTACAAATTCGCCTGCATGTCGGGATTTGTGGAGGAAAAGGGGTGATTGAAAGACTAGAAGTGCAGCGGGGGATACGACGAAGTTTTAAAAGATGAGGGGGATTACTTCGTAATAGAATTTCGATAGAACTCTGTGATGCGCGCTGGAGGATTACTAGACGCATAAAATTCAGAGCAACTCGTATGAACTCCTTTAGATGAACATTATTCAATATCCGTCTACCATAACTCTTCTTTTAAAGCTTTTAAGAAAGTTATGAGAACTATAGTTTTTAATGTAACTTATCATGAATATTTTTTCTCTTTTCAAAACAGTTTCGTTGAGGTCTATATATACTTTCAGCACTTTCTGCGTATTCTGGGACGGGTTCGGGCCACGAATCTTAGTAGCCCATGTTTCAGTCTACTTTTCTAAACCGTTATCTATAAGATACAGTATATATGACCGATAATAGTTCAAATTAATTAATAGGATTGTATATTCAGTAGATTTTAATTTTCTCTTTATATCAATTATATCGTTTTAGGTTAATCTTAGCGAAAGTCCAACATGCGAGCTGTAATTACCGAACACACCTTGATATATCCCACTTCTTCACGAAGAAAATAACAACTAAAACAAAACATTTATAGAATATTTAAGGAATACTTTTTAAAACTGAGAGGATTATCTGAAACATCTTTGACCATTATTTTTCTTTAATTTTCCTGTTATAGCGTCTTAAATTTTTCGTGGGGTAGAAAAACTGTTTACCGAAATAAATATTGTGAGAACTGTGTTCCGATTCGTTTCCAAAGTGGAAATTAATATTCTTAAATATTCCAGTTACCACGCACGAAATGAGTCGCTGTGGAAAAAATCGATTGTGCGTAAATCTTTTCTATTCCCGTGAGCAAAGCCTTCTTAAATTTTTCCGTTTTTACTCCGAAATGTTTTCTCCTTAATGAGACACTTAGTGTAAGAGTACTGTGAAAGTATGATGCAGTACGGCGACGCTAAATTTTGAACAAAATCAGTTAATTGATAACTACTTGTTAATAATTATTTAAGAGACTTACGTTCGTTATTCTACATCTGCAAACTAAGAAAATTAGAGATAAGTGATTTATTTGATTGCAAATTAAATCGTCTCCTCTTTTAAAAGATTTTCTGTGCGTTGATGGAGTATTTTCAAGGAGAGTACAATAAATACGAAACACATTATCCAAAACAATTTACATTAGGACTACATTGCATCACGAATGCAATTTATAATTTTAATAAATGATTTTACAGATATGTTTCCTGATAATTTAACAACTATGAGAAATCTTAATTCCTTCACTAAACGGCTAAATTTTCCATAGAATTAAAGTTGCTTCAATATCCCAGCACTTATAACTAGATTTTTTTTGCACCTGAACACTCCGATACGTCTACCGGTTAACATTGGGTTGAAATTTTTGTAGCGAAACTTCGGAATCATTATTCAAAAGTGTGTCCCTGACTGCTGCAATCATTGCTTGATGTTCGAACTATGATGTCAGGAAGTATTAATAGTTCAAGTTTGATCGATAGGTATAGATCTTATTATTATATAATACATCAATGCGTTGGACATAACGATTTTTTCGAAACACGTGTTCGCCGCTTAAAATTTCGGAAATTACTTTGTATGAATTAATGTTTCCTGAGGTCCACGCCAAAAGCAATTAATTATAAAAATCATTCATATATTCTCTTATAAATGAACTGTTACACAGTATTTTTTAAAATTCAGGTTGGGAGTGTCCTGTTCTGTTCGTTCATCCCCATAGGTGCGCTCTGGCTTTGTGTAATTCGTGGCGCACAGAATGCGTTCATGGCAGATATTCACGGGGCGTACATCCCAGAATTCGCTCCATCTTCATGCTCATCATTCTCAGTATTACGTGTCATTCTGTATCAGCTCCATCGGCCACAATGCGATCACCGATCGGGGGACCCACTACGAACGACCACGACGAGAATACAAACATGAGAGCATCGACACATCTTCTGTAAATCAAGCCACTCCACAAAAGTAAAAGAATAAAATGGGAATCACTTTTGATTTCAGATTTTTATCATTTGTAAATGAGACAAAACACATTTCAGAAAGGGATCATCATTTTAGATTTCAGTGAATATTAAAAACAGCTTTTTTTGTGTGGGAATCGAGAGCATATTTTAAGTTTTCACAAAACGGAGAATATCGATTTTCTCAATAGTGATTCGGTAAATTTAACATTATGCGCGTTTCACCAAGCAAAACTAATCGTCGACTATGTTAATCGACGTTTCTATAATTACCTTGGTGGTGCAATACTACTGTATTGCAGAGCATTGTGGGTAACTTGAAGACAATTGACAGACGAAAATCGCATCTTGTTGCTCACCAACGCCACCAACGGACATTCGGTGGCAGCTGTGGGCTTCCCTTGTGCCACTGAACATAATCTATAAATCGAGCCGCGAGCAAATATGCAAAATGGGCGCCATATTGTTTCAAGTACTGAAGAAAATCGTGGTTAAAGTGGTTGTTGGAACGGACACTTCGATAATCATGATCAACTGCACAGATTATCTTGTTTAAGGCATTAAACAACTTGGTGAAACTGAGCCTAAGTATGTGGCACAAGTGCGGCGTAGTGAAAGACGTAATATCGCCACACACCTGTGCCGGTGTAAAAAGTAAAAGAAGAATAATGTTAGGAAAATCAGAAAATCGTGCTTTTTGATACTAGTCAATGTAGCTTCAATTTCCGTGATACATTAAAGAGTTTTCCCAGATTCTTTCCCCCCGTAACCCCCAATGCCATCTAATGGAGATTCCTTAAAATTTACTGTTGAATCTAGTGAATTTTTAGTTATATTTTAGTCGTATATCGTGTAATTGGGAGGACTTCTACGACAAAAAGTTCTCAAGATTGGTATTCGTGTCATCACACCGAGAGAAATATAAGTGAAAATGTGACCCAGTAGATTGAAACTTCATTTTATCTTCGCTCCCTATTGTAACTGATGTGATGAATGAGTCCAAAATTGTCTATTTCCCTCAATATTTGTATTATATCTATTGCACACGTTACCATATAAAAAAGTGGGAAAAATTCTCTGAGCAAAACATTCTCATTAAAATGTGGTGTTCGGTATTTAAGTATAGAGCAAAATTTACTGATGAGTGCTAGTGCTAGTGCTAGTGCTAGTGCTAGTGCTAGTGCTAGTGCTAGTGCTAGTGCTATGTGGCTAACATACCAGTTGAGTTTGTATCGCATTCCATATGCATTTATGACTCCCAGGTTTTGTAGCTGAAATACATTGCTATCTTTGTGAAATTTGTTACAAATTTTCATACTGTGCTCAGAGGGGGAAGAAAGTGTTATTTGAACTTAAAAGTTCTAACGATGTCTCCATGTCAGATTTCAGGTTAAAAATGATACATTTATTTCTCTCAGTGTACGTGAAAACGTCGTGAATTTCATGACGGTGGAAATGGTTGATACAGCATTTCTTTGATTGTTAATACGGATTTCAAATATTCGGACTTCACATATATTAAGTATTAAAATATTGAGGGAATTCGTAATTTTCTTGAGGTTTGTTCATCTTTGTCAATTTTATGCGAAAGTATTTTGAATTTTGTTCATTGTAATGAACCATGTACTGATATGTACCTGTACCGGAAGGAGAACCGCTAATTAAATGTTTATTAGTGCTGCCAAATCATAGTCTCTAAGTATGTCTACTAATAATTATTGGTTTGACAAAGGAATTGGCATACATCGTGTTATGCCCGAACATCGGAAATACTGATGATTCAAATACAGCATAGAAAGTGCAAATCAATGAAAGAAAATGTATTCGTGCTGGACGACTATCTTCCATTTTATTTATGAAATCCAGTGCAATCTTAATCGTAATTCATTGCAATCAATTTGCCATCGTAATTCATTTAAAACATCATGAATCATTTTGGAGTATTGTGTCCAGTCATGATGCAGTGTAGCTGTAGCGATGTTACATTTTTCAGTGTTACATTTTTCAGTCGTGACTGGTCGCACTTATGAATGTCGCATGGATCGAGTTAAACTGGTCGAGTTGCGCATCACATAATTGACCGCGTTCTGCGCACCCAACCCTCACCTTACCCCACGAATACCTCGCGTTGCACTTCACCAATGGCGCTTCAGAGCGATGTTTGCCATTTTCCTTTCCTCATTTGCGAATGTGCAAATGCGTTGAATGTGGGCATTTCCTTGTCGCACCCGTGTTACAGAACCGGACCGGAAAGTTTAGTGAAGCATTAAAATCAATACGTGATGTGTTTGTTACTCTTCACGTTCTAATTTAGTCCTAGTTTCCTTTTTCATGTTATGTTTCTTCCCAATTTATTTTCTTTTTTTGCTTTCTTTTATTATCTGTATTCTTCCCTTTCAATTTCATATCTTAGTTGCTACTGTGAATAAAGTAGTTTTTGAATAAATTAGGAATACGTATGCTTTTCTTCGCTTCACCTGTGTAGCAAATTGTTTACTGTCATTCTGACTCCGGAAATTCCATGTCTAATGGAGTAAATTTAATTAAGCGTGACAGTCGGTATTCCACAAATTCATTTGGAAACAAAGAAACCGTTCCTAATTGAGTTTAAGTGATCTCTCCCTCTAGTATTTATTTTACAAAAATTTGTTACCACTGTAACAAATATTTTATCTATATGATAGGAATATTTCACCTGAGGAATTAGTTATGTTCGTATTGAAAGAAAGAATGACGATTCGAGGAAGACATTGCCTTCATCATACCCGACGCACGGAAATTCCCCAGTACGCATCGCTCGATACTTTATCTGCAGCAAAGATATGCTAGAGAAACGTTTCTTCATACTATTTTTTTTTCTAAAACTTTTAAACACACAAACTGAGTGGAAGTGTTATTTGGTCATTTGAACTACTTCTGATATCATGAGAACTAATTCCTACGGTGCTGTAGCAGTGTTGTCAACCGCTAGCACTTGAAATGATGAAGTAGTGCGCCCATTCTTCGACTGTTCATCGAAATGATACCTTATTTAAGATGCTGTGGCTGTCAAAAATTACGACGTAGAACATATATGATATATAGGGATGGGCAATTGATTCACGACTCTTACAACAAGCGATTATTTCACGCAATTAATTTAGCAAAATAATTGATTCGTTCAATTTGGTCATTTTGCGCATCGATTAAATTTTTGATTATTTGGTCAGATTATTAACTTATGTTCTCTAAAAGGAAACATTTTTCTTTTCAATTTACGTTGCGTAAACATGTGAAGAATAGACGGTTCCAAAAAAACCGAAGTATTAAATAATTAATTGTTCTTCTAGTATGCTTTAGAGGGTGAAAAATGGTTTCCATTTCGCATAGAATGAAGATTGGATAAAATTTAGGGGTGGTGCAAGTCGAAAATGTGTATGTTTAAAAATCGTTTTGTAATAACTGTGTTAAAATTTTATAATTTTCTTAAAATACATCAAAATTTCATGATTCTTTCTGAAATTTTCATAAAAATTATAACTTTTTTCCATTCATTACAGTGAAATTAACTTGAGACAAGTATTTGTAAATGTGTCATGCTTTGAATTATATTTCAGCAAAGTGAATTTTAAGGTCAATTTTTCTCAGGGTAGGTCATCAAATTTCAGTTGAAGTATTGGTTGTCAAGATCATTCTTTAAAGAACCATATTTGTACTTCTTTTCTTGTTAAAACTATTTGCACAAGGTACATACTAATATGCACATTTTCAATAAAAAATCAAAATATATTTTATTTTATGTTTGATATTTTTCGTTTGTTTTGAAAAATAGTATTTAAAACTGTATCAAATAATGTCACAGGAAAAAAGCATTGGACATGGCATGCGTTGTATTAAATCATATGAAGTGAACCTGTAAGTCTGTAAATCTTATCAATGTACAGACGTTTTCGTAAATGCATTCAAATGTTTTTTCAACCCCAAATATGCATCAAAAGTCTACCTTTTGTTCTCCTGGAGCTCGGGATCCAGTACAAATGCGCCCCCTCCCCTACTTTGTCGGCGCCCCAGAATTTATCCAGCGAAGGGAGAACAATATACCAGGTGCAATGGGTCATTCATGAGTCTCCCTAGTCGTCGTTCATACGCACTGTCCTCACAATAGGAATTGGAACTTGGCGCGACGACCGCTCCAGAGGTCGCTGCACCCTCTTCTCCCAACACGTGGCACTCACCGCCAAAATTCATCATGTCCAGGGTAATCCTGACCTCACTGATGCGTCTAAACTCCCAATCTTAACAGTTCTTACCTAATGCTGTCAAGAACACCAAAAAATGCCATTTTTAGCATTCATATCCAACAGTCATATCGTCGTCGCTCCGTAGTTGCTTCATAGCGGGAAATCGCTGGTTTGATTCTGGACACGACTGGAATTGGTGATATATCCAGCGAAATTATTCCTAGGGGTGTAGTAGAATGTGAGCGAGTGACAGCGACGCTCCCGCACTACTTTGGTGCTTGTATATTGTTTTATTCAAATGATCCAATCAACCAAATAATGTGCGAATACAGCCTTAAACTCGCCATTTTGTATTTAAAATCATGGGAAGATATACGGACCACCGCTACAGTAAGGGAGGGTGGGCTATCCTATACAAACTGCCCCAATGTGAGATTTGTAAGATTAAGCACTACGTCCCTTCGTTTCCCCATCCTATCCCACAGATATGTCACACCGAAATCTTAAAATATCCATTCGACTCGACATAAATACTTTTTAATTCTTCCCATTATGTGAAATTGCAGACCTCACGGACAGAACAGCTTCACATTGAATAAGACATGAAATAATTAATTAATTTGCTACTTCTTGTAAAGCTTTAACGGGTCGTTTCCACCGACAGTATTCAGCGTCATTGTTAGGGCCGGAGGATGACTGATTTTCGTTTGGTTCTTCTCTTTAATATTAAAACGAAAATAAAATTTCGTTCTTAGATGCCAAGTAAATCCATTATTTTGATTTATCCATTATATTGTTTAGTTAGATATCTTTTCCTGGTGGAGAAACGACACACATGACACAATATACGCCTGTTGGCGGGGTGCTAGTAAAGTGCGCGTCACTTAAGGATGTACCCTTTACATTCGTATGAGTTGTGGTCAGTGGCGTTTGCGTTGTCGGGTAGTATTGTCTATAATGTAATATTGTCTATAAGGTTACGTTTTTTGTTGGAAGTGCAGTGCAATCCTATCACGAAGTGACAAATTTCACCATTAGATGACTGTTACTCTTCCGTCTCTGCATATCTTTGTGATCATATATCTCATACCATAAGTAAATAATGCGTCTTCTTACTATGCCTTGTACGACGAATTAATTCTGAAGGTAATAATTAATTGCTCCACTTAAAATAAAGTATTCAAATCCTGGAAAACATAAAGGCTGTGTTGTAGTGAGGGCTTGGCGGCCGCTGGAGTGCAATGGAAGATGTGCGAGTGGGGAGCAGAAAAGATTGGATAAAATTTCCCATGTAAACTTTTTTTATGTTTCCTTTAACTTAGGAATGGTAATTTATTATTCATTACAATGCTTTAAATCAACATAAAATACAATTCAAAGGTTTTTTTTTTAAAAAAAGGTAAACAAAAAATCCACAACTTATCAATAGTACGAAAGTATATTGACGTTAACATCGTTGTTGAATGTACCAAACTTGTTTTGGGGGATGGGGTACAGTAGCATTCTGACAACTGAGTCTGAGAACCACAGAATGACAGTTCTCATGTGATTTAAAGTAAATAACTTAAAACACCACTCAATATCAGACGCCTCTTTTATTGGGTGGTGCATTTTCCTCTTTTCGTAAGAAGAACGGTGCGTCTCGTAGATGTACTTATACTATTATTTGGTCTTCACTGTGTTAGATCAATTAGATGTGAAGCGATTTAACAATACTTTATTTGTGCGTTACTAACATTCCCTTAGCTGAATCAATTCTGCGAACACTCGGAAAATGTGCATTCTAGTCGTCATTGCGTGGACAAGCGATAACTTTTTGCACGCCTGATTAGTTCATGTCTTGGCATTTCCTGTGTCCAGAGTTTTCTTGCCTCTTCGGCTCACTTGTAATTCTACGCATATACTGCAGTTTTTGTCTACTAAACAGTTTACTTGGAAGTATATATATCGTCCCTTACATTATTCGGCCAAGTGATATTTATTCACACCGGTGTTAGTGGGACTGAAAGCGAGAACATTAAGTTTAATTCACTTTCTAAAAATGACAGTTTTTCTTTGTTCAGAGAATTCTGTCTTTTCCTGTAGAAGATATCAGTGACCTCAGACGATTCGTACTTTTTTTCTTTTCAGAAGTCTTGTGAGCGTCGTTTTATTTGGGTGATGCTTGAACAACAACAATGAACAATGAACAATGTTGGAAGAACAATGAACAATGTTTGAAGAACAATGAACGATCAAAAAAATCCTCCACGAACGCTTCGCCAATAAGGTTATTCGAAATGCGCCAGGAATTTTTCGTGTAATAACTGGTTATTTATTAAATACACTCACTTCCATAGACGATACGGTAGTAGTAGCTACTTGTAGATACTTCATTGAGGAGTCTTGTGTGGTCTCAACTTTTCCTGTTTTATTCATTCCCCTCTTCGTCCATTTGATGTTGTGTGAACTTCGTGGAGGAGGAACTTCGAGCAAGTAGCAGTTAAGCTGAGTCATCTACGAATTAATTCACGAGGTATGTGATTTCGTAGTAGAGCTAATTTTATGTCAATGCGTATTTAATTAATCTCTTTTTTTTTATGTCCATGCGTATTGTAAAACCAATTTCACAGTAAACAGTAATGCAAACAAACCCCAAATTAGAAGGCTCATTTTAGCTGGACTCTTAATGACATCGCTAACATAATCCTCATAATCCTATAGCTGTCTGTAGCGACTGTCCACTCGACGATACACGATGACATATCCTTTCTAAGATCTCTCATTTGACATATACGAGTACGTATGGAAATTTTCATTCTTGGGAGGTGGCCTGGTTCGCGACGCGGGTGTGTTTTATACTACTATTAAATCTTCACGCGTTTCTAACATTTTCACAAATGGAGAGCTCTACTTCATGTAAATTCTCATCGATTCTTATAATTATAAATTGGAAATTTATCTGGTCTCCGCAGTTTTCTTTAAATTCTAGAGGATAGTGCATTAATAATCTGAGATTTATTGTGTGACTCTCTGATTGTGTATAAAATTTCGTTACGATCAGATTCTGAATAAAATATTTCAAAGCAAATGCTTTCTTAGAAAGTCCGCAATACATTCTATCTTAAGTTAAAAACAAATAAAAAATAATTTAAAATTGCCTTGTGTGAATAAACCTGAAAAAAAACCACCAAATTTTGAGTTTCTTTTTTTTCTTTGAAGAATCCGTTGATCATTATCTGCTAAGTCTAAGCTCGAGTATCCATCATTGAAAGTCCAATATTAGTTGTTTTGATTGTTAACGTATGCAATGTACAAAATAATGTAGCGATTAAGAGAATGTATGAGTATTAGTACAGAACAGATTATTATCGGATTTTTTATTATAGACCCTTCACTTTGAACTGCTGTAGATGACACAAATAATTGCAGAAAAAACTAATTGACACCATTAAATTTGTCATGTTCTTCTGCTTATACTCAAATTAAAAATGGTTCTAAGAATGAATAATGCTGTGTTAAAAACAAAAATAAAATAAAAGTGTCAAAAATAATTCTTATTCAGCGAATGTTTGTGACATTTCAAAATTTCGACCTTTTAAATGCAAAATATAATGAATTAACCTTTTCCAAAAACATTGCTAAAAACGACCAGACACATTATTAAGGAATAAAATTTATACTGTCGCATTCAGAAGAATGCCAAGATCACGTTACAATTAAATGTAAAAGTTCAAAACTATTTGTGTAACCTAAAGCGAGTGATAAATAAAACCATGTTTTCAATTAGCGACCAGCGATGGATTTGAGTCATGTGCGTTGTTGCCGGACGTATCACTCCACTGCAGTTTTGTCAGCTGTGAGTCCAGCCTGTTGACTGAATAAGGCACCGGCAACAACGCGCGTGACGAAAATGCACCGCTGGCCGATTATCCAAAACATTCTTTGAACTCTGTTGATCGCCAAGAGAGAGAGAAAAAAGTTTTGTTGGTTGCACATCTGAAAATCATGCCACGATGATAAATGCCAAAGTGAATTCGTGAGTGTAAAAATATGAAGTGAGTCTTGACCACGAACGCTATTGTCTGGGGGCTTTCTTACGCACGTTCTGATCTATCCGAAGAAAATGCACGATGTTTTCTTGAAAGCTCCAAACGCTTTGTAGAAAACGCGGACATTTTCTTCTCGTTGGAGGAGTAGGTGGTGCTGCATAGGATGGTCATCACACGAGAGGATGGGTTATCATTGTTTGAATGCTCATACATTGTCATACAACGATAGCGGAGCTGAATTGACTTCCAAATTCTCTAAAGCAACTTCAGTTTTAGCACACTTTGGTTGACGGGCACTCTCATACTGAGCGAAATATTTTGATGTTGAAAAAGGTCCAGAAGAGTCTTTCTAATTCCCGCATAGTAATAGAGCGAATTACTCTTCAGGTAAACAACACCGCTGATGTTGGGAGTCGCCCCCCGCTCTGGTGGGGTTTGGCGGCTACTTGCTTTGCCTTTGAAGAGACTGCTAAAACCCCACCCACCAGAGAAGCTGATTTTTTTCGATATAGGGGATGAAGTCCACGCCAGGTAGAAAAATTTTGCCTTTTGTTAGGAGAATTATTCTGAATGTTTGCTTGTGTATTAAAAGTAATGAATGCAAAGTCAATTTCAAACTCCATTTATTGTAAACATTTGCCTTTTAAGACCAAACATGCAAAATAATTACTCTTATGTTTATAACAATGCGTCACAAACGAAAGCAACACCAATTTAAAGTTTTAAGTTCGTCTTTAATATATATATACTGTCTCTTATACACATCTAGATGTGTATAAGAGACAGGATTNAAGAGAGATAAGTTGGACCCTGTTTTCGACATAACTTCAATGCATACTCCTCACATGCTGGATTCATATCAGTTGGGAAAATTTAATAATTAAAGATTCTTTTAGTTAAGACACGTGTCTTAGAATGGCTGAAATACTTTTGTTTTTGTCTGTGATTCATAAAGTATTAAGGTTCTTTCAAATCGCAATTTAAAACGAAAATCCGACGTAGACCTAGACCAGAGACCGTGTTCGTGAATTGAAGGTCAATAATAACGTCACGTATTAACAGAAGTTTAAAATTAAGTGATCTTTGTAATATTCCGTTACAGACGAGTACTAGAATATTTTATTTAAATTTATCAGCGCGCGAATATAAACTTAATTATAAAATTTACAAACTTATTTTTACACTTAATAAAAAAGTATTTGGCACGTATTTTAAAGTATTATATTATTACGAGACAAAATTATGTGTTGTTCTGTTACATAGAGGGAGGAACTCAGTTTACATCGTTTCGAACCTCTTCTACTAGTAGGAGCGTTTTTACCTGCTGAGACCCGACACACACGATGACGAATAATTCGCTCAGTTCGTGTTAATCGAGGAGGAAGTGTTTGGCCCGTCGCTCAATTCGTGTGTTGGAGTTTACCTGAGACAGGTAAAATTCGCTCAGTTCGTATGCGCCGTCGGCAACGTGTGAAGAAATTCAAGGGTCCAGTGAGTCTGAATGACGTGAAATGCTTTGAGCGACCACGCATATCAGTAGGCGTTGGTTGCAAGTTGCCAGTGAAAGGAGTCCAAAAGCGTCAGCTCGGAGCCTTTGTTGGAAACTTGATCTCCCTCGCACATCTGTTCGGAAAGTTCTACGTTTCGTTTTAAAGAAGAATGCCTCTCATAGCCAGCTCTGCATAAACTTGACACGGAAGCTTTCGCCTGTCACCGTGCAAACTGTTAAGATTTGAAAGCAATACACATCTCAATTTACGACCAAGTTACGTTCCACACGGCTGGAAAAGTTTCTCGTCATTCATAAACGCTTCAATTTATTCACTAGTTATCGAATGTGTGATCATGTGGAAGTTTATTGGTTTTCAGATATGAAGATAAATTCAACTTTAACGTTTAAAAGTGGCAATTGGAAATTAAAAGTGTATGCGTTGGGGGGGGGGGNTGAGTCAATAGTGCCGGAGTCTGTGTGGTAAAAAAGGGGGCGGAAAACAAAGTTTAAACTGCTACTACTTCTGCTATCCTTGTCCGTATCACTCGTTAGAAGTAGCAGCGCGTATCTTCATTATTTACTGTGGCGCTCGCTGTACGATTCGGATAGTCGTGACGTTTCATGGGTATGACGTAAAAAAATATAAAGGGAAGAAAATTAGTTGACAAAGCGACATAATTTGTGTAAATTATTGATATAATTTCTAGTTTCCGTTGACTTTAATGGAAAAAATATTTAAAAAATTTCCCCAACAAAGGAGAGGGAGATGACACACTTCCATCGCCCACATTGTTCTTATTTGACAATAGAGCACAAGAGTATCCGTGCACAAACAACGGCAAGCCGTTCTTGTGTGGTGAATATATTATTGCGTCCTGTGAAGAGAAAAAAATATGCCAGCGTGTATTGTGAATTGGACTCGAGCTTTTTGGGCACCGTGCATTCGCTTGTCGTCCTTGATCGCGAGAAAGCAGCCCTTCAGCGGAGCGAACGGACGCTCCGTCGTGGCCACAGATTGTGCCAACTGCAAGGTAAAAGCGCCGTGTCAAAGGGTGGTAGAGGTGACTAAAGCGCGGCAACAGGAGCACCGATGCAGAGGGGTTCCTGATGGGAACATGAGAAGCGAGGGCAGTGGTCTGAGAGGATTGGCAATGACAGTAAAGAGAAATAGAGCGCCATCGATTATGGGGTAACTTTTGTGATGCTACTGGATGTGATCGTAATTGAAGTTATAAAAAAAATATTCACAATGAACTGAAAAGATAAACAGTGAGAACAGTATAAAACTTTTGTGAAATTGTATTCAAAAAACGTTTTTACGAATTTTTTAATATATTATTTGGGCTCATGCTCTTTTAAATACTTAACGCGACCGGTGCGGGCCACAAAATGCGTTAATGAAGTAATGACACGAGTCACTCCTCAACAGTTCTTTCCTCCACCTTTAGAGATATATTTGAATAAAATATGTAGTCGTTTCCAATTCGATAATTTTATTTTATTTAGCTAAAGAGTATTTCTTAATACATGATTTAAACAAGATGCCTTCAAGTTTACGCTGATTACCGCAGGTATCTATTATCTGAGATGTGTTGTTTGTATGCGTATTGCATACGGAAGATAATCCTGAGTCCACAAAGCGTAGGCACTGTATTTAATTTACCGTGAATCTAAAGTCACTCACAAAACAATGCTTGCAACACAATAAGTGCTTCAGATAATATGAAACCAAGCTGCTAATTAGTTTCGAAGGATCTTCATTTCACATGTACTAGGTTTTATGAATCTGTCATAGTTAAAACTAGTTGCCTTCGTCATTCAAATGAAATAACACGGAAAAAAAATTCAAACGAAATAACAAAATTATGAGTAGAATTATTTTTGATGCGAGTGCTTACAATTTTTACATCACCAAGATGTCGCCTGGTCTCCCCCCCCCTCACATTCTCACATCATCTTATGACGCTCCACGGGAAAGAAGTGAAGACGCTGCTGAGCACGCTTTCCTGCCCACTCAAGTGCCACCATTGTGCCGGCCGGCCATCGCGTCGTGTCCCTACGCCACGAACGTGGATCGATCGTGGGGTTCGCGCGCTCGTCAGCCCGTCCTCGGGGCGAGGTACAGACAGGCAGAGCGACGGGCGCCAGTGGTGGGCGCCGGGGCGGCTGGAGTGAGAAGGGTGGAAACGGAACGAGGAAGCAAAACACGTACGAACGAGCGGCGTGAGCTATTTTGGGTTACTGACCCTGTTCTTCCCCACTGGGCTTTTTGGACCTAATGCGGGAATGTTTCCGGAGAGTTACTTGATGTATTTGCTCCCCAAGAAGCACGTAGTCTTCGCTCGGTTGTATCCGGGAAAAGAGCGTGGAATGCTGTGTTGCCCCTGCGCAGATTCGGAACGTTTTTCTCTGACCTACTTGGAAAGCTATTGGGCATAAAAGTTGAGTCTAACGTGCGAAAGATAGTTCACTAAAAGAAAATTTTGATAGGTGCGAATGAATTAAATGGTTAAGTTTGTTGGTGTAATTAGTGGTTCTGTCATAAAATGAATACAGTATTAGAAATTTCGTACTGCATGTAAAAAGTCAAAATTATGAGCATTTCCCCAACTGTCCATTCAGTTTTTTTTTTTTGCATTGAGGAGAAATACACTAGTTTTCATCCTGTAGAGAAGCAGGGAATGGTGGCTTGTTTGATGATGGCCCGAATGGATCTTGGTGGAGTTGTTTGTTAAAATCAACTTCTCGAAATAGCGTGGTGACGATGATTGAAAAAAGACAATCCCTTCCTGTAATCTCCTGGTATCACCTGGAGATTGTTCCTTGCCATTTTACTCCCACGTTATTTGGAATAGGTGGTAATACTGAGTTTTTATGTGGAAGGTGAGAATTAGCACCACAAAGCAACATACAGAAATGACCAAAATTAAATGCCTTTAACTTTCCAGCGTGTTTTCTTTTTCTCGGGAACCCTCTCCCCCATCCTCAAGACGTGTAAGCACTGTCACGCATGACGACTTCGCTGGAGGTCAAGATATCCCTCGCGTCCGGTGTCGAGCTGAGCAATGGCCCCTCTGCGAAACGGTGGCTTCCGCTACGTGGTTTGAGCACTTTGTCCAGGGGTGACCACAGTGAAGTCTTCTGAAGCGGGGCGTTTGCATAGGATAGCATGTTGCAATGCCATAACGGGTTGCATGCTGTAATCTCGGAGGCAGATTTGAGGTTTCTCGCTTCTCCGTTTGGATGGTCTTCCATGGACTACAGCGGCTTGAGGAGCTCTGGGACCGTCCCACGAGAAAGTCCCTACCGATATCATGCCTTGAATAACGTGGTGCAGTCTGCGCATGCGCTGTACGCATATTCCTCACTTGCAAACATCGTCCTTTGCTGGCCCGTAAACCGCCAACATTTTTTCTCAACTGACCCTATCCAGATGTCATGGAGCAGCACCCGCGTTACTAGGAAATGGGTCAATTTTCGACTTTATTGTCAACGGGTGTGAGAGTTGTGCATTGTTACACGTAAAACATTCCACAGAGTTCGAAACGTGTAAATACATCTTTGCAACCCAATATTTTCGTATGTCACGAAGGGAATATTTTTGGTTTAGCGCGTAACACTGATTGACACACCATTTCCGGAGTTCAGTTCATTGACATTATCGTGGGACGGTATCAATATATCCGACACCGTTGTAGGCCGTTTCTCTGACTGAAGATTTCCTCAGATTTCTCATCCCTTGTCGGAGAATGTCCGCCAATAGCCTTTAATTGGACACCAAGCTACGCAGTCACCTTCCCCGATTTGAGTGAACACAAAGGGTACTGAAACATTTGAAACAAGATATGCGGATAGTACTGCCAAGCCATACATGATGGCTAAAATTGAATAAATGTCAAACTTGTGTGTTCACTCGTGACTAAATTTGCATAGCTATGAAAATTCGGTTACCCAAATTCAATGATATGGTGAATAGCTATTTTGGTTTACGTGAAAAATAATCGTGTGAAAGATAAAGCTTTCTGTCGTGTTCTTTCGGAAGAAAAGTGAGAGATATTTTAAGTGTGAGTTAAAGTGTTACGGATAGGAGTTACATAAGTAGCTGAAGCGTAGGTCAAGACCGACTAACCTTCTCGTCCGCCCATATTGTGAAATTCTTCTGTAATTGTTTCTACTCGAGTGCTTTTTGTTGGAGAATGGCAAAGAACTTAAAAATAACTCATTCCAAATATTTACGGGAAAGCTATTTTAGTCATTCGTGAGTAATTACATGAAGTGTCCTTACAGTAATTTGAACAATTTTGCTAAGTTTATTTTTCTATCTTTCTACATATGTGATCATCCCGTATTTTTCACCCCATTTCAAAGATTTATAGTGAAGATTCGTGGTATTCAGCCTGAGATATCACATATGGTTACCTAAGATCCCACTAATGGTGTAAGCAGTAAGTGGGAGGAAGTAGGCCCGAAAATGAAATTTCAATTGTCGGATTCTTTAACCTAAAAGTTAGCTTTTGACACATTGATCGATTCATCAATTTATTCGAGCAGTTTAAAATAAAGGAGTTATATTTGTCTCGATTTCCCTCCCAATGTTCTTACTAATAAATGTCCAGAGACTCTTGTAGGTATCCCTGTCCTGCTTGTAAATCTAAATTTTCATTGTAATTTGTGGAACTGTTTAGTGACTACAATGTTGTCCTTGGCACAGGTCCACGTATTCGTGATTTACTACTTTCAAAACGTCGAGATCCGTCAATTTCTCTCTACGACCAACAATCGCCATTGCTGTACCCTCTCTATCGATCCGCCGAGAAAGGAAAAACTTACCTCAGGATCAATGGTGCGCCGTTGAGTGCGGGTGGATAATGGACACCCCTATTCCTCTACTTGTGGAAGATCATTGTGATCTCTTGGAAGGAAGCAGAGGGAATTGGGGGAGTGCGAGGTCGCACTGAGTGGTCTACTGCGCCAAGATGAATGTACGCAAACAGAATAGTTATTGGATGACTCGCTAACATTTGCATGAAGCTGCTGCGAAACCATTCATGAGAAAAAGTGTGTGACAACTCGTTATAAAATGACTTATTTATATATGTAAATGATTTTTAAACATTTTTTTCAATAAGAATACATCAGAGTTTTTTTATTCTACCTTTTAAAGATAATGCAAAAGCAGAAAAAGAAACATTGACATAAAATAATGTAGGTGGACAGCTCGAATGCTATAACGGCATAAAGTAATTTGACGAGGATTTGGAGTCAGAATCTAATACAATCTTTCCAATAGCAATGTCAGTTCTCTTTTTATGCTTATATGTGATAGTTTCACTCTAATTCTAAGTTCTTTTTAAAATCATTGAGTAAGTCTTAGAAATATAAATGAGTTACAAAAATACTTCGTGTTTTCGTAAAGGTTTACTTATATTTCAAAGCTTATGAGTAAAGTTTAAAATCAGGAGAGAATTATATAACGTTGAGATGTAGGGAAATCTTCACCAAAAACTTACCGTATGTGATTTGATGAAAAAAATTAAAAAACATTGAACATTACATAATCACTTTCAAAATATGGTAATTGATCTGACAACCATTCGTCTAGTGATACGGTGAATGGCGGTCGGGTGTTTATTTTACCAACCGGTGGAGAGATCTCCCCAACTGCACTATTATACGTGTAGTGTTAAGAGAAAGTTTTGTAGTTCGCCAAAAATGTCATTAACTTTGTCAGATTTTTGAAAAAACAAGATTGTTTAGTACTTTTTTATCTTTCGTCTTTCGGTGTTATTGCCTTTTCTTTCAACGAACTCTCAGCACCGATAGCTTATGACTGGGGCGTACGTCACATGTTTGTCTTCATATTCCCTATATTATCTATTACCTAGTGGCATCTAATTGTTTTATTATTATTTATGAATTATCGATATTCTTCCTGAATATGCTTACATTATTCTAAAATAGTTTGCTCGTAAGTTAAACCTCTTTTACTTTTATTTAGTCTTTACTTCTATACTATCATTACTTACTCATTTCTATTCATTTTGTTCGAGTATGTTGTAATAATGTACTATTAATAAATTATCGTAAAAATGAAGAAATTTGGAAATTTGTGAAGAAATATTGCTGTGGGAGGGATAGAACCAAAACTGTATGTTAAGGTGAGATAGAATTATGTGATCTATGATCCAATTTTATGATCTTACTTTCAATGTTGGGCGTTATTTCAAATAAAACGGAAATTAGTTTATCATTTATTGATATCACAGTAAAAAGAAGTCAACTGAAAAATTAATTTTCAACGATATTGTCATATTTTGAGATTTTCAGGTTTAATTAATCCAATTATAATACTGTGAATCGTGTTGAAGTATTATGGTGAAAAGAGTCAGTCACGCAGCTCTTGGATATTCAAAGATAAAAGAGTCTGAAGATGGGGAGGAACAATTTGTTTTAATGATACGATGATTTATGTTGTAATTGGTACTGAGCTTATGGAATACTGTAATTTGTACTTATTAAATTAACTAGGTAATTCAAATCGAGTGTTGTTACAATTAAATTGTTTAAAGGAAAGTAGTTTTAATGTGTAAAAATCATACTGATAATTTCGTTCCATGCTGCACAGTTTCTTTCATGCAGTATGCATGTATACTCGAAATCCGTCGTAATTATGAACGCGATTTCCCTCTAAAATCCGCGACGGAGTAGCGTGAGTGAGCTTTGCCATGACTGCTCTGCCCATGCTTCGGACGGGGCTATAGGCGCCGCTCCTGGAGGCAAGAAGCTGCGGCTGCAGAACGCTCGTACTTCCTTTCTGTTTCTTTGCGGGGAGGTTATTTCAGTCTCGGCCCGCGGCAGGCACGCTGTCGGCAGTGGGACGGCCGCCGCCGTGCCCCTCTCCTCTCACCAAGCAGCTGGCCCGAACCCTCAGAACAGGACGCTCTCCATTGCCCAGCTTCCTCCTTCCGTCTCCTCCTCTCTTCGGTAGTTTCCCTCTTCCTCTCATGTCTTCGTCTTCATCACGCAACTAGGGGTCTTCAAGAGAATCGATCGACCAAGCATCCGTTCTCGATGGCAAAGTCATCGTCCATGTATGATGGATGGCCAAGTGACTAGACGATGGGAAACGTCGGAAATTTTTAATTTACCGGAAATATAACGTTGCACATAAAAACATCTCGAGCAATATGATAAAGTTCATTCGACCTCTCCAATGTTTCAACAACGAACGTTGTCTTCATCACGGTTTGGTAATTATAGAACCATTACACCTCTGTCAATATCCTGGATACAAAGAAACGTCAGTTTGACGCAATTTCGGTAAACATTTAAGAGGAATGAATAGCCAAATATGACTCACACGTATCAGTTAGTATAGGATAGCGAACCTTTCCTATAATGGAAGTTGCCTTATAATTTTGAATGGAAATGAGTGTTCAGGCTATATTAGCTCTAATAGATTGGATCATTTGAATTAAAAATAAGTGATTAACACCAAAGCAGGGCGGGAGCATTGCTTCCACCCGCTCCCACTCCACTACACCACTGACAACCAAAATACAGATGACGTTCTATATGTCTTTTTATCATACTTATTACTGCGTGTCCCTATCACATAGTGCCATTTAAAACAGTGAATTTGAGGTAAATAATAATGGCTGTGCATCCTGGATGTTGAAAAAGGAGTAATGTTCGACGCCAAAGTACCAAGCTCCGTTGAAAATATTGTTGTCGAAACTTGGGGGAAATAATGAACTGTGTTTACTCGAATGCAGGAGTTGATGTATTAATCATTAATAGGATAGATAGCCTCCTTTCAATGTTCAATCTCCTCTTACTTAGATCCCAACTATTAGTGGAGAGTCGCAATTGTAACTCTTGAATAGAAATAGGTTCCTTAAGAATTTTCGACTTTTTTAATAAACTAATTCAGAACGTATTTTATTTCCGCCCCATTCGTGTGTGAAAGTTTTCTTCAACCGCGATATCCGGGGAGAAAAGGACGAAAATTAATTTAATTCTTTGAGCGTGTGTCGTTCATTTAAAATGTTTTAACTAGTGTATGTGAACCAGCATCGGCTAATGACCTCGAAACTGGGTGAACGGCCAAGAGACAACTCGACGAGAGGGTGGAAGTCCTGTCCTTAGGAGACTCTTTTGAAAAGTAGTATTTATAAAATCGTAGCAAATATACTTAAAGTATTCATCGTCTACGGCCAAGTGAAAATTGCGACGGACTGGAAATCGAATCCGGGAACTTCTACTTTGGCCGTAGGTGTGCTTCCGGTGCACAACCCGCCTTGGCTCCCGAAGCACAAACACAACGTCCATCTGTCCTGTTCCGGTGAACCTGCGTCACACCTGCGGTCAAAGCAGGAATCCCCGGTTTGAATCCCGGTATGTCGCAATTTTCACTTGGCCGTAAGACTACGCAAATTTCCTTCTCCGTGTAGGTACTCGGAAAATGTTTGTTAAAATTTCTTCAAGTATTTTGTGAATGGAGAGTGCATTGTCATTTGAGAATTAATCAGCATAAATTAAAGACAATTCAATGTTTTCAGTGTGTCGTTTCAGCGTGACATTTTCGAATATTGGTCTTGTGGGACTGCATCGGATTGAATTCTCTCTTGGATTTTCTCCGAATCCCTCTGATGGGCGGAAATAGTAGCATAAAGGTAAAGTTCAGTCAACTTATTTCGAACATGAAGTTCAAATATTCCTCGTTTATAAAACCTGTCGACGATGCCCAGGTAAAATCTTACATTATGAGTAAAATAAACTATTCTTTTTGTGATAATTATCGCATAAGAAGAATGCATTTCTTGTGCAATTGCATTGCTGAGGTCCTGTTTCTTTGTTTGACTCATTACAACATTCTTTTGAAGATCTCTAATGAGGGCTTTGCGATAAGGGTGACCAGTTGTTAATTGCATGTAAGGAAACCCTTTCGTTTATGAGAGTTACGAACATTCTTCGATCGTAACATTCATTCATTCATCGACAAATTCGTTTTTTATACGATGCAAATGGAATACAGGCAACTGTTCTTAAAATTTGGTGCTATCAAAGAACCAAAGCAGAAACTTCACAATTGTGAAATGGTCCATTCGTTTCCATTAAGATGCTGTTTGAAATTTTATAATTCAAGAATTAATAATTTGACATACAATACTCGTATACGATAGATACATGAATATTGCTTGAAATGTTAGTAAATTGATTCATTATTTGAAAAAGATGAGTTTTAAGAGCTGATGATTATATTATTTATAGGAATAACTTAGCTCATTTCAATTCCCGCTTATGGGCAGTTATCCCATGGGTTAAAGGCATGTAAATGAACACTTCGGCACATCAGGATGCACTAGGCAAAATAGGTGAAGTGACCCACCTAACTATCTTTCTTCCCGCCTGGGGCTCTAGGTGATATAGACTGCTAGAAACTTCTAGCGGCGGATGCCAGTAACCAAAGATGTTAAACACTGTTTTTGGCTACCATGAGTCTCACGTCTGATACGATCGGAGGACATGGAGAAAAGGTAGAGAGGTTGATGAAGAGATGCTGTGCAATACGCAGTCTTCGGTTATATCTATATATGGTCCATCGTGGACCATTGTCCGAGGCGGCAAGTTTGGGATAGCGAATTTTCTCGGACTTACTTTTCATACTCTAATTCGGACAATACTAAAAATGTATTTTGTACACTTATAAGGAAATGCCTGCAGGTTTTTAGAATTGTAAATATCAGAGTAACTAGATTCTGATTCACAAACTTTTCAGAAATTAGTAATGTTGGAATTTTGCATATTTTACGTATTTTTGGGGTCTCCTACTGTTCTAATTTCACCATTTATGATGTTTCGCAGGTAGTATGCCACTCTAAAAACATATAAATAATCCATTTGTGTATTTTGGTAATCAGTACATACAACTGCGTATATTGGGGTAAATATCCGTAAAGGTGCCTATTTTATACGCTTCAAGCTTCTATTCAGGTATATTTTCATTTTCAACACCAATATTTAGCTTGTATCTTTATCTAGCAGCCATTACCTATAAATACTATTGGTAGTTCTAAATGTGAATGAGTGTATCACGAATTGCTAAAATGAAAAGAAGTGTCAAGTGTGTGAAAAAGAAGGTTTTTTAAATTATTTAATATTTTCTTTGTCTTTGATGGGTTTTTTTTCAGAAATTTCAAGGTGATGTCCAAGTTCATAGATAAATGTTCTAACGAGAGTTAGAGTTCTAGAGCTCTTTAATTCATTCTCCTGCTTATTTGAACAAATTTATGTAAGAAGAATTCCTATTTTGGGAATTTAAGATGTATATATAAATACACACATTGATGATAAGGGCGTATTTAGAGGATTGTCGGTTAACATTTCGGTGGTTATGAGTACATATCTACCCGAACACAATATATCAGCTTATATTTTTCGTATTGACCAGATGACATTACAATGCATTCTTAAATTCTAATTTACCCTAGCATTCTTAAATTCGAATCTAAAAAACCTAGGCTCAAAACTTTTCAGCTAAATGTGAAGTCGTTCGTCCAAAGATTCAAAGAGATCTTTAGAATCAGCCTTATAGACTGCGAATTTCGGAACTAAATCTATCAAATATATTTGAGTGGATAAAACAAATCGTTGAACGGTAATGAATCTCACAATAAATCTTTAAAACGTACCGTCACAAAGCCTCTCTATCACTATTTTCGAGAACTACGTCTAAGAACAGAGTGCAACGGAGCGCATTGTTTATGTTCCTTATCGTGACATGGAGAACAAGGGGTACGGAAAGGAAAAAGTAAACAGTAAAAATTGGAAATGTTTGCTGTTGGTCTCCTCATTCTCATGCGATTAGTACGCATCCTACTTTAAATTGCCCACTAAACATCGGACTTGTAATAAAACGGAGAATATTGATTTTTAACTGTTTTCTAAAAGGGAACCATTTTAAGTTTGGTCTCCATCGAATTAGAATGTCAACTCTTGAATGGCTCCTCCTGTGTTCTTGCGGATTTTACGTATCCTCTTCAATTAACCCAACAAAACATTAAATATCAAAAGTTAAGGATTGAGAATTTGCTTTAATTTTCAATATTCAAGCGAGCGTGGATTCGGGTTCTCGGTTAGTTTTCAGATTAAAGAAGAGCACGTTTGTTTGGTTGTTGGGCATAATTCCATAATCACGTGGTGTGGAAAGAAGACCACGACGGAAATTGGGGCACTGTCCAAACAAATGACAACCTGACATGTAAACATAAAAAGGGAGGAAGAGAAATGGAAATGGGAACTACAAATCGAAAATATTTCTTGGGATGTCATAATCCATGATTAAAAAGTGCACGGATTTTGAGATTTTATTTTCTGATTATGCAACGTAGAATCGGGATTGCAACCTCTACTCAATTCACCCATATATAAGTTTTCGATCCGAAGTTTCCTGATTACAACCAATGCAGTTCTCAAGTTTCTTGTTGGGTTATGAATTGTTTCCTGAAAACAATAAATTATTTCCGTAAAGTAGTTTTATTATAAGAATGTTCTTGTTCATGCGCATTATATATAATGGGAATTTAAACAGATGTTGGGGAAAATAAAATGCCAGGATAAGTTTTCATGACAAATGAAATTCCTCATCACTATTGAATATGTATTGTACATGTCATTTAGTCCATGAATTTAAATTGTTGGGGTGTTACTATTTCTATTATATTGTGAACTCTTTATTTAAAGAGAGTTGTGTTTGAATACGTTTTCGTTTCTTATGGTATTGGAGGTGAATATTGAGAATTCCAATGTAAATACGTCTCTTTTATGAAATCATTTTGTCGCGCATCAAAAGTCGAATATCTGAGGGAAAGTACGACACGTAACATAGAAGCTAGCGAAACTATTGAGCGGGGAGCGTAGTATTCTGTGCGATAAAGGAAGATAACACTACCGCACTCTATCGTACAGAATAACACGCTCTTCGCTTCTCTGTTGCGCACCGTTTTCTCCCAAATATCAGACTTCAAGCGCGACAACAGTAAGTCTCGACTAATTTAACTTAGCCAACCTAATATCACAGTCTTTGCAATAGGATTATCTCAATTTACTATTATTATTATTATTGAATATTAATTTTTGCAGTCTGAAAGAATGCCTCGTAAACATCGACTATTGTATATATTTGACTGATTTGTTTATAAAATCATGTCTTTCATGTCTTGCAAGAGCAGCACATCTTTATATTTAGCACAAGAAAATTTCGGATTGATTTCCTGACGTAAAGTATGAAACGAAGTCGCCCATTGTTTCTGCCTGTGTGTAATTTTCTTAGAAGCTACTGAAAGGATTTTATTCGTTTTCACTGATCATTTTTCACACACATGAGTATTATTTATGGATATTTGGTGTAAATTAATTGACCTATGACGGTGAACGCCGATGAAGTCGCTAAGAAATCAGCTGTTTGAGATATGTTTCCGCGTTCTCTGCGTAAATGCAAATAAGTGAAAGTAACGTATAGAACTATTGTTCATCTAAGATAGTTCTACTGAAAAGTCTGTGTTATCATATATTTATCTAATAAGGTTAACACACTTTATCGAAGAAAATAGTTTAAAGATAGACGTGTTGAAATACTTTACCTTAAGTGAGTAGTTAATGTTAGAAAAACCTAATCCTAATCAAATTAAATATTTTCTAGCAAAGATAAAGATTCTTTAAATTCGGACATTTCTACATATTTTACAGTGTTCGTGAAGTCGTAGCTGTGTGTCTCGTACGTAGCGCCGGAGTCGCGGCAGTCGACCGGTGTCAAGTGCAAAAAAAGTTAATGTATTTTTCAAGAAAATTTGCCATCAAACCCCAATACTGAAAGGTTTTCCGACAGTATTTCAGTAGAAAAATTTTATATAATGAACTGTAATTTTTTGTACACTCTTAATTATAACCGAAAGTGATATAACTCCATTGCGTAACCGGCAGTACAAGTGTAATTCATTAACTACTTTACTCTCAATAACTTTCCAAGAGTTTTTCTCACGATACAAAAAAAAAAACATTATCCCTGCAAAGAGATTTAATTGCGAGCATAACATAAATAATGATATCCTTTGTTTTAAGATTTAAAATAATTATTAGTTTTATTTCTCGCATAACCATTCAAATCCTCCTACAATCATTAATTTCATGTCAATTAAGGGCTTAAGTTGAAATGAGGTACTTTAACTCGGCGTCGAACGCTGTAGTACTTAGAAGACTGATGTTTTGTTCCAGAATAGAGCAGCGTTTTTTATAGATTTCTTCTCAGCGTTCGTCTATTTAAGAATGGTAACTGCATTAAAAGGAGATTTAATGTTTCGGGAACGTGACGACGTAGGACTGGGTCAAATTTTGGGTTGTTCGTCAATCTCACAGGAGTATAATGAGCTGCCACTTAATAATGTATGATCATTAGTTTATTTAATAGCAATATGAACTAGAACTTTGAACTTGGGAATAAAGGAAAAAATTACCACAACAGATAAGGAAAAGTGGGACTACCTGTTAGCGCCCCTTCGGAGGGCATTTTCTTCGACGCAGGTAAAGGGATTTGGGGTTTTGTCAGACATTTTGTTATTTGGGGTTAGTCGCTTTCGGTTTTTGCGACAGATCCTGCTGCACAACCTTCTGTTTTTCCTCGTCTACCACCCGCGTTGCACAGGCGGGAGAAGTCATTACACGTTGATCCAGATGGGCTCAAGCGCGAATACGCCACTTCCGACACGAATGCATCTAAACGGTAGCGTTCGGAGCATATTTTAGGCTATAAACTAGGCATACACAAACAAATCACTTGTACTAGTGTTTGATTTAATGTCACAGTATGGGATCGAATGGGATTCTAGCTGGATAACAATTAGCTCACATACAATTACGTACACTGTATTTAGGGTATTTGGACATCTTAAGGCTGCTAAATTCACGCCAGATATATGAAATATAAATATCAAAATTTGAGATTGTATGTCGTGGATGAAAATATATACATCTTTATTTATATATAGAATGATCGTGACAACGGAATAGATATGAAGTCTATAGTGGACAGCGGAATTGAAAATGCAAATCTACAGTTTTATTCCAAGCATGATGAAATTTTGCATAAATGATCTTTAAACAGAGAGGGAGAACGCTGTGTACGAAGGATTTCAGAAACTCACCCCATCTCCAATTTTCCATCCGTTAATGCATAATTTTAGTAATCCTTGATGAAATTTTACACATTTTACTTTCAAAATAAAGAGGAAATTTAGTCTACAATGATGTTTAAGTTCACATCCCTCATGGGGATACCATCCCTAGAAGTGGCGGGGGAAGGGAGTGATTTTAAAAAATTACCGAAAATGATCATTCTTAGTGTCAAATCCATACTTTCTGGGATCGATGAGATGAATAGTAATACTCCCGACATCGCTCAAGCAACAGTTAATTTCTCGTGGGAGTAAGACACACGTATTAGCCCTAGAAGTAGAGTGGTAAGTAGGTGAGATGTAAAAATATTAGAAAATGACAGATACGAATGTCGAAACCATGATTTAGACGTTATATCCCAGAGGGAGGGTTATAGTGGTTGCTAATTTTTATTACATTGTTTGCACTATCAGTCATTGTTGTATGCAATATGAAATTTCTCATAATCCCTAATGTACTTTTATGCTTATATTATAATATTTTTGTTATTTTCTGACGTTTGACCATATTTTAGGGCGGTATAGTGTGTTTATAATTTATATTATATTATTGCTTGCAGTATCGGATATTGTTGTGTGTAATATGAAATCTCTCAGATCCCCTACCATGACAGTTTTATGCTTGCTTACTTGCTTAATCGGTACTTCAGGCATTGATATACCGTACATCATGATTGGAACAACGTTCCATTCATGATGTTTTTTCAGCTTGAATTTTTGGGTGATTTTTATGAATGATTATGGCGGTGAGATGATGATGAGTGAATGTTGTGGTGGAATGATAGGCAGGGGAAACGGGAGAACCCCGAGAAAACCTGCCGCGAGCACCGTTCCGTCCACCACCTCGGATTCTACTTGGATCGGACCGGGTTTGAACCGGCGTCCCCAGAGGTAGAAGGCGAGCACGTTACACACTGCGCCACGGGTCGCCCCTATATTTTCACTATTTTCTTATATTTGACCACATTTTTTACGTATCTCAGTGGGTGGTTTATAGTGGTTCTTAATTTTTTAGTAGTTTGATGTTTGTACTAGAAAGTATCGTTGTACATAATACATCAAATCCCTAAGAATTTCTAATAAAAGATCAATACTAAAATGTTATTGCGATTTCTGTTTTATTAGCAAAGTTCATTATATTGTTTATGTATCAAGACAATTATGTTCCTCAATTTGTACACAATTTTATACGTAAAAGTTCTTGAACTATACCATATTAAATGTACAATCGGTAATGTTGATTTGTTTTCTGTAGCAACTGTTAGAGAACCAGTAGGTTCAATATGGCATTTTTCTTCAACTCCATAAAGCTCATGTTCTCTTAAAATTACACGTGAAAATAAATCGAATAATTAAGATACTAGGGTGGCGATGTGTCTTCCAGACAATACAGAAAATATCTGTGAGCTTGAATACACAAAATTTTTACTTTGATTTTTCGACGTTTGTCCAACTAGAATCGCGTTCTATCCCAGTGTGTGTCAAGAAGCACGAGTTAGTGTCTGCACCAAAAATGAGATGATGTTAGCGAAATCAGCAACTTGCTTTTCGATCCAAGGCTAGTTATAGATAGCAAACAGGTACTATGAAATCTTTTCATTGAAGAAAAAAAGTAATTTGTTTTTATATTTGTAACATTTTAAACAATCACAATAACGTTTTGTTTCAAGACTAATTTGAAAATAAGGTTACGTTCGTATGTTAGTGACTTGACATCACGGTAATTCCAAAACTAAATTTGTCCGGGGAGAACCTCCGGTTGGGAGAATATTTCAGACTCCTTTGTACCTCCAGTGCCTTCTAGAGAAAATTGCTGAAAATATTCTTTGGTAGCAGTGATATAATACTCTTCCCGGTGAGCAAACCGCATCACTCACTCGCAGGGCGGGCGGGATTCACCTAAATATTCACTGCGAAAGAAGTGTTTTTATCCTACCTCTACCCGAATGAAGACGATAAATTCTTGTATTCATTTTTTTTGAATTGGAGATTATTGTTGAGAAAAAATAATTTATTTTTAAATTAACACCGTGTGCCGAGGCGCATACTCTTCGGGGCCTAGAAGACCTATGTGTATTTTAACTTAAATTACAGTTTGTCGTTGAAATATATGTTGAATTAATGAGGGGGAATATCACATGAAGTATGTTGAACATAACACTGTGAAATTAATTTGTATAGTACGATTCCAATTTTTCGTATATCAGTGTATACATTCTAACTCGTGTGTCTTTTTTATAAATATCATTTGAGAAATGCAATGTTTATAATAAACTTTTGTCTAATATTAATCCCAATCCATCAAGTGATTATTAATGCATGAGGGGTTACTACACTTCAACTGATTTTAAATTTCGTTTGTGCTCTTGTATTCTAGTTTAAAACCCTCTCTTCGTTTGACCTACGTTACAATCTTTGCTTTGTATTTTGTATACTAAATTATCAAATTAATTCTCTTATTCTTAAAAGTGGAAATATATTTCATAGTTTCAGAATTTAGTAATCTATTACGTGAAGGCTCGTACACTTGCTATAAGGAAATCATTTCATCTTGTCGAGGTTGAGGTTGTTGTTGCCTGTTTTGAAGGTAATACAATCATTTTTAATATCTTTTAACATATTCTAAAGGATGGTTAGCTAAAGGTATTTTACGCACTATTTGTTAAGTCTCTCCTGTACCAATTAAATTATAGTTTGATGTCCTCACGATTTATTGATACACTAAGAAAATGTAGTTTTTTCTTAATATCATTCATTTATAATGTGAATTCTATCCTGGGATGGTAACTTTTAAATGTATCTAAACTATTTTGTACGTCATTGTCTGGTACTACACAAAAGATATCGCCAACATATCTGGTATACAGTACAGATGTAAAATGTAATTTCTCAATTCTAATTTTTTCTAAATCACGTGATACAAATTCTGACATAATCGAGGTTATTGGACTTTCCTATTGGACATCACTCTATCTCATCATAAACTGATTCCATTTATAGTTCAAGATTAAGGAAAAATGTTACAAAAAAGCATGACGACGTTTTTGTGTAGATATATCTTTACCAAAATCCACTCTGATCATAGTATTTCCAATGCAGTTCGGATTAGTGTGACATGTAGAGCAACATACTAGCTTGTGTTCTCTATATTTGCGTTTCTTAGGACTTCTCCTAATGTTCACTGTGCGTGTCTCAACTACTTTGCTGCCGAATAACATGCCAACCTCGCGGTGGGTGCTAATTGAACGGAATATCTTCGTCCTATCTGAATGGACTGCTCTTTAGCTTTGTGGAATAGCCAACTTATGTATGAATATTAATGTGGTTATGTGTTTTTGATCGCTCTTAGATGTCGATCCTGACAGACCTCTGAATGTTATCGACTAGGACAATCTCACTTTTCTAACTTTGTCATATTTATTTTCGTAATAAATATAAGAAGGTGGCAGTGTCACGGAATATCGAAACGTCTGCGGAATACACTATCGATTCACCAGTTTAAGTTCAATTTGTTGTATCCGTCTCCCTCCAGAAATTGCAAACTTTGGATCAGTGTTTAAATTTTATATGTGCATTTACAGGGCTGAAATAATTAATTGGTGTGGAACTCGTTTAATTGGACAAGAATTCTGAAACATTACTGTAGTGGAATTATCTTAAAACATTCAGTTCAATTCGAAAGGTAATTGACAATATTAGATTGTAAATAACTTCCTTTTGACAATACTAGGCTCTTGTCTAGGAGCGGCATCTATTGAAGTAATAAATCTTGAATTTAGTGTAATTTATATACTTAAGATTTATAAACACTTATTTGCGAATAATCTATAGTTCGATAATAATACGTACTTGTGACAGAAAATATTTGTGTTAAATTACAAATTTGTTTATGTTCTATTAGTATTATAACACGTTGCTAACTTTTCATCTAATCTGGAGTTTGCTGAAATTTTTCAATCCGCCTCTTATCTTAGGACGCTTGATCAGAATTGATGGATCCCTAGCTTGCTTCTGGAGAGTAAATTAGTTTATTGTCCTCCACATGGTCATATGCAGTTTGTACTGATTTTTTGACAAATTTATTTATTTATTTACTTATATAAGTGTTTTTGAAACTTAATATTGCCGGGGCTGATGGCCCGTTGCCCTGTGATTTGGCCACGTAGGTGCCGTGGCTGTGTTTGCAATATCCTGGCATTAACGCTTTAAGTATCTTGGATTGGAAGTACTCAAATAGATGTTATCTAACATATTAAGCGGAGAGTGTTGACGGGAAATTAGACGTCCTAGGAGTACGACGTGGGGGAGTTAGTTATGCATCGAAAAAGTAGGTTTGGAAGTTATCAAAATTTCTCGGTTTTAGCTGGTTAAAATTAGTATCATTTTCATCTCATCCTTGCTTTATGACATAGTCAAGTGGCAAGTGGAATGTAACGATATACATCCCTATGTTAGCAATTCCGTTTTATAACATCGAAGAATGATTTTTGCTATAAATTACTTTCTTCCATTGACATAGATGATACTTGGAGAAGAAAGTTAGTATCAAACGACCGAAGTTCACTTATTTACGAAGACGAACACATTTGGAGAAAATATTACGAAAAACATCTTCTGATGTAGAGCCAAGGTTGCACATGGACCTTGGGACCAAGGCCCCACAGATGTAGAAACGCCCTCCCCTTGCATCAAGAAGAGACCTAATATGCTGTCGTGTCTGCCGCAAAACCCGATCTCTGTGATGAAAAAGTATCGGAGTTCTTATCTGCGGGGCGTATTTGGAGCTCATGCTCACACAACGTCCTCTTATTGTTCGCCAATGGCTTCACGTCGTGTGACAGAGTAACTGAAGTTACGGTTATTTTATATTTTCTACATGTCTATTCTCCCCTATTTGCTCCACAACACATATAACAAAATAAATAAACTAGTTTCTTTCGTAATTCAGACGAATTTCAAGTAGTTTATGAAGAGAAATCATGGATGCGATTACAAATTCTATGATGCATTCCACAAATGAGAATAGTTAAGATCTTCCGACGGGATTATGAACCCGTGCGTTAAGAGATCGGAAAACAGTGATTACTAAAATATTGGGAGGATATGACAGTTGGCATCGCGAGTAAGTATATCCCCAGCCTGACAAGTGACAATTCAGAAAGTCGCTTTGCGGTCGAAGATTCATAAAACGCGTTTGTCTTTCTTCTTCCTTTCGTCTTCATGAAACGTCCTGTTCTTGTTCCTTCATCTTGTCGGGTTTTCTTCGAATTCTCTCCAATTCACGTTGCAGACTTCAGAATAGTATCTCCATTTATTTTGCTGCAATCGAAACACTATTGAAATGTACATTTAACCCCTCTATTCTTTTTATCACAGTTGCCGAAGCTGGTTGTTTTGGGTAACTGTCGCCTTCGAAGCAATGATGTCAGTTCTGTTCTTTTCCGGTGTACAGTGCAGTCCAACCTGCTAAACCCTGCGAATGATCCAGCAGCGCGCTAATTTGCTACCTCTCTTGGGCATCCCGCTCGTCGCCCACGAGCCGCGTGCGCCTTACCGCTCTCCCGTGCACCCCTCGCAGCTACCACGCTACCCTCTGTGTTACACTGCCTCCCAACCCCTGTATGCTCCGCTCCTCCCCCCGCGGCACAACGGTCCGCCTCCGCTTCTTCCCCCTCCCCGTCTCTTCACTCCGTCAGCCCTCACCCCTAACTGCCCGACCCCAAGCTCTGCCTCCGGTCGCCACCCTCCTTCTTCCTTGTGCCGGTCCCTTCGCTGCCCCCACTGCAGACCCGCTTCGGAGCGGCGCTGCCCCCTTCCTGGCAGCTGTGGAGCGGGAAGGGAGCGAGGTTGCTGAACGCAGCCGTTTCCCCCGAGCGGGGCCGGGCTGCCGGGCGGAGCGGAGTCGAGCAGTGGGAGGGGAGGGGAACGCGCTCCAAGTGCGCAGACGCGCCCAGCCGAGCGGAGCGGGGAAATTCCGCTCTGGCTCAGTCTGCCTGACGCAAGCGACAGAGGCGGAGGGAGTACAACGGCGCTCTCATTGTTGCTGAGCGCGCCTCGCCGTTCGCGTTGCGCAGAATGGAGTTGGGACGCATGGAACCCGAGAAGAAGGAGGCGCTAATTGAAAGTGTGCGCCTGCGCTCCTTTTTGTACGACTGCAACGACCCTAACTACAAGGACACGGAGTTGAAGGACGCCGCATGGGAAGAAATTGGGAGAGAATTAGGAATACTGGACGGTAAGTGAATTTCCCCCTTATAGCCGGCAGGATCAACCGCGGAATCGCATATACCCTGATCGGAGTTCTTTTTCGCGGACTGGCTGTGGTTTGCCATGACTAAAATGTGTAGTACTGAGACGGTTTTGAATAAAACTTTTTAACTTGTGGTACTAAGGAAGTAGTTTTAACTAAGGAAGTAGTTTAAAGGATATGTGAATAATTTTTTTTTGTATACAATATTTGCTGCGCGTTATTAGCAGCGCGGCGAATTAGAGCGTTTTCATCGAAAGACATTTCTTGATGCTCTCTGCCTCCAAATGTTCGAGCAGTTATAAAATACATTTCTGTATATTTGTATTCAGTTGACTACTGAATATTTTAGGAAGGGATATTTACTCATCGCTAAGCTTTATGGAGAATTGTATCAGTCTGACAATGCCTAAAACTGTTTTAAAAAAAACAAATCAAAAATTTATTGAAAAGTACTGTTTTAATGTCTGCTTTATCATTTTACAAAGCTCATTTGTTATGCGTTATGTATAATTCAAATTTAACTCTTTAATTACATTGCAACATAAGGCTTGTGGAATTTGAAGTAATTAAATAGAAGAAATCGTGATTGTTTTATATTTTCTGACTAAAGCTCATCAAGGTACTATCTTACAACAAATAGAAGAATTTAAATATTTCGAATATTCATTTTTGTATCCGTCATTATATCTCGTTATATCATATAGAGAACTGAAGTACAAAACAACGTGTAAACCAAGGTGTTTGTGGTGGGAATATTCTGACAGGTAAACACGTTTCAGTGGTAGACTTCTGTTTCCTCTGATGTCTAGCAGGAGGTGGTTCGGCTCCCTGTCCACGTGAGTCTCGTTCAACTCCCATTCTTCTGGCGCAGAAAGCTCGGGGTGCAAGCAGCTCACGCAGCCAGTGGGTGCTCAAGTGCACATTTTCTGGAACATTTGCTTTTAATTCGTTGTTTATATTATTTACTGATTCGTATTTTATCATATACATTTAAATGTTTTTAATTAAAAATTGATTAAATAACACAGACAGACAAAAAGAAGAAAAAATTGGTTTGTTTCAAAGACTAGACCTATGCATCCTGATGTATTTTGACGCGCTGAATCCGAATCACGGGCTAGTTAAATTTTAAAAATGTCCATTAAATACAGAAAACGTAGATTTAAAATAAAACTGGGATATGGTGAAGCAATACTTAATTCGGATTGAACTCGTCAAAATATGTAACGATAAATAGGTCTTGTCTTCGGAAAAGAATTTTATTGTGTGTGTGTTTTGCTATTCTTCTGTATTTAGGGATGGATGTTTTTTTGCAATTAAAAAATATTGGAGGGTGATTGTGCAATTTTGGCCCCCGATTTGGATTCACTGCGTCAAAATACTTCAGGATATAAAGGTTTAATCTTTGGAACAGACCAATAATTTTTTTGCGTGTGCCTTTGTCATTATTACGAGGCAAAGTTGTTAAGATCTTTCAGTGCGTTGAAGGAGTTGACGCTGTGAAAGAAACAATTATTTAGGGATTAACATATATTATCTGGCATGAAAAGTGGGACCTAAATTCATTTGTATCGTACAAACATTTAATTATTTCGATTTATCAGTTCTGTGACAAGATTTGGAATCCCCTCGCTTGAAGTTTTTAAATTCATATCTTATTTATCACTGAATGATGTTTAAGAGAATCTCGTTTTCGGTTTTACAAGTACCAAGTATATTTCTTCTGTACTCAAATAGTTTTACGATTACATCGTCATGTCCTTGAAACTCGTGCTATCACTTATTGTTAAACATCTATAATTTAATCTGACCTATAAAAAAATTGTGAAATCAAGAGAGATTTTTTATTCATTATTGCATTGAGAATTCACACATAACCTTACCGCACGCAGATAAGTGCCAGTGCACGTAACGATTTCAGACAGTTTTTAACAACAGGCTTGTTTAATTTCATAAAAAATCGTTGTATCTTATTTCTTACGTAGCATTTTGGAAATACAATTTCTCTCTCTCTTCTTTCGTATCTATTGTCCAAAAATAGGTATAATCACAAATTTAGATAAAAAAAACCATTTAAGTTACTGAACTCCGGTTGAATCGTAATATTACATTTGTCCTGTAATATTTCTTTGCAATTATGGTGAATTGTTCCTAATTATCCTTGAACCTGACGTTACACGCGGCTGGATAATCTTCGATTAACTTCACAGAACTGGAACTGAAATTGTTGTTGCGCCAAAGAAGTAAACTGTTTATTATTAAGTTTATTTCGTTTATTTACCCTAAATGAACTGGAGTCGTGAGAAAGAGATTTTCTGTAATTTTTACTGTTTTCCTTCTTAAATATCTTAAAAGACAAACAATTTTGGTTTATCATTGGCGCTTCTGATTTAATAAACCGGATTCATGTCGGCGCGTTCATTTCATCTTTCCTTCGTTTTGATTTTTTTAAATTGTATTTTTGTATTTTTTCTGTGCGTTAGGGTGACACCAAATTATCTCGTGACCCCTTTGGATGTTCCCCGCAAGCTTTGCCTTCTACCACTGTTGCGCTTGAGAGGTCTGCTTCAGAAACTTTACTTGTCAGTTTGTTAAGATGCCTATTTTATACTCGAACGTAGAGCGAATGTAAAATTGAATGAACTGGACAATGTAATAGGCGTAAACGATCAAATAACATTAAAAATAAATATCTTTACAATTCCGTTCTTAAGTTGTACCACAGAAACCACGTAATTGACGTTTTCATTTTCAATTGTGTTTTTATTTTGACAATTGTTTTGTTGGACTCACTATATTTTGACTACTGTATTTGGATTATTTTGTTGGATCACTATATTTTCGTGAGTAACACCAGCCTTGCGATAGGAAATAAATGAGTACTAAACAATTTCGTTTTGCAGGAAAAGCTGTCAAAGGAGAATGGAAGAAGATTCGAGACAATTTCCGGGACGCTTTGAAGAGACAGAAAGGATTAAGAAGTGGCCAAACTGCCATCCAGATTGCACAGTACAAGTACTACAACCAATTAAGTTTTCTCATTCCCTACATGTCGAATCGAAGCATCGGCGGTGGGTTGGATGTCGCGGACATTAAGGCTGAAATGAACATGACTGTGACGAGTGGGGATGGGACGGACGTCTATTCTCAAGAGGCGCCCGCTTCCAAGAAAATGCGAGCGGACGACCGAATGCTGGATTTCCTCAACGCCCACATCAAGCGAGAGGAGCGTGCCGAGGAACGCCAACGCAAGAGGGCCCAGTTGTTCGCGGAGTACAATCATCCACTCGACCACTTCTTCAAGACCATGTGTGAAACGACCAAGCTGATGCCGCAGAGGTGGCAACTGTACATCAAGAAAGAAATTTTTAACATCGTGTGTGATGCCGAAGAACAAATCCTGGCCGCATCCGTTTCCGCCGATCTGCAAACGCATCAATCCCCCCAAACGATGAGCGCTCTCTCCCCCTCCGATAACATGTGACCTACAGATCATTTATCCGAAAGCGAATGCTGCGAAACCTAGTGTCATGTCAGAGTTTGCTTTTGCAGTTAAATCCTATTCCGAGGTCGCGGAGTGTGCATGAGTGTAAGAATGATAGTCAATACATGTTTGCGCAGCGAATACTGTGAGGTTAGCTTTACCCGAGTGTAATGTCATAAAATAACTCGCCTTCCAAATATTGTGTATATGGATTCAAGATTCGCTTGTTGTATAGCCAAATGATGTGTCGAAAGAATTTTATTTTATGTCCATATTCCACCAGTTATCCTGGAAAATTTGCGTTGTATTTTATATTTTTGTATTTACCTTGTGGAATTTTGAATTGTATATATCTCCACGAATGTAGTTCCTGTAAGAAATAAATTATTTATACCACATATAGCATGTATTTTATTTCGTCTCATACTTTTCAAGCTATTTTCTACGTTAGCTAGATGTATTTATGAAAAAATTATAGGTTCTTTCACCTCTTTGCGATTAAAAAACGAATTTTTTTCGTGGTATTATATTTTCTTTTATTTTCACATGGCTCAAGTTAACAATCTCCTTTTGATGATGAATTATTTTGTATGGCGGAACTTTTATATTATTTTCCGTTCCAAATATTTATAAAAGAGTAGATGACTTTTTGTTTCCAAATAGCCCACCAGTTATGAAACTCAAATTATTAGTTTTCACCGAGAAGAATTCGTGAATCCTGTAAAGCAGGAATCACACAACAAAGAGAATAAAGGAAATGCCGACGAAAGAAAATTCACTCTATAAGTAAGTCCTTGAATCGTTTACGGCGACATAATGATTGCCATCGTCAGTACGTCAATTGCAATCAGGTTACTAAAAGAGTTGTAAACAGAGAAATTATCCCAATGATATGTCTTCGTGTGAAAAGAAGTATCGAAAATATGTAATTCGAGTTACGCCGGAGAGGTAGATAGAAACAGTAAACGGGACATAGCTCTCGGAAACAATTGAATGAGAGTAAAAACACGTGTGACAAATAAACCGGAGTCCGAGAATAAGAACTTTAATTCATATAGATTTTATTCTTCTCTTTTCTGACTAAAAACCATTACCAATGTGAAATGACCGTAATAATTTTCAAGCTATAATCTAACTTTGAAGCTTTTTCAAACGATTCTCCGAAAAAAATCTAGCTTACAGTATGATTAGATTCATATATGTTTTTGGACGGATTTAAATCTGTAGGTTTTGTCCATTTCGGATGTAGTTCAGAGGCGGATTTTTTCTCCCATCATCTACAGTAGAAATGTACCGAGTTTAATCAATTTTCAAAAATATCGTGCTAGCTACGAGCTATTGGAAATTAGAAAATTGTATATTTGTTCGGGAAATGGAAAACTGGGGTAACATTGGGTTAACAAAAGATTCCTTCAGTGCTTGGCATTTGGGATATAATTGAATATTTCTTTGCCAAGTTTCATTTTTTTATTTTCGTAAATCTTATGACCATAGAGGTTATTTTATTATCTTTCGATTTAATTCTATTTTTATTCCATTTCTTGATTTAAAAAAAAAAATCACTTAATGCAGTCTATTGAATCTTTTGATTTTAAAGTTGGCATTGATTTACTTGAAAGCCAATTTGGCTATGAAAGGAAAATCTTAAGCAAAGTCTAAATGTCACGGCTGCGATACTGGCAGTCCACACGTAGATTTCTCTCTAGTAACATGTCAATCAGAAATATCGCGTGTCTGACGATATAATATTCTAAACTTCATAAATAGATGGATTTTTAATTATTCTTTAGAATAAAAGCGTCAAAGATCTTATTCGTCCTCAGACATGAATATTCACTGATTATGTGGTACGCTCAAAACTCAGTATCATATGTTCATTGTGGTCCTTTTTTCATTTTACTTCTCATGTATTTCACATGATGCCCGTTTCTTCTGTTATCCTTTCACCCATACTCGCACCTCTTCCTGCCCTTTATTCGTTTCTCCACAAAGGACTTTAAATTTGGTCGGCCTCTTGTCCCCTATCCGTGCGAGGCCACTCTGCTCCACGCTGCATCTTGCGTTGTGGCAGCGGGGTGTGGCGGGGGAGTTGGAGGGAGAGCGGCAGGTGCTCGAGCAGGTGCGCGGCCGACCGTAGCAGCAGCTGCTGCTGCTGCTGTCCCCTGCAGAGGAAGGCCCCGCGGCCTTGCTGGCGCCAGCTGCACGCATTGATTGAGTGCTTCCCTGTGAGCTTGTTTCGGACAGTCGTCTCGAAGGATTTGGTGTCAGCGGTACAGGAACTCGCGTCTCGCCACTCCGCATTGGAATCAAAAGGAATGTGGGAGGGTATTGCTTCGAAGGTTCCTCGGACGGGAATCTTCAATGCTTGTGAAAATTTTCTCTCCGAAAATTAATCTCCTCAAAATTCTCTTCTTTAATCAGGGTTTCTTAAGATTTCTCATTTTGTTGACTCCGTCTCCGCCAGAATAGACTAGTATTTAGGAACTCGCTAACTATATTATGCAAAATGATGTTATACAACAAACATGGTCTTTTTAAATATAGAGATAACTCTGCAGGTTTTGCATTTAAAAACACTAAAAATTGTTTAACTTACTTATCTCAGAAGGTGGCAGCTGGTTTTTAACCACCAGATGTTTAAACGTTAAATAATTTCCTGTACTTTTTTTGTGATTAGGTGTTATCGGTGACCTGTTAATATCGAATCAACGGTAAATGTTTCTCTCCTTTATATAAATTTTAGATTTTTGCTTAAATAGGGAACTTTTCCAAGATTTTTTTCAAAAGTTTCATATTTCCTTCTTAAAAGACACTGTTCGATGAGAGGTAGTTTAAATGCTAAAATGGTTCTGTGGGTTGATCTTCGCGGGTTAGAGAGAGTGCTCAAACTCAATAGTACAGCAGCGCCTCTTGGTTGAATCTGCAAACATGTGTGATGCTGCGTGCCACGCGAGTTTACATACACTCTGCCAAACAGTATTACGCGTCCCTGAGTTATATCTTCCCTGAGATATATCTTCCCTGAATACTGATTCAACAGTGAATTTGCTGAAGTTTTTATTACCCCATTTTTATAGTATAACAATTTGTCTAAATTAGTATTAGTCGCAAAAGTAAAGATGAATAGAAGGAATTCTGACATCACTGCTAAATGAATTATGGTCGCGCACTGCAAATGTCACCATCAAACCAGACTCTGAGAGAGAAGACAATACCTAAAAACTCAGCACTCTGGGCTCGCTAGTTTCATCAATTTTTTGCTGTTGGGTTATATGGTTTCGCTTTCTTAATCAAGCATTTCAATTACCTGAGAGATTTTGTTTGATCTTATATCCTTTTAAGTGTAGACTCAATGCATTCCACCAAGCAAAACATTTAAACATTGAAATATTTTGTTTTGTTTTCTCTATTACAATCATAATTTTTTTACATTCAGTACGAACTCATTTGAATGACTTTATCATGCAAAGGTTTTGTCGATCTGCAAACCTACTCAAATTGGGGGAAATTAGATACGTGTGTTTTTGTTACTGTGGCGCAACTTTGTAATACAAAGAAAGTCCGCATGCCATTTATCCTTTTGATTGTATTAAGTAATTTGTTTTAAAGGTTATTTTCTCATCCCGTTAATCATTTTCATCGGGCAATATGAAGATGCAAAATTGAAGCGGACAAAACTGATGGCCTACTAAGCATAGGGAGTTATAGCAATGCATCCAGTAAGGAGTACATTTGCTTTCTTTACATTAAGAGATATAGGTCGTTTTCTACTCCCGATTCCTCGATCGCATCCCACAGAGCATCCAGTAATTCACTTCGCTGTCTGCATGTGCTCAATGATTCCCTTATACTTCTGGTAAATATTTTTGCCCAGGGCATTCATATGTTTATTATTCACTACATTTTGTGATACCCTGACATTGGTGTTATTATAAGTATTTTTTTCTCTCCATCGCTTTTTCTTAGGATTACTTTTATCACTGACTTTAAGGCTAAATGTACCGAATTTAGTTACGAAAACGGCCACCACGTTGCGCCCCCTCCCCCCTCCCCC
>NNCF01126498.1:1119192-1147948 GCA_002313205.1 Laupala kohalensis
CGGAGAGATATTTTTGCATACGCTGTTTAAACGGTTAGAGATAGGTGACAACAATGCATGGCAATATTGTTCGTCTCAAAAAGTTCTACAAAAAAAGTCTACAAAGATTAACCTAAATTATCGAAAAAAGTTTGTAAAAATAGTGTTAAAATACTTCAATTTAAGAGTAAATCAGGTAGGTAAAAATAAAATCCTCATTATATTAAATGTGTTCCCTGTTTTGTGCATTTAAAAATAGTTAAAAACTGTCTTTAAATCGTAAAATTTGGATGTATAGTAAAGATTTTACAAGCGTTTTAATATCATAAGTCCCCGCCGCCACTCAAGGATTCGACCAGCGCGCCATCCAGCGATAGATGTGCTCCACGCTAAGGATACTTTTTATACTTGTCATTTTTGATTATTGTAAAGTATGAATAGTTAGAGTGTAACATAACTCAAACACAGATGCGAAAATGGTGCGGGTTGCAGGTGGTTTGATACAAAAATTGAAAAATACATTTAAATGACGACTCCGGACATAAGGAAATTCGGCGTTTTTCAGGAAGTACGAAGATGACAGGATTCTCATCGACGTGTTTTCAGTGGCTTACGGCGTTCGTAGATACAATCCTACCTTGCCCAAGAATAAATAAAATGAAAAGTCAACGTAAATAAAGAAAGGATGTAAATAAATATCCTTATTCAGGTAGTCAAAAATTAAAAATTGTTTTTTATTAACACTCCAACACACTTGGGGGAGTAATCCACACCACAGCGAAGTCTTTCATTCGGTAAATTTTATTCTGTAACTCCATGTACCTCTCCGTATACATCCCCTCACTTCTTCCTGCTCAGTTGTCGCACGCCCTTCTTTACATATTTTTTCCCTTGATACTTTAGGGCTCGCCAACGTCAAGGTCATTAGATCCCTTGTAGGTGGGGGAAAATGCAGCTTCGCACCATATGGAAGAGTCGTAGTGACTCTTCCCCGTGTATGGGACTCACCGAATATCTCGACCATACTCACTAAAGAAAACCCCTCCTGATCTAAATACGAAGATAAGAGGAAAGAAAAGGAAACAGCTGCCCAATACATTATATCGAAAATGAAATAAATTCTGAAAATTGTAATTTTCACACTATGGCAAAGGAGAATAAAAGAAAAGAAGAAAGGGAAGCGGAAAGAAGAATGAAAAATTAAAACCCTTCCGAGAACTTGTGGGAGGAGCCCCGATCTACTTATAAAATTCAATAATTTATTAACATCATCCGTTTCATTTCCGAGAATTGTTGGTAAATCTGCAGCCAGATCAATTTGTCTCCGTATTCTGCAATCAGTTAGTAGGTGACGCACTGTCAGAGGAGAGTTACACTCACAAACGTGTTCATCATTTAGCAAGAGATACCAATGAGTGAGAGGACAATGTCCTATGCGCAGGCAGGTCAGCAAGACCTCCTCGCGCCTGGCTGACCTACAGGAACTGCTCCATATTATTGTTTACATCTTCGAGAATGACTGAACCCATTAAGTTGAAACGAACACAAATCACCACGTTGTTTGATTCACCATGTTCTACAATATTATTATTATTTCTAACAGAAAAAAGTACATCTTCGCAACGCCCCCCCAAAAATGAAAAGCGGCCATCCTACCACGAGGCACTTGTAATGTACTCAGTAGTAGTAATGTATAGTGTTTTGTCTCCCAACGACCCCAAAATTTGAAAGCGTCATATTTTGTTTTTATATTCCACATTTTATTTAATAGACAAATGATATATTTTAAATACTATCTTGTGTAGTTACTAAAGTAAGTGTACTTACTAATGCAAGTGCAATAAGTGATAAACCGATTAATTTTGCTAAATTGTAGTCAATAAACGAAAATTGTGGTAGAAAACGCAGTGACACCTATCCATCATGCCATCGTTTCTGTGTTTCTTTCTATAATGGAAAAATCACTCGATTACTGCTCCTTTCGGCGCTCCTTTAATTTCTCTGCGACCGATAAAGTAACTCTCATGAATCTGATATTGTTTTGTAGAGATGTGACGAGTTATATCAGATCCAATAAGGTTCTCCCATTGCTTTGATAACGAAGGAACCTGTTCACTCTGCCCGCGATGCGATGCGACGCGGAGCGATGAAATATGATCTCATGCGATAATCTCAAAGAGGAAAAGAGGATATTATTGGCAGCATCGCGGAGTTGATCACACTGCGAGCGAAACCCTGCGATTGTTAGTACTTACGCGCGAGTAGTGAGTTTTCATCACAAACTAGTTCGTGATTTGTAATCGACGTTGCGTGTTTCCAATTCTGACTGGCATTTATTATCTGATATGAATTGAGATATACTTCATATATGCAGTACTTAATAAACGTGTCCAGAAAATGTCATCATATTCAGGCGGGGGGCATTAAAGGACCTCATAGTTTTTGTACTTTTGTATGTAATTTAATTATATTGTCCGATTATTTTCATTTTTATAGTTAAAAAGCAGTTAAAATCTGCATATGACTACGTGGAGAACAATAAAATTTCTCTCCGGAAACACGCAAGGAACCATCCCAACAATTCTAACCAAGAACCTAAGAGAGGTTGATTTAACATTTCAACACACTCCTAAGATAAGAATAGAAATAGATCGGTGCATGTTATAATATTAACAGAATATCGACAAATTTGTATGAATATACAAAATTTTTTTTTCAAAAGTATGTATTATCAAACTATACATTATTCAAAATATGTTGTTTACAAATCGTAACTATTAAAATAACGCTAAATTCGAGACTTATAATTTCAATAGATGCCATCCCTGCGCAAGAGGCTAGTGAGTCTGTATAAACACCCGAAGTTATACCGGAGAAAAACCCGGGCCAGGTTGAGACAACAGAATTAATGAACAAATTTCTCCAATTATTTCTCTTGAAATAAATAATTCTAGAGTGACCGGTTTCTAGGTATGTGTTTGCATACAAAATCTGAGATGACATTCTAATTAGTTCAAGACATTAGTGTAAACAAAAATGTAGAAACTCACATTTCACCCAATTTTACCCTTCCCAAATTAAAATTTTGAGAAATTCTTTCTTATCAGATGCTATTCTTATCAGATGCTTTCAAAAGTCAGCAAAAATATTAATGTTTCCTTACAACAAATGTTTTAAAGTCGCCTTCCCCCAGAGACGTAAGGCATTATATGTTTATTATGACATTATTAAATCTGACCGAAGAGAAAGCGATGTTACAATCCCTAAAATTAGAAAGTGGCCATCCCACCATGAAGTGGTAGTATTCTACTTCAAATTTTGTTTCAATGTATTCCAAATTTCGTATTTTATTAGTGTACTCTTACTCGTAGAATCATGGGTCTATAGGGGACATAAATAGTTTATATTCAAAGAAAATGGACTGGAGTTTCATTTCTCTGAAAACATACATACTTATGTTGTTCTTTTCTTTTTTCTTTTAGGTAGTTCGCACCCATAGAAGTCTATATCTACGCACAGTTGGAATTAAATCCCCCGATAATGCAAGGATACGACTAGACGAGAAGCTCGATTTTCGACGCGCGGCGCCGACCTACGCCGACCCTGCCATACAGACCGAGCGACCGCCTTCCGCCCGTCCCTTACCACCACATCACCCGATCACAACCGAAGACGGGAGCGACGGGCTGACTCCCTGCCTACTAGTAGCGCCCGTACCTGAATTACCGTGTCCCATTTTTCGTTTTACGACGCTATTGCATGACCAATGGATATTCCTACATAAATTTTGTGTTCATATTTACATCCGTATGGGTGCTATAAGCGGCCTTTTTTCAAAAAACTTTTAATTTCAAAAGATACATTTACTAAATGTGGCAAGTTGTAAAGAAAAATATAATTACCAATTGTTTCAAATTCTGCACATTCAGTAAGAAGAAATCCGTTTTTAGAATTAAAATATATGGATCCGTTATAGAGATATGGCAGCAACGAATTTAGCTCCGTAAGTGGTGTCATCTATTGATTTTGATTTACACTAGACTAACGGGACATTTAGCCTTAAGGCTGAGTAGCTGCGTATGCAAATCATTTTTTTTTTTTGTGGGGCTTTAGGGCTCGTCAACAGCGAGGTCATTAGAGCCCTTGCAAATCATTTCGAAAGGACTTGAAATGATATCACAATAATGTATGTTCTTCTTACCAAAAAGAAACGTGAGATTCAGTATCCTCCCCATTTATTTTTTTGTTTATTTCTCGTATTTATTAAGGAAGACTATTTTACCAAAATATTGTAGAATAGAATGTATCTCGGGAGTTAATGGAACCCATACTATGTAGGTAGAATTAAAATAAATGATTTTTCGAAGTATTGGGACAATAATAATTATACACTTGTCTCATCAATGGAGGCGATTGGGAATTAGAAGAGGGAAGGGTATTTGTAGAAGTTCCGAGATCTGGGGGTACAGGAAGGTAGACAAAATTTAAACTGCCCTGCTACGTTTGCTGATATCGCATGCTACACGCTGCCGAGCGAGTCTTCACTACTTGCTATGACGGTGTACTGGGTGTTAGCACAAAGTAAGTTCTATGACGATCAAAAAATTAAAGGAAGTGATGTACTATGAGAAGACAATAAAAGTTCGCATTAATTGATTTTTATGCTTTCTAGTTTTAGGAGGCTAAAATGGAATATATATTTCACTTTTTATCCCCAAAGAATCACCCCCTCACTCATCGCCACCACTGAGTCTTATTATCGATTGGAGTTTAATACGCTAGGAAATTTTTTGTTCAATGTGTTAGAGACATCTTATGCACACCTATCCGTCGCTTTAACTACCCATTTTTTCACATTTTCAGTATTTTCGACTTGTATTTTGTTTTCGGGATACGTTATTCATAGTGGATGAATTTCTCGAATAGAATAATGAGATTACAATTAAATCGTGATAAATAAATACCATGATACAATACATAATTACGGCATTTGTATACATCAATTTGATTATTCGATCGAAATTAAGAACTGATTTTCAATTAAAATCAGCAATAATTTAAATAATTGGAAGTTACTGATTGCTTATTACTTCGACGTCGGGTCACAATAAGGACGAGGTCGCAGGTTTTCGTCCCTGCACGATTCCTACTGCTTTTACCCTCTTCAAATGCCGGAAATTTGATCCTGTGTAGATTTCCCTTGCCGGGGGGTCCCAGCTGCGGGGTATATAAGCAAATAACAGTGGAAACGAGCGAAATCTGAAGTCCAATTCTCTTAGCTGTTTCATTCATTATATCTTTATTTTCAAATCCCGATTAAACGCAGGAAATGACGAAGTAAGAGAATCTTGCAGAAATTGCGAGGGTTCTGCCGGAAGGGAATTTCGCTGTTCGAAGTTGTTCCACTTAGAACATTTCTGATGGAAGATCATAATGATTGCATAGTGTTATAGAGATTAGAAATCTTAACCGTGGGTTTAGGTTTTGGCTCATTTGGTAATGATATGATCTGACGACATATCTCGAAGATTTGATCCTACGAATTATCAAAATCAGATCAATATAAGAAGTGTTCCAAAGAGTGTTCCAAGAATTGTGACATGTTATTATGCGCAGTGTGGGATTTTGGTCTTCATGTGATTATAGTAACTTTCTCGGTAATTAAGTATGTCAGCAGTTCTGTTAGTTTTCACGCATATATTTATTTAATGACGCTTTTTCGGCGTTGATTCGTATGCCAGTGGAACATCTTGCTATGACGACATCAGAAGTCAACATTAAACCGTAGATTGAGTAGAACATTAAACCGTTAACACTCCTATTTCGACAACCTACAGCAATTTTTACTGTAGAATTTACGGTTTTCATGCATGTTATTTTTTAATATATTTTTCGTATTTTTTATAACTGAAAACTTTGTGGGAGATTTCTCAAACGATTTTCAATTCATACTTATTGGAATTATTTTCATTTACAGTGCAAGTGCATGTTGTTGCGTGTTCGTAGTGTTCTCTCCAATATCGTGTTAAAGTCTGTACCATGGAATAAAAGAAACATGTAATTTTTTCTTTGAGATTGAGATGAATAGTATTTTGCTGCTTGGTCATAACTATTTTATATAGAAGTAATCTTTAGTCCAAATAATATAACTATTTTCCTACCTATTTTAAATTCAGAAATCATTTATTTGCAAATAAGTTAATATTTTGAATATGCAACATTGAGGCCATGAAATTTATCTGTACTTATATGGACAATTCTTACTGATAAGTAATGCATTCTTTACGCATAATGTATCCTATTTAACGCAGAAAGATTCAGATCTGCGAGGTCTTTCCAGTTTTCTAATGTTGAAAATTCAACACTGTACATCGTCATTACTTCCTACAGAAAACCCTCCTGTCGCACTCTAGGAATGAGAAGAAATTAAGAATGAATTTAGCAAGCTGTGTTGTTTTTGTGAGTGAGAATGAGACTTGTGATTTAAAGTTCTAAATTTTAGCTGTTTTTAGGGTGTGTTTTGGATCCGTTGTAATTCAAGTGATGTGTTGTTGTTTTGCCATTTGACTTAAAAATATTTTATCTAATGAGCAGCGTACAGATTTTTCTGGTCTCTGGTGGGCNTAGGGTGTGTTTTGGATACGTTGTATTTCAAGTGATGTGTTGTTGTTTTGCCATTTGACTTAAAAATATTTTATCTAATGAGCAGCGTACAGATTTTTCTGGTCTCTGGTGGGCATTTACATTCTACTGGGAACAGATGAATAGATTTGTCGGTATTTGTGATTTAAAACCTTTCCTCTTGTGATCAACGTCCTTATATATGTGGAGAATCAAGAATTATGGAACTCTGTCTTTTGATGTGTGCAAATTACATTTAGCTTTCTATTTTTCCACAATAAACCATGTAATGACTGCGTTAGTGGATATTATAATTATTGGGACCACTATAGCAGTTGTTAATGGTCAAACAGTTCATTATCAATTATTTACAATTATAATTGAAACTAATATATTATTTTGTATTTTGGATGGGCGATTTCCGTGGATATTACGGATATTTTTATTACAAAATCAGTTACAGCTTAGTTTTGGTACTTAATGTTAGTTTTGAGTCTGTTATCTAGTTTCCTCACTTGAAATTCATCGTATCTTAAGCCAATAATTTTGGGGACAGTGACTCTCGTAATATAATTTGTATGTGAAATGCCAAATTTTTGACACTGATGATGCAAATTGCACTAGTTGAGGCAAACTTTTGTCACGAAAATAAACTCCATTGATCAGAAAAGGACTGTAAGAGTCATTGTATGCATTTTGTGTTCGTTAGAGGTTTGGAAGAAAAATTTCGGCTGGATCTCGTACATTGTTGTTTGCTTAGGATTTTCTTTAGCCTTTGATTGAGCGTGCGTGTATTTAAGAGATTTTCATAGTTATCCGCTCGGATGTTTTTCTTTCATTATTATTTATTTATTTCGTGGCGTGGCGAGGTTCCAGCCATCAAGCTACTCATCCATCTAAGGAATTGGGAAGGAGAGGCGTTGAGTTGCATGGAGACGCAAGTTACTGAACCGGCATTTGTTCTAGGGTCGTTTGTAGGTGAGAGATGCCAGTTCGGAAGAGTGGGGGATCGAATCTCCGAGCTTCCGCATAGTCGTACATTTGGAGCGAAAGCGCTACTGGTTTTGTTGTTTCATATTCAGGGTACAAAACGTACCTCATACTTGCAAATGCGTCTGTTTTTCCCAGTAGCTGCATCTTTCACACATCACTGGCTATATTCAGATGAGTTTCTTTGTTAACATTATATCGATGTGGTCGGTAAACTGCAAAACTATTCGCATTTAAACTTAGTGGTGGTTAAGCAATACTCAACTTAAAATAAAAGAAATAACCGTCTTAATTCTCTGTAGTTCAGTGTTTCACAATCAAAATCATCACTTCAAGTATTACCAGGAATGTGCCTGTTCGACGTCACTATAGTGATACGTCAATGTAAAGTTCTGTTCTGTGTTCAACAACTCCAAAGTAACAGAAAAATGTCTAAATTGGTAGATTTGAATAGTACTTAGAAAACTACTATAGATCGTGAAGCGATCATAATGGGGATAAAAGAATTTTCGCCACCAGTGCATTAAAACTTTTGTTACTTTTAATACACATGAATTTCCCTTTTTTTACGGTTTTGAAAGAAAAAAAATGGAATTGTAAGCGGCCGGATGCCCATATTTATATCACGCGTCATTCATATTCAAAATTTTATTCCATCTCACATAACTGACAAATCTCAAATTGCTCTATAAAACGTCGATCAGTTCCCGAGTGAAATAAAATGATTGACACGACCCAAACGTCATCGATAAACTGTGAACAGGATTCTGCTGGATCCAAATAGTTTAAAGTTTCCGCTTCTTCTTTAAAGGAAGAATAGCTGAAATTATTTGCATCACAAAATAATATTATTGGATAATGTCAAGATATAAGTAGAAATAGGGAAGTAGATGTAAAGATGTAAAGAATAATGTCAAGATATAAGTGGAAATATCTTGTCGAAGACAAACTTGAATATTTCGGAAGCATAAATAGTTTCGCTTGAAATATGCATGGATGGAGAATCACCTTCGAAAGAAATTATGCTGAGGGGATATTGAAAAGAAAAAATATTAGAACTTGCAAAAGGTAAAACTAATGTGAAATTTAAAAAAAAATGGAAGGTGAAAAGACAATACGATTGACTGAGGGGATCCTTGAAGTATGTGGAATGTGGAGGTAGAATGAGAGGCCGTTATCGTGAAAATATGATACGAGATCTAGGAGGAAGTAAGCAGAAAGATGAAAACGACTGGAAACATAACGAAATAGAGTAGAAGATTTAAAAAGTTGAGAAAAGTGGCGGCTCTAGGTTTTTATACCACTATGCAAGTGATATTTGTGACACCATTTTGATCACCAGTATGCATTGGCGCAACTAGCAGCAACTAGGACTCGGGACCTAGACAACGGGGATATAGGAGTACTTCTTTCTGAGTCTCAGGTGTCCGTGGCCCAGGTGGTACAGTTCCAGCTCATCGCCAAGAAATTCTGGGTTCAATTCCGGGTCGGGACAAAAAATTTGTAGCTTTTCCTAGTAATGTCCCCGTTCATATACAGAATGATTCAGAATTCCTATTACACCGCTACAGGTGTTGTATAGGGGACACAGAACAGTAATATTTGGCAATAAACCCTTGTCCGGAAATGCGCTGTTTGGAAGATAAACGACTTTGAACGGTGGAAGGCAATACACATTGACAGAACGGTATCTTGTGTCACGTGATGTCTTGTGTGACGTCATATCACGTGTTATCAGAGAACAATCCAATGAATTGTTGCGCATGTACATAACTTGCCACTGAGCAATCGAGAAAGACGGTGCAATACAAAATGGCGGAGTATACGTTTTCCGAGTACACCGACATGTTGCTCATCTACGGTGAAAGTGGACGAAATGATCGATTAGCACAACACCTGTATCTTGAACGATTTCCGGGTCGTGACTGGACGCGCCGCACTGTTGATGTAGAAGGGGAAGTCTGCCAACTGGTCGACCAGAACCCGTTTGACGAGTACCTGCAACATCGCAGGTGCCATGGATGTATCTCAGAGCAGCGTCTGGCATGTTCTCCATGAAAAGAAACTTCATCCAAACCACCTCCAGAGGGTCCAGCTGATTTTGTGACACGTGCCGATTACTGCGTATGGTTCCCATACCGTTGTGTCGACGTTCCGGACTTTCCTCGGATCGTTCTTTTCACAGATGAAGGGCATTTCACAAGCGTAGGTCTGCTCAACCGCAGTAACAGCCACATTTGGGATGAGGAAAACTCTCATGTTACACATACCCATCAATTTCAACATCGTTTCTGTATTAATGTGTGGGCTGGTATTATCCATGGTCATCTGATTGCCGCGTGTATTCTACTGCCCCGTTTAACGGCTCACACCTACGTGATCTTCCTGCAAGACGTACTGGTGTAGCATTTGGAGGATGCGCCATTACATATCAGTCGGACGTTGTGGTTCCAGCATGATGGCGCGCCAGCCCACGCGACATCCGTCAGCACCTACACCAAACATTCGGGGACAGGTGGGTAGGTCGCAGTGGACCGATTCGTTGGCCTCCACCATCGCCCAATTTAACACCTCTGGACTATTTTCTATGGGGCTACATGAAGTGTATTGTTTACGAGACCCCTGTGGAGTCACAGGACGATCTCCTTGCCCGAGTAATGGCTGCAGCGTAGGTCATTCAGGACACTCCAGGACTTTTGGACCGTGTGTATGTGAACATTGCTCACAGGTACACTTTGTGCAACGAAACTCGTGGTCACCACTTCGAGCATATGTTGTAGTTCGCGCAGGTACGAGTTGGTTGATGCATGTGCAGCGTATTCTTTGACGTTATTTCAAAATTGTTTATCTTCCAAACGGCGCATTTCCGGATATGGTTTTATTACCAAATATTGCTATTCTGAGTCCCCTCTATAACACCTATAACTGTGTTATGTGTATTCTGAATCACCCTGTAGGTGTGACTACTGAAAAGGGAACCCTCCTTCCTTTATCCATCTTATCCTAGAATCAATAATTGTAACTATTACTAACAACTCCTACTAACTCCTCCAAGTTGTTGGTAAACCCAGGATGGACCCCGGAACTGTCCGGGGTGGGTACGCTCCCCCACACACTAGTTACCCCAAAGTCATTATGCTAGTTTTGTTGTGCTTGGTTGTATCAATATTTTGTAGCATTGACTTCGGCAATATTGACTTTGTAGTACTTGGCTATATTAATACTTCGTAACATCAACTTCTTGAAGCATTTTAGTGATATCTTTTCCTTAAATTAGAAAAGTAATATACTGTATCGTAATTCACTGTATTTAAGTCGTGAGATACTATAAATTTCATATTAGGTGGCGCTTTTTATTCGACTATTTTAGATCCTAGTGACCTCACTGGTAGTAATGTTTATCTACTTATTGGGTAAGAAAACCTTGCTTCATAACTGATGCGAGTTTTGCTCAGTTTGTGTGATTTTTTCGATTTCCTGCATCTGAAACGTGTTGTGGATAAATATTTTTTATTTTGATTGTTTTGGGCAAAAATTGCGTATGATCTAAGTGTAAAAGAAATTAATGTTAAGGGACACTTGCTTTGAGAGTCAAAAGAATTTGTTGAAACTCTTCCTCAATTTCTGACTGAGGTGCTGAGAAGTGTTGTCACATGAGTCAGAGGACCTGCTCCCCAAGGAAGCTGGCAACGTGCGGCATCATGCCGTTCCCAAAAGCCATTTGGCCTTCAAATACCTTCACGTGCCTGCCATTGTTTCAATAACTCGTCCTGACATGCATATTGTATTACAAATAGTGTTGTTTTCATTGTTGGCCGTGTCGCCGTGTAGCCGTGCCGCCCCGTCAGCCACGGTCCCTTCGAGGCCCATTCCCCGCCCCTCACCCGCGGAGCCTCACCGTCCTGCTCGCCGCGGTATCGACCGCCGTACGAGCAGGGTGCCGCCCTCCTCTGCCCTCTCCCTCCGCAGCGAGCCCTAACCCTCTCACTCTGTATGTCCCTCTCCTCATCGCGTCTTCGCCCTTCCGCGCACCATCCTTCACCTTCGCGAACCGCGCTCTCCTGCCTCTCGTCGACGCTGCATAATCTCGTTCATGTCGCCTCTGCCTCCCCGCCTCTTCGTTTCCCCTCCCCTCTCCTCACCATCCTTCCAGCATTCCTTCCTGTCGCCGCCTCACCTCTCGCTTGTGGAGTACAGAGCCCGCCGGCAGCTTGGAGCAGCGCCTCCAGCAGGGAGGGCTGCTGCTCGTTCTAGGTCGTAAACGATCCTGGTCTTCGTGCAGCATTCACCACCCATAACCTACAACCCCACAAATCTGGAAAGATAAAACCGGAATTGACACGGGAATCACGCTCTATTTCTGTTTCTGCACAGAATTGGTTCTCCTTACTACAACTCTCTTGAGAGTTTTGAGGGCACGAGTCGAGGAGTGTGTTCTGATTAATGAAAGAGTGCCATGTGACTTGTACGTGATATTTTTAAAATTTGTCCATGTTTCTTCATTTATGTTAATATAATTAAATTTAATGTGTATATTTTTACAACTGATTCATTGTTTGCTAGTTCTCCTTTATGTATTATTTTGTAAAAATTATTTCAACAGTTAGGTATTTAGCCAGGTACGTGCATCTCCCTGGTACATAAAGCTTGATTGCTTTATAACTACATCTGTGTTGAACGTCGTGTCATTGGTCACGTTAAAATCAATATTTCGAATTAAACATAAAAAATTAAATGATTCTCCGAATCCACGGTAACTTCGGATAATCGTTGGTTATACTCGTGCTGGGAGACCCTTGACAAAATGCTTGTTTTTCGTCCTTTATTTCAAAGTCGCTTTTACACATTGATGTTTAGCGTGTGCAATTCTGTAGTGCTTCGTTGTGTTTAGTGGATAATTGAACAAGTTAAATTAATTTCACGTTAACTATAATTGAAATCTATGATAACACGTAATTAATTTTTCAATAAAATCTTACATTCTACCGTCCTGAAGTATGAGATTACGAACTAAATTAAAACTCGTGTGAATTTTTTTTCTTATGTTTGGAGTGTACATACACGCTATTGGAGCGTCCTACTTATTGATCCATACATGGTGATGAATGTCGGCGACAAAAGGTCTTAAAACAAGCTTTGTTGACACTCCAGACGATTTGCCGTTACCAGAACTGTCGTGCGCGACAAAGAACCTTAGGACGGAGTATCGTTGAGGACCTTTGATATTCTAATGATTTGACTTTCAAATTGAATTTGTATGCCACGAACACAACTTGTCTACATCCTCAAACATGTAATGGTTCGATAATCCCACTGTTTTGCCAACTTGCTCAGCTTATTACGAAACCACGTCACGAGAATTGAAAACGTTTTATTTTATCCAATTTGTCAACAATTGTTTATTTTATTTTATCGCTACCAGTTATTCAAAAACTTTTTTCTTTTTCTTCTTCTTTTTCTTAGCGAATGGGAGGACCCCCGCTGAATAAACATTTGTTGGCCATCCTTTTTGCTCATTCTCATGCGCAACGAATGGGCCAGTTTTCGTTGCTCCAACCATTATGTCCTTTGGTTCTTCTCTTCCTCCAAACCTAGTGTGAGGGTGTGTGTGTGATTTCTTATTGTTTCACGATCTCGGAAAAATTTGGAGATCCTTATTCTCGAAGGGCCCTTTTCTATTTGTATGTACCAATTAGGTCTTGTGGTTACTTAGTTCCATTTAAAAACGGTTCTATGTTGCGACTTTTATAATTTCCAGGTTTTTTATTTAGAGGACGTATTCAATTGTTGGGGCGAAAAATGCTTTTCTCCAAAATTACAAAAAAAAAAAAAATGCCCCGAGTTTCGTGGATGTTGGGTTTCTTATGAGTGCACATTTGTTTATCATGTTACGAATAGTTTACTTAAATTTTATTACTACTTGCATTATTAGCGAAACAAAAGTTGTTCCTCATGCAAAACGTCATAGATTGGAGTCTTTGCCATAAATGTATCTCTTTGGGAAACAAATTCTCGCTCGGAAGGCCTATTCTCCTTTGTTTGTCGTCCATATCCATCACAGCATAATTTGCAGGAAAAGTTTGAGAAGAATAAACCACATTAGTGGCATGAATTTGTGGGGGTGGGGGATTCTAGGCAAAGGATCACTTAAAAATAGAATTGAGAGTTTTTGTACGTAATTTACAAACCAATGAACTTTTATTTTAGCACTAATTAAATAATTATAACAGTGTGTAATATCTAATTAATTTCTTTAACTACAATAATTATGTTTAGTGAAAGCTTTTTGCTCGTAATAATGCATCACGTCCAAATTCGTATCCCGCACCTCAAAATAAGTCCTATTTATGCCAATGTATGGTCATTCTCATAGTAGTTAGGCCACTTCTATATCTGTAATAAAATAAACGTAAAAAAGTTAAAAACATCGTTCAGTGAAATTAAAAATAAAGAAAGGTAAAAAAATAAAAATTAAAAAAAAGCTTGAGGCATCAAGCGTCATACTTACTAATAATACTTTAAATTTTTGCCAATGTATGGTTTAAAAGCCTCAAGCTTTTAAAATTTTCTGATTTTTTTGATCCACCTTTTTGATCAACTCTCTTGACTTCCAATTTCCCCAAACATTATTTTTTACTTTATAGTACAGCATTTATTAGAATAAAAGAGTGTTTTGAAAAATATTTATTTTATATTTTAGATAACGTTAATTTTATTTTATATTTTTAGTACTATAAATTATATATTTATTCGTCAAATGAGCAGAAACTCGACAGTCCTACCATTTGGCATTATATTACTAGTCATCCCCTTCCCACCTCGTCCCTAGGGTACCAGGGTTGTCTTATCCACACAATGCTTGTTGTCAGATAGTCATCTGTGCACCAAGTTTGGTTAAATTGACTCCAGACATTCTTTGAGTTAAGGTGGGACATACTCATTCACACATAACCCCATTTCACCTTCTTTAGGGGTCTATTTTCGTACAATGGTACCAAAATCATCTATTGTTATGCATACCACACATATCTGTAGAATTTTAGTTTGATTGGAGACTTGGAAGTGACCGAAATATCTATTATCAATTTTGAAACGGAAGGACAATATACAAACGAACGAACCAAGTTAAATAAAATCTTGTAAAAGTAAAGAACAATTCAGATATGTTGAATAGGATCCATATCAACGCGAGTTATGGTTACGAAGATAGTTACAATACTATTTCGTATTGGGAATAGTAAATTAGAAGTTCCATTTTGTTTCCAGCTCTAAAGAATGTTCCCGCAGACAACTTTTGTTGCATTCCTCTGGAGATGAATGCGCAGCGCCAACTCGCTTCGTAAATTTGTTCTAATGAAGAGATGGAAACATACGCTACTGCGGTCGCCTCTCCCCAGCTGTCGCTCATTGTTCCCGGGACATTCGCAAACTCGTCTCTGACGCGTGGAACTGTAACAAGAAAACACTTGGTGAGGCAAATATGGCGATGACAAGAGACATAGTTATCAACGACAACTCGTCCATTGTTAATATAAAAAAAGTCAAACTAACCAAAACAAGCTGCTAAAGTGTGCTATTGACATCATACCTTGTTTAATTCTCTGGTGAAAAGAAGTTAAGAGTAGGCCACTCTTCACATAAAACTGCACATAAAATATAAGATCTGATTTAATCATATAAATTCTTTTAAAAAAAGTCCTGAGTTACTGGGAACTCTGCTAAATAACTCGTAATTATTTAGTGTATGATGTTCCACCTGTCAGAATATATTCATTTTCCATGAGAACGAAAAAATTATACAAAAATTTGATAATAGGCGGAGTATTACATAATGACACGGCAATATTTGTGAAAAGTACTATTCTTTGTTCACTTTAGAGTAAATATCTTACACCAATAATAAAAGAGGAATTATCCTCCCTAATCCCCTTTTTTTCCCTTTCATCTTCCGTTTTTTATGTTTTCCTTTTCATCCCCTCTCCTGTACCTGTATTCGTTTTATGATGGAAAAAAGTAGACTAATTCACTTTCTTATGATTCAGTACAATCTTGAATTGATAATTATGTTCTGATCGTGTCGGGGACGTCAACAGGATTTTGTTAAAAGGGGGATTGGTGGTTGTGTGAATGTAATAATCTTTCATACAAAGGCAAAATTGTATTCTTGTTAAGTATGTTAATAATATTATAAACCCAGCGCAAAAAATCATTGATACACGCACTACATAAACAATTTATGTTAGATTAACCGAGGTATTGTTTTACTTTTAAGTGTAATATGTTTGGGGAATAAGGGGTAGCCCAAGGACCTCTCTTTCGTTTCGTCCTTGATCATGAATCTCATTAGTCAATATGCGCGAGGCTCCCTGAAGTTCCACCTCTGTAGTGTTCATTTTATTAAAATGATTCATTGTAACGTAATCGAGAAGTATTGAGTGTATTAAAAGGTAGTCTTGTTAATGAATCATTAAATTTGTGACGAATAAATCACTATCGTATTGTTTGCCGTGAAACCATTTGAATATAAAAGTAAATACCGCCAAGGAACAATTTTCTCAAAAGACCTTAATCGTACTGCTTCAGTCATTTTTGTGCCTTGAGTTTGCTGAGTGTTACTTTATGCGGGCGCGTCCTGGGATCTGAAGATACACAGAAGTCCGTCGAATGAGAGAACTACCACAAAAACTTGTATGTTGGCAACGCTGCCAGCGGCGGATCCGCAGCAGATGGCGAGCGACGCCGATCCCGCGGGTAGCCCTCTCTTGCAGTCAGTCCCAGGGAACTACGATTTCGGCTCCCTGGGAGGTAGCGTGTATCACCGACGATAGGATAGTACAGAATTGGATAACTCTTTCATCTCCCAGACAACAACAGGGCTAACTATTTTCTATTAGAGTTTGAAAATTCTCTCAAAAACGCCTTCCTTTCATCGCTCATACGCATCTCACAATCATGTCACGCATCTTCCACGGTATCCTTCCGTACGCCTTTTGAGCGTGTCCCTTCTTGTCGCTTGTCTCCTCCACAAACTTGCCAGCGACTTTTGTTCAACTGTGCGACACACGCCTTGTTTTCTGAACCCCTACATTCATGTTGTACTCATTTCTGAAAAGAATCGACGTACTGTTTCTGACAGTATGTTTATGTTTTACATAAATAAATAAGATATAAAAGATAAACATACGGTTTCTTACTTTTCTTTCTGTTTTTACTATTTCCTCATTTTGCTGATAATGAGTATTACTCCTGCAATATGAATAAAATAACGGGGCATATTTAGTAAAGGGACATATTAAGCAAGGCACATAGCTTGCATGCATTTCTTTGTAATTGATGTTGAAGCCCATTATGTTTTTTATGAATGAAAAGTATTTTTCTCCTTTGTAACATTTATATCGGGCGACAACTCTTTCGATGGAATATCCGTCGATCGTCGTCTTCAGAGTAAAAGAGCAAAAAGCCCAAAAGATATAAAAAGACGCTAAATAATACGAGATAAAATAAAAAATAGAAGATTATAAAAACAGGTGCAAAGAGGGTTGTGTTTATGTATGAGTCAACGTGTTTGTTTTTTGTTTTGCTCGTTATAGTCGTGGAAAAGTTTTCAGAAAAAAATTCGGGACAATTACGAAGGAAAGTCGGAAAATTCGGACAAACTGCAAAAATCATAACTGACGATAGAAACGGCATAATTGGTTGATTCTTTTTTGTTTTGTTTTTCAGCTTTTCAGCTGAATAGCGATTCTGGTATAAGTACATCGCAATCGTTTCTTGAAATGAATTAAGTTTTGTCGTTTTATCTCAAACAAATTTACAGATTTATCTACGAAATACACATTTAAAATAGCTCTTCACAAGTTCACAAAACGATCACAGTAAAATTTATTGAAATTTGGACAGGACAACGTCTGTCGGGTCAGCTAGTTTCTAATAACAGCACAAGACGATTTTATTTGACTCCCTTCTAAAATTATTCCCTGTTTTTCCATGGTTTGGCTCTTTTGTTTTTTGTTTTCGAAATTTTTAATTGGCATGCAGGCTTGTATTATGTTCCTCGCACTGACGATACTAATACACTGCGAGGCAAAATTAGCGATGTACTTTCTTCATCTCGCCGTAAGTTTTAAAATGTATCCGTATGAAATACTGCACTCAGGTACCCCTAGATATTTTCTAGAGACTCTTTAGTTTCTGCACTACTTCATTCACGATCAGTAGCACTTCGGGTGTCTTGCATTTAAACTTTTGCAAAAATCAAGCCGACGTTCAAAAATCAATAAACGTACCTTCAGGTGTCAAGGAGGGCTTATCTCTCTTGAACGAGCTCAATTAAGTCCGTTTTGGTAGATGAGATGAGAAATTCGCCAGTCTTAGAAAACCATTCCCTCCTCCATTTATCCCATCCCCATTGAGGGGGTAAAGTTTTCAAATGTTCGTAAACTTCTCAGAATGTTCTTTTGTCGCACCTACAAGGCTGAAGTATTTCCCCCTCCTCTGAGACTAATTCCCTGTCAGCACCAATTCAAACAATTCAACCCACTTTAAAATATTGGGGGTTTCTACTTTTTTATAGTTAGAATTATATGCTTTATGAAACAATAAATTGTCAATAAGTGAATGCAATACCTTTCATTAAAATAATTAACACCTATCACGCAACCACACAACGAGTAACCGCGTAACCAGTTCGTAACCACGCACATTCATCTCCTCCCCTTTGTAGTGAACGGTTGTAGTGAACGAAACTGCATGCGATTGGTTAGGATTACCTAGTTGCAATAGCACACCAAATTTCAAGTATCGCTCAAACAAGTCGTCGTCAGGTGATTAAAAAAATAACAAATTATAACAAGAAACATAACAGCCTTAACATGAGCGTGCCTGGCGCTAGTCAAGCACATAACCTTTTATGAAACTGTCAATGATGTTCTGTTTTTTAAATTAAAATACGCATTCAAACAGTCACCATGTCGCTCATACTACCTTCAAGGGACGAGGGAAAATATCATTATGTAGTATGTACAGATGTTCTTATGGGGCATTGTTCTGTGAAAGAAATGCATGCCCAAAACTTCAAAGAAATGTTTTATTTATTAAAAAACTGCAATGAAACGCTACAAAATAGAACGATATAAGGTAATCAAATAATTGAGCGTATATAAGCGAATTGTTGTCGTGTTTTTGGATTTTTGAGTATTTTTGTCTATTTAACACAACTTAACAATATTCACAAAAAAGTTTGTCAATTGTTGCTCCCATTAAAATATACCCATGCAACACTCATATCCTCTCAGTTGTTGGCGTTTTGCTGGAAACTGGAAGGAATTGCACGAACCTAGTGAGAAGCGCGGTTTCGAACGTGTTACGAAACCAAAATGGTATGGTGGTAATACGATGGCTTACTGCCAAGTACGAATCAGTTGTTACAACGTTCTTTTATGAATTGCGGGTCTGCTTGAAGAAGAATCACTCGCAAAGAGGCAACGCAGTTCAGTTTGCAAAATGTGCTCTTAGTTCCTGGTTCTTATAGATGAAGAATAATCTGCAAGCCCCATCGATTGAGAAGGAAATAAACCGACTCACTCCTCCCACTCATCCTAATATCCTGGCTTCCGACCCCACACCTCAAACAATGGCGAGATAATTATTGCCTAACAAAACATGAATTTACGACTAAACGACGATTATGTTCAGTTTCCTCTACATCTAGTTGAGGCACTAACATGCAACGCACGTGGAAAACAAATAAGTTGTTACGCTTTTGTGTTCAGAACCTACCTCATATTGAACCAGTTCCTCTCTTTGTTGCCTTAACCATTAATAATTTAATGCGGTGACATTTAAACTGACTGTTAGTTATAAACATGCGGTGTTTTTAATAAATTATTATTTAGGCATGCGATTATTCGAGGTATGACAAGTTTTATGAACTATTATCCTGTGAAATCATTTAACTATATTTTCTTACTGTTGAACCGTTATCCTCTTCTAAAAAATCAAAATCTTGCTTTTTACCAGACCTAAATATTAAGTAATATTAATTAACTCTCCTCGTAGTATACACCCTCTGAAATACACACTGTAATCAGAGGAACTTTCTAAATTATTATTGATGTCTAAAAAAATTCGATGTCATCGGTAATTTGATGTAGGGCAACCAGTTTTTATCGTTTCGTAGTTTTGTGAGGAGACCGAACATGTTTTCAATGATTTACTGTGCCTCACTTCCGTTTTTTAAAACATCTGTTGCAAACATGACGTGACAAGACCATGATTTTTTATTGATAACATGGCTATTGAGATATATTAAAATATTGGATGAGTAAGATATTGCTTTAATTGTGAATCGAAGAAGCTAGACGTTCTTTTAACGATTCTTGTAATGAATATTTTTTAATTGGAAAATCGAGCGAGTTGTATTCAGATCTCTTTGGAATAATGTTAGATATTTTTGTATTAATTGATTAATGTATGAATATGAAAATATGGATCAAGGTCAATGGAACGGAACGGATTATTATTTTACAACTTAATGCACTTTCCCATGTCATCCACGAAACAACTATTCCCATGGTTATGTGAATAATTAGATTTTCTGCTGACAAAAGAGATCAACAGATACTATAAAATGGAATTGTGTTCATTTTATGTCGGACATGGAGTGAAACATTGATTTTATTCAGACAAGGGAAATATCAAAAATTAATCAATTGTATTGATTGATTTATTTTATGTCTTACGTCGAGGTTCAAACCACGAGGTCAGCTCTTCCCTCTAACGGTGATTTGGGTAATGGAACTAGGAAGGAGGATATTGGGATACCAGGGAATTTATGGTACCCAACCGACTTTTTCCTGGAGTAGGTGGGGGAAACCCCAGCTGAAAACCTCACCTAGTTCGACCGAGCAGGATTTGAATCTACACTCTTCCGCGCAGCGGTATCGTGGAAGCGAAGAAGTTACCACTGGACAACCGCTATCGGAATCAAAATAATCTATCCAATTTAATTCAAACTAACTGCATTAAATAAATAAATGATATTTTTTATTGTAAAAAAAGCAGTTGCAATAGCAGTGTCAATAGAAAGAAATCAAACAAGTTTAAATAGTAAATGCCGTGTATGAATTTGAATGAGTAGGTGTGTACATCCATATAGTTTTTATAACATGTGGGTGTTTTATTTAACAAACATTTCTTCTCTCTTGTTTTCGGAGACAACTATATCAGAGCAAACTCTGTTATAGTTGTCCCTGAAAACAAGAGAAAAGAAATGTTCGTTAAATAAAACACCCACTTCGTCAACTCTAGGCATATTGTTTACTGACCCCATACATCAAAACCTCAGCAATACGTTGCGACCATGCACATGCTTCAGGCACATTAACTTCACTAGTTCAAAAACTGCTTCAAAGATACGTATCTGCAACAATTGTGAGCATCACTCTTCTAAATACGTAAACGTTTCACTCAATACGAAATTTTTCAATGAACAGTAATCACCATAAAACAAGCTTGTACATATAAACAAAACCAATGCGTACTCACAAGTCATTAAAAAGTGTTCGTAAAATGTTAAATTGAAAATGTTTTACGTATTTAGAATTATGCACACGGTTGTTGCAGATAGGGGTCATTCATTAAATACGTTCCCCAAAATGGGCAATTTTGATCAACCCCCGTCCCCCCTTCGTAACACGTTGTCACAGAGACGAGACCCCTCCCCCCGTCAGTCTCAGATTTATCAAGTACCCTCCTGACTTTGAGAAAAGAATAAAGATACAATATTTTTGAAATCTGTTGAAACATTAATTAATGAACTTACAAATCTTAGTGACCCCCTCCTCCTTATGATTTATTTTATAAGCAATTTTTCAACTTGAGAAGTCAATGCACCTAAAGAGGACCATGTTCGTGGTCGCTACATAGCTGTGATTTTGATGTCAGGGATCAATAAGCAATTTACCTGAAGTTGCCGAAGTGTGTGTTATATTTAAGAAATCAATTCAGGTGCCATATTCTTCTTTTTAAAAAATGTTCGCTCCATCTTCCATTCCATGTTGAGGAAATGGCGGGTGGATGCTCATCAAGATTTTGAGTTATTGGCGTGTTGGCTTCTGCGCCACGGCGTCGACAGAACATCTTTGTGCGGCAGGGAACGATGCACGTGACCCCGCATGCTGGTGTACTTCCTGTCGCCCGCGGCACTCGCCGCTCCCCTCGCCTCCTCTTCCTCTCTTGACACAGTGTCTCCTTCTGTCCTTTACCCTTCAAGAGTTCTCTTTCCCCTACTCTGTCCTGTGTTCTCCCTGACCTTCTAGCATGGAGCCTTTCCACTTTTCACTCCCATCCTTTTTATTTTTGTATGCTTTTCGTCTTAAATGTGTTCCTGCGTATTAGACGTTGCTCTCATGAAAAGTTTCAGGGGATTCCTTTGGGAATCAATCCTAATATCCAGACGCCGAGTGCCGATCCGGGTCCCGGGGCACAGTTTTGGTTCACGGGTCTCTTCCACTCAGCCCCGACTCAGTTGTACAACAGTGAAACATCACGATATTGGTAATAAAACATGAACTTCAAGATGAGGCCAAATTATTAAGACGACCTACCAAATCGAATTTAATACTTACGATAGGATTTACTTGCAATCAATGAAATCTTGGTTGTTGAATATCATGGAAGAAAAGTTTGATTGGGAGGTGCATGCATCTCCATGTTATCAGAGAGGTCAAAATTAGACATGATCATTTTAAGTCAAAGCGAGGTCAAAATTAGACCTGGTTATTTTAGGTCAAATTGACGTCAAGGTGAATCACACGGAGCGTAATATCTTTGAAACATTTTGGAGTCACCGTGACATTTAAGTTTTATAATTTTTGAAATTTTGGTCTTCCTTTCATATTTGAATTTTACTAAATAAAAAGATTGATTTATTCTAAATAGGTTAACTAAAAGGACGGACTGCCTGAACATGATTAAGTATTATAAGATACACTAACAATAACTGGTTCAAACTAAATGATTATCACGTACCTACCTTCTTCTGCATAAATAACGTCGAAACTTCTGACAATTATTTACTCCAGTTTATAGAAGAAAAAAAACTCATTATAAAAACACAACTGGACACGACTGAATTCCGTGACATAAATTCAAATTTGCGGAAAAATAAATTAAACATTTAAAAACGTCCCCAGGACAGTAGGTTAAGAATGTTGTTATTTTCAAGAGTTCTTCTTGGTTGAACAAGTTATATGTACGACAAAATCCGCGGACTGCATGTTTAAACTTGAAAAATGGCGCTCCTCACACTCTGAATGAATTTTTTTTTTAAGTTTCCTAGTGCGTTAGGAATAAAGAAAATTATCAACATGCTATTTTTATTCTTGTTTTAATAACATGCATGTTAAGGGATCTTGTTTCCAAAATTTCGTTTACCGTAATTTGTATGATGAAATATGAAAATACTATTTTCGTGTAAATAAGGCAGAGTTTTTATACATTCTATGCGTGTAGTTTATAAAAAATTCGCCATGAAATGCATTTTGTTTACTTTCAGCCACCGGGCCCCCTGTGCCCCGACCCCGGGGATTTTGCCCTCTCCACCCCTCCCTCTCGTATCCACTAACATAATTTGTATCCTGATTGAGTGTTTGCTTGAGTTTTTCCTCAATCGCCTCAGGTTTACAGGGATGGTCCCTTTATGTTCCAAGAGATGTCCATAAATGAGTTTGTTAATCATAATAATAATAATAATAATAATAATAATGTTGTTTCATCTATCTTCTGTCTTTGATGACTGATATTATTTTCCCATTCTTTTCTTGTTGTCAGCTACATTTTCGTGTGCTCTGCTGTGATGTTCGTCGCGCTATTTCGTTCTCTCGTTCCTCATGGTCCATGTCCTTCGCGAGAGCCTGACCCCCATTTTCGTGCGCGACGCCATGTACTCATCAAGGGTCATCAACGCGCGTCCAGTGGTCGTCGAGCGAGCGGCGGGCCGGCCGGCAGACCCCTCGGACTCAGTCCTCTTACTCCCCCCTCCCCCAAACAGACATCTACGCTTCCTCTTGTGGTGCTCTTTTTCATTATCTGTAGAGATTTTTTAAGCAACCATCAGCTTAACTCGCATAATATAATCCATTCATGGCGTGTCCGAGAACAGATTTATCAGCTCGAAATGGTGTCGGTCATGATTCGTGATGCTTGTGAATAGGAAACACAGAGATAGAGCTATAAATTGTTGTGGTATACTCACGAGGCAGTATCATGTTGAGGAAAGACGCGTGTTAATTCGTTTCACACGAAATAATGCTTTTATTTTTTTAATGTTTGTCTAAATGAACGTTATTTATTTATTTATTTAATTAATGTCCTTGCCTCAAACAGAGTCAATGCACTACTTTCTTTATAAATTCTTGAAGTTAGCTCTCCGTTTATCATGAACCTGCCTCCAAGTTCTAAAATTTTTCATTTCTTCACGGTAACACGTAGTTCACATTGAATGAACATTACGATCTCATGTCCAATCATTTTCAGACTAATCGTATTCGTTATTTAATCATATTGAGTCAACCAGACAAGTTGGACTGAGAACAGGACGAAAAAATGAATTCTCTACCGAATATTCCCTAGATTTTTGTCAATAACATAAAACATATTTTGTCCTCACGATAGTGATTTTAATCACTCACGATTGGGAGTGATTTTAAAGTTATTTGTCAATTTATTTTTAACTCATGCAAAACTTGCATGTAAAAAGAAGTGACTCAATGTTGAATCAGACATTAGCACGGTCGCCTCGAACAATAAAAAAATGAAATGAAGCATATGGTATACAATACAGGAAACAATGGACAACGCATTGTACCCGGTAAGTCTAGAGACAGGTTTGATTCCTGCTCGGGACATTTGCTCAAAATTTGTCACGCAGCGACGTGACCTATCCACGATCACACTGGATACGAATGAAGTCCATTGCTTTAAGGCGGTTCGAGCGAAATTCGAAATCCTATATTTAAGGTCCAAACTTCGTAATTTTGTCGCGAAATACCTACCGTCTCCCGCCAAAATTTTAGTCCCAGTTACCGGACCAAATTTAACCCCCATATTTTTAATCCAATTTCAAAATAAATTTATAATTACATTTACAAATAAATTTAGACCCAAATTTATATCCCATACACCAATATCGAAATGGTGCTTAATGTCGAACACTGACTAAAATTTGCTCTAATAAATTTGGCTGTTAATTTTCAATGAAACGTGACTGAATTTGCTGACACATTTCATGAGCGATCTTTGAAACAATATTTACATATTTTACTATTAAATGTCACTTAAGGTGTAAAAATGTTCAATAACATATCATGTTTTTGATCAGATATAGACTTATTTTCAGATAGAATTTTGCAGTAGTAGATGACAGCATTTTCATGTCTATGACTATCGTCTATTGTATTGTCTGTTCTTATGTTTTTGATTATCAAAATGAATGCGATAAAGAGTATTCTGAATCTAATGTTAGAATATCGAAGGAAAACAAACTGAAACCTCTGAGGGCAATGGAAAGATAAGGAAACACCGAGTGTAGCTCATGGATAATGTAAAAGGATTTGAAATCCAGTTCTCATAGACAATGAACGAGCACCCGCTGCCTTGCGTGAATAAGCTCTTGCTCCCGATCGTTAAGGAAACGAATGTTTCACACGATCACGAAAAGTCGCGGACCAACACGAATCGAATAGATTACTTACTGAATCGGGACTCTCATCTTTTGGGAACAAGATCCATAATTTCAAAAAATTCTACTGGGGCTAAACCCAGACCGTATTTTTGTCGATTCTGCTTTGAATAGTGGAAATTAAATACCAATGTTAGTTCAAATATAAGTTGTTAAATTTATTTTATCCTTTTAATGGAATTGCCTTCGTGATTATTTAACCTTTAATGTCATTGTATTAATTAAAAGCAAGCTTATTTTTTAAATTTTGGTTTTTGGGTATTTGACAAAATGTAATCACAAAGAAGGTTGAATACTTCGTAACATAAATGTATGAAATTGTACTAAATGTATTGTGCTGTATGATGTTATTTAAATAACGTTGCCTTAAATAATATTTTTCATGAACAAGTTCATTTGATCATTATGAGGGGCCCAGACAAGCGTTGGTAAAATAAAGCGTACTTTACATAATTGTTGATTGTCACATTAAAAAAATATAACATACGACGTCTAACAAATTTTATTTCCCTTTTCTATTAAAATCAATCCAAAATCATACAGGATTACAAATTTTAATTACATCCCTTATATGTTTCATAGAAGTAAATTTTGATTTATTTCTATGGAAGGGTGTAAATAAAATATGAATAGAATTGTTTAAGAATTTAATTTTTTTCAATTTTAACGATGCGATCGAAGAGTTTGTCCAACGGTATGTCCGATAAGAAGACTTTAAATTATTTATGTGCAGTATATTTATTTTTATACTAAGGTCATTCCATACGAAACGGTCCAAAAAATAATTAATTGGTCGCTCGACCATTAAATTTTTTCCCCCTGTTCCTTTCCTTATTATTCGGGAGTTGAAAATTGATTTTTTTTTTAATTGATCTCAAACCGTTTATGCATGGCGGCCATTTTTTGTCCAACCGCGCGCGCGTATCTTCGCGATTGTTGGCATTTACATTACCGCTCATATCTGATAACCTTTCAATCTTATAAAGCTCAAACAAAATCCACTCCAAAGATCACATTTCACTGTATAAACTTTGTTCAATATACATTTTGTAAATTTATCTCACTTGTACGAGAAAAGTTAATCTAAACTTGGATAGCAAAATCGAGCAAACGTTTTGCAAATTTATTGTGAAAAATAAGCGGTATACACAGCTTTATATTTTTTTATTGATGTAGATACATACTAGTAGCATTACCTAAATAAATATCAACGTTCTTACTTATCTTTATTTTTTAATCTTGTTTTTAATTGTTAATGAATTTTTGAAAAGTGAATTTTTAAAACTTTTGTCAAGTTTAGGCTTAAATATATCCGATGGGGCTGACGATAAAATTCTGAAAATGGTACCATACAAATGACTCCCACCACTACCAAAGAGATGCTAGGGGTTGCTATCTCCAATTTGGATTGATTGTGAACATACGAAGCATTGGGGCGTCCTTGTCCATTTCAGCGGCACCGATAACTATTGTTTCAAATAAAAAATAGAATTTTTTCCATTATTTTTGCACGTCTCCCCTCACTATGGATGCGAGGGATGTCTTATTCGCACATTGCTTGTTGTCAGATAACCAATCTTCTGTGCATCAAGTTTATAGATTTTGTAGTTTCTGAAATTTCGTAATTAGTCAGTCAGTGGGTGCTATTTCGATTTTATATATAGGTTTTGTAGTCTCGAACAATTGAAATTGACATTTGCTGCAAGGAACAACCATTCAAATTTTCTACCCACAGTATCATTAGAAGTAATCAGATCAGTGAAAGAAAGCTGCGGGTTTCCGTGTATTTTTAGCGACAGTAGAGCGTCGAGGTACACGAAACAGAATTTCAAATAAAAAGAAACTGTTTGAAGACGAGTACTGTATTGATTTGTTTCGAACTACTTCACAAGATCTTTGTTAATTTTAGCCATTTTAATCAAATTTGCAGTATACATTACTTGTTAATGTATCGGTTTCTTTTCCTCAAAAGGATTTCGCCACGAGCTGCTAGCTCAATATGGAAGACGAAACTGGAGCGTCCGGTCGAACTCTCGCTGAAGGCTAACTGAGCGTCCGTACAGAGTTTGGATGTTCTATGGAACTTGTCGGGATGCTTTTCTTATGCCGCAAAAACTGGCTATTGAATAAAAGGGTGTTAAATTCAATCAGACTTAAAATTTCAGTTAATGGAAAACAGAGGAATCACACAAAATGAAATGTTACCACTCACGGATTTTAAGAAGTTGTTTCATTAACTTGTAGTTAATTAATATTTTTATAGGAAGTTATTATTTTAATAGATTTTTAGAGAAAATAATTTTATTCAGGGGAAAAGATGTTATGAGAATGTGAGGTTTTAGCTTTCATAAATTTTTAGAACGTCTTTCGTATATTATTCGGATATGTAATTAATGAGATACATGAATTATATTTCACGCAAATCTTCCAATTTTGTTCCGATAACCTGAGAAAAGACAGAACTGCAAATATTAACGACGTTTTGGAAAGATATTCAACATTTGATGCAAATTATACATAACATCAATTTTTTGTGCGTGTCCACAATGACTATTGAGAGAGGCTGCTGAAATGTTCGCTTCATCATCGACTGAGATCCATTGCGCCTCAAAGTGGATGTGATACCCTGCTGGCGAACGAGTCACAAGGGAGTCACGATAACCATTTTAAGGGATTAGAGTAATTTTCTAACAGGGACACCGGGCAAGAAGAAAGAGTAGAACAAGCCTTCCTCTTTGCCGGGGAAGATGCTTTTTGGATGGGCGCTGGAACGTGCACAGCGCTTAATGTTCTGGGAGAGTGTGAGGACGCGTCAACATGCAACCCTTTGGCAGACCAACCTCGCATCGCTGGTGATATCGTTAAGCTGTTTGATGCGGCTAAAGGGAGCCACCCACCAACGCGCTCTCGCTGTCGACGTGTTTTTCAGAGGTCAGAAGAGCCCGTTTACGCTCGAGGTGACAGAAAAGAGATTGGGAAAGGTTTGTGCTGATGCAAGGGTGGTTGTGTATACCGAGGAGTTAGGACGGGAACCGTTGTCTCCTTAGGGCTCTGAACGTTTCTTTAAAGATGACGCTCTACCATTGAATTTCAAAACAATTGTACAGAATTGATCTACTTTCTCTCAAATGCCTTGATGAGAGAGAAAACGTACATCTTAATTTTAAAATTGAATTTGAACAGATTAGATCTATCATTCCGCAAATGATACTCTTAATTTCAAATGTATCTAGAGGGTATTTATCTTCCTTCTTTTAAAAAAATGAGAGATTGACTGTGAATACTACAGTAAATGACATAGATTCTGACAGTTTTTACGACTACATGCCACTCCTGATGAATCTGTCGGGTGATGATGAATGATAGGATGTTTGACCAAATAACAGGAAAGATAAAAATCACACACACACACACACACACATATAT
>NNCF01126498.1:1148030-1165092 GCA_002313205.1 Laupala kohalensis
TATATATATATATATATATATATATGAATGTTTGTGCCTTCCGCGTGAGAACCCGGATCTTTGATGTTCGTACCTTTACTGTTTGTGTCTGGTGGTTATTTATCTGTATTAAACACATCTAACCACGCCAGCGGGCAATTGTCAGTGTTAAATTAAAACGTTATGTGGTTTCCATATTTGTTATAGTTAATTATCCTTAGTAACATTATCCTTAACAATAACTTAATTATCCCCCACGGGGTCATACGCAGTTTCCAAATGCTTTTTTGACTACTAAGATTTATTTATTGTATTTTTTTTTATTTTCACGAATTTACCACGTCAGTTGGCCTTGATAAAATGTTAATACACATATGACACCTCGGATAAAAATGTTGTGAGAAGTTCGACGAGTGCTGGAGTTGTGCACCACCAACTAGACTGTTTCTAGGGCTAGATACTCAGAGTGTTGGTTTGTATGGATTTTCTCATTCCCTCTGGGTAAATGATAGTGTGACGCGTCTGCGATTGCGTGCCATCCTTTACTTGGCGAGCAGCGAAACATGATCATTGTTAGTGAAATTACTTAACGAAATGAAACGTAATGAAATGGACTTTAGATGACATCACAGTGTGATGACAAACTTTTGTTATTGGTCAAGGCTTCAGGTGAAAGGGCAGTGGGGCTGAAGACAATCAGTAGCGTACGTACACCTAATGAGGCCCGGGGTGGAAATCTTTTTGGAGACCTCCTTCTTCTAATCATGCACAAACCTGCATGTTTTGCAGACCTACAAGTACAGTTGTTTTAACAAGCAAATATTTCATTTATTTTACTATTTTAAAAAAATTTAGTGTATATTTAAGATTAAATTTACGTTTACATGACATTTGGTGACCCATTTGGAGGCCCCTTTCATGATGAGGCCCGAAGTGTCAAATGCTGGCATTAATTTTATGACTCAGATGACTCCTTTGCAAGCGACCCTCAAAAACCATCTCTAAGGTGAACTGTCAGCTCTTCACTCCTCTGTCGGAGAAATGATATTCCAAAAGTCACTGGGAAAAAATTTAATGAAAATAAATATTAATCCATTAAAGCACAATGTATGGAGAATGAAGATTATTCCGCTTGTACATTTTATTGCTAGTCTGGAAAAAAGAAGTTCAACAAAAGTGCACAGAATGTTTACCAGAATTTTTTGGAAACTTTGAAATAAAGCTGTAATAAACATTTCTTTTAATTCTTGACCTATCCATAAATCATTTCTGTAACACTATGTTGGATTCGTACCGATTCGGTTCGACCGAAATGACGTCACTTTTCGGTGCGGAGCTGAGTATTCTGTAAGCAATCGAAGAGTCCTTTTGTTCGTTTCGCCGACCGAATCCTCGGTCAATTTACCGAAACCTACGTGGTCTCTGTACAACCGATTTCGACTAGATGTTTGGCAAGTCCTTTATGTATTCGCACGCATATTATTGGCGGCGTATGTTATTCTGAATGTTATATTTCTAGAATGTGGTTTGAGTCAAAGTGAATAGTCATTCATGTAATGAATTATTTTTTATTCACCCAATAAAACATATGACATATCTTTCCATTGCTTAGAGCTATGTCTGATACTGCATTTTTGCACAAAAATTGACTAAAAATACTCAGGGGTTTAATAAATAATAAATTGGATGTAATCACCTTACTATCCAATTTAATTCCCGAAGTGGGAATAATTCCTGAAAATGTTCAATTATAGGACATGAGGAAAGGAATAGTGGAGTAATGCAACGTAAACAGTGTTTTGAGACACAGTATTTTACTTGAAGTGCTATAAAATATCAATAATATAATATTTTCAAGAAATAAATTAATTATCAATAAATAAAACTGCTTTATGATAAGTTTTCGGAACTTGTGTTGCGTAATAGTAATTTTAAAAAAATTAAGAGTTATGTGCCTCAATTAAACTCCTATAAATAATTTTTCACCGCAAGGGTTATAAATTCAAGGAGATGTTGCGAGGGAAAATGTAACAGGTTACCAGTAAAATATACCAGACCCTCGCGCAAATATTATGAGGCGAGTTGTTGAGTAAGAAACATCGCTCAATTCAGCCAACGCGCCAGCGAAAATCTATCAGAGACGTCACACGGCAGCTACCGGTACTATTGAGAATTCGCGACCCAAGAGCGCTCGTAAAGCATCCCGCGTGCGCCAAAACAACGAGCAAGCTTCTGCGGAGCGCTTAAAAAGCATCGGGAACGGAGGATTGATGAAACGCTTTAGGAACTTCCTGTGGTCAGTTGAGGTTAGGTCGAGGTGTCACACCGTGTCGCGCTCAAGTGAACATTACAATTCCAATTACTCAAGCACTACGCTCAAACTTACTTAACTTCCAAATAACGTGTTATGAAATGAATGTGAATTACATAATAATTACATGCGACCATTACAATCAGACATTAATTTTCTAAAATTGTACCAAATTACAGACTTACCTGAATACTGTAAACGTTGAAAATCATGTAATTATTCAAAATGACTCAAAATATCAGAGGGTATGCGCCTTCAGATCCAGTGGCCCAATTTTGTTTCCCGACTGACAAGCATTCGTGAAACGATTCGCGAGCGTCTAGCTCAGAACGAGCGAGCATCTACGGAGCAATTTCAAAGCATCAGGAACAGAGAGGTGAAGAAGCATTCAGAGAGTTTCCGGTAGGCGCTTTCCAAAGCTTCCATCAAACGTCTTATGAGCGCGACTCGTGGAGCGTTTTGGGGGCGACCGTGGAGCTGTCTCTTATACNCTACGGAAGCTTGGGGAACGCTCAAGCGGACGCTTCATTTTCGACAGGGTGCTTTTATGTTACCTGAGTTGACTCTTGGGCCCAACTCATGCGAGCCCCACATATTTACTTCGATTACAATCTACTATTTTCTTCTCTATTTATAATAAAGGAAGAAGTCAGTCATTCTAATTTGCTTTTTTTCCTCTTCCAGTGCACTTACGACTGAAATACCATCGTTATATAGAAAGAACACTAGAGAGAAAGAATAAATACACTATTGTAATGGAAAACCAACTAACCCTCGTTAATTTAATCGTCTTAGGTTATCGTTATAGGGAGAATCGTTATGAAGAGAGACAACTCTAATTATCGAGTAAGCTTTTTGTAATGTCAAATGATTTGCTCCTTTCTCTCCTTAAAATTGTTCCAATTTTCTCCTTCCTTTTCAACTTTAAGACAAAAATCCAAACATACTTTACTAGTTTACATTCGTGAAAGAACAATCTATTATGTTATTTACATTATTTGTCAATTAACCGTTCTTGTTACTTCGGTTTCCAGGGTTTTATATCGACTGATGTCTTTTAGTTATTGTTATTCGACTTCATTTTTGCACATCATATGTCCGGACAGCACCACTTACCTCAATTGTGTCGTTGTCCTTCCTTTCCTTGGGGTGGAGTCCTACAAGTAAGAGTGCTGTACGTACCTTGTGGCAGTAATACACTTTTAAACTTTAATAATACGTTAGTAAATTAAACAACCTTATTTTTACAGACACTATTTATTACACGTTCTTTGCAACGTATCGGCCCCCACTGTGGGCCTTCATCAGGCAACAACTGATACAAATTTTTGGATACTTGTTAAGATGCCGAAAATGAGATACAGTTTTAAATATATGTGAAATGTGTGGACCCTAACTCACTAGGTTTTGTGCTGATGTGACACATTTTTTGTTTCAGCTTTGACGGGTGCTGCCGATGATGAGTTGGCGGGCCCAGTATTCGTCCGAGAACCCCCAAATCGCGTCGACTTCTCGAATACGACGGGTGCCGAAGTTTCATGTGCAGCCCGCGGCAGTCCGCAACCCGAAATCATCTGGGTACGAGCGGACGGTACCGCTGTTGGAGACGTCCCTGGATTACGACAGGTAAGAGCAACAAACCAGCTTATGGCCTAGAAATCGTGTGCAAAGATTTACAGTTTCATACAGAAAAGCCCATCATCCCAAGTCTGTCAGTAGGTGAAAAATGTGATTTCACATTTTCACACGCAATTTCTTAAATAGCAGTAAACCCCATCGCGAGGTAACAGATTAATGATATATTGAATGGACATGGAAGGCGGTACCGGGATCCACATTTACGCGCGCGCGCGTGTGTGCTATTACTGTCTGCACTACCTGTCTGCCGCAAGTTGAATGGTTGTGGTAGAAGAGGTGTAGGAACGAACGGGATAATGTAGTGGATAGCACGCCAGCTGGAGGACCCGGTTTCGATCACCGGCCCCCTCTCCCATTTTCATTCAGTGTAACATCGTTCATTTTAAATTTTTTATGAAGAACGGATTAAAATTCCATCGCCAAATTAGAGATTCGTCATTATGGGTGAGATTCGATAATATTCTTGTGAGATCCTCATTTGTTTCAGGTCATTTAAAATAAATGATTATATTTTCAGAAGTGATTATTTATCTTCAAAACCTATGTATTTTTAATTTTTGGATATGAAGAAATTGAAATCTACAAATAGTCTTTCAGGTATTGTGTAAACGAATGTTCTCGAATGGAATTCATTCGTTGTTTTGAAAACGACAATGATTTGTCAAAACTTCATCAGTACGTCATTACATCTCTCTTTCCGTTTATTGAAATAGCATTAAAAATGATTATTTAAATTTAAAAGTACAGATGAATGGTTACGGATTGCGCAAAAACTCCGTCACTCTTGAAATAATAAATCGTAATATCGTACCACCATAGTTTCAAAATCCGTCGACATTGGCGAAGTATTTTGGTAAACTGATTTCTTATGTTAGACATGATACTGATTCCATACATATCATGTTTTTCAATGGTTAAGTTAGTTCTGTCGGGTTAGTCAAATCATTCAAAACTATAATTCCCCTTTTTTGCAAGTATTTAAATTACTTTTGTATTGAAATAACTATTGGTTACAAATCAGATTGTCGTAACTAGTTATTGTACATAAAACTAGTCTACAAAGTGAACTCGCTTGCGTCAGTAAGTAAGCAGTATGACCTACCATCATTACATCTGTATACCCATGGCAATAGCGTAGAAGACTGCAAATCGTTTAGCATCTCTTCAGAATGCCCCCTGTACAAAATATTTTTCAAGTTAATTTACTACAGTTTTAAATAAATCTATTTTAAAGATTCGGAAAGTAACGCACTGACGAAAATAAATGATTTTCTGATAAGAAACAGTGTATTTTATTCTGATATAGAATAGTCTGTAAATGCCAATGAGGTGCGTTATCTAAAATCGCTAAATGAAGGCTAAAATCGATGAAATCATAAATTGCATCTACCTACCTTAATAGGATTCGGAATGGCAAACACTTGAAGCCACTGCCACTGTATCACATGATACCGAAGCATTGTGGCACCGTTACTAGAATTTTTCAGGGGAATCTTAGTCTTTAATAATCGAATCATTGTTGGAGCAGAGACTAAGGAAAATCCCCCCGGAGGCGAAAAATAACAGTTTTGCATATGCTTCTTGATTTAACCTTGCGAAATTTGCTAGTAGTGGGGAACAATACCCGTACCCGTATTGCATAGTAATGTGCTGATTGAAATGATGTAACGCATGCAAAGAATCCTCTATTTTATTAGTGAATTATTGAATGCTGAAACGTTGGCAAGTTAAGTTTGGACGATTTTATTAGACTTTTAGCTGTAAAAATATTACATAACGTGAAATTTCTTTTGCCATTACTTCATACGGCGTTATTTTGAATTACAGAATGTTCGTGTAAATATAGAATCGGCAAAGAAGGAAGTACAAGACAAAATTTATGTTCCCTGAAAAGTTAATGTTCGGACGAAAATAAAATTCCATTTGTAGAATCAAGGAAGGAGCTACACGAGTAGCGGCCATCCTTCTTTATTTTGAAAGCACCCAATAGTGGCTTGAGGCAACATCCCAGACCGCGACTTTCTCTCTAAATAAGGTGTTCTACTAGATATAGAAATGTAACCACATACATCAAATGTGTGGCAATTGAAAATAATTGTGATCAATTATTAACAGTATAGGGGTTAAGGAGGAAGCTAAGATATCGTGCCAAGTGGGGAAACATGCTATAAAAGTAAATGTTCAGTTTTATCTTCTAGATATGCGCGATACAAAGTAAATTTGTCTCGCCCGTGGATTGGCCACCGGTGAGCCATCCCAGGTTAAAATATACGGAAAAACTCTTATGTTATTTTAATGGTAGACCGCACACGGGATCGTGTAAACAAGAGATTAAAGAAATGAAAGGAAAAAACTTTTAAGATAGTTACCACAAATTTAGACTAATTAATTAAAACAGAAAATAACATAATATTTTCAATTTTTTGTGACAAGATTATGTGTTCGCGAGAAGTTATGAGGTAAGTGTGAGAAAAATAATTACAGACTTTTTAAAATAAAAATTGTACCTCTTGCTATATAGGACAGACTAAATGCACGCTTTGATGGTTTGTTGTAGTATTATTTATTATTCTGTAAAATGGTTTTTTATGTAAACGTAGTTAACTTGTTGTCATTTGGTTACCTATGTAGAATTCATTTATTTGGTTACCATAAATAGCACCATTTCTCACTGGGCTACGGCATGGAGTCTAAAACTAAACACCTCGAAATAAAATTCTTTACTTTGTTTAAGAACTTGTGTAGAGAACCTACCTAGTGCAGTAGCGTTAATGATAATACGAGCTGTATGACAGGCGAAGTAATACTTCTACTTATGCATGACTGGCAAAGTAATGACATATCGAGTCCTACTACGTGGGGATTCGTTTGGAATTTCTGTCCATCACTCCGGGCGACTCGTTGTGCCTAACGCGCTCGCCTTCTACCTCTGGGGACGCCGGTTCAAAACCGGTCCGATCCAAGTAGAATCCGTTGTGGTGGACGGAGTGGTGTTCGCGGCAGGATTGCTCGGGGTTCTCCTGTTTCCTCTGCCTATCATTTCACCACAACATTCACTCATTATCATTCACCCTCATGTCATTCATTCATCATACGCCTTGGGAAGGTGCTTCAGGAAGGGCATCTGGCACCCCTGTAATTTCCTCTGCCATGACAAAAAGAGGCATCAAACCATCCTTCATCTCCGATCCCTACTAGACAAGGGACTTCGTACGAAGTCCCTACTGGTACCTTACTATCCTCTTGAGCCCAATATTTTTCCTCCCAATTCCTAAAATTAATACTATCAACATTGTAAAATAAAACATTCAATAAAATAATAATAAATTATAATATTCATGACTCGCAATCGGATATTGCACCGATGAGTGGTGATTTAGCCGCTGCATCCTCTTTACCTCTTTCATTTTATATCAACTTCCATGCCTTAAATCCCTATGTGAATCCAACCCGATTGCTGACATGCATGCTTCACTCAGCAGTCAAACATAGTTCAGCGATCTGGGGATTGCGCGGTTTCCATTTCAACCGGGTACAATTTTAGATTAGGAGTCAGCGTGGCTGAGTAGAGAGCCCATTTGCTGGCTGAATCGCTCGATCCCTGGTGGAGTGGGTATTTTTCATCACACCCCAACAATTAGACGACTCCCAGACCTACTCAACCCGCTGTAAAACGAGTACCGAGTTTCCATGAGCTATTATTACCCGATATATTATCATTCGTGTCAGATGAGGTTAGCTGGGGAAATCCTACGTTATCGGTTACTATAGCTGACCCCGTGCAACAGAAAAAAAATGGGAAAATTATACAATCATTTAAAAGATTAATGACTGAGTTCCAAGACACGACACTTCCTAATTTACAATTCAGGACTTTCTTCTCGTTATGCAGTTCTACGGAAACTCTCTTACTCGGAGCACTCCTGTGTTTCCTGACCTTGCTAATTTGAGGGCGTGAGTCAATCACCAATCTCTAAACTTTTCCCTCCAACTCTGGCAATCTAAAATCAACAAAGCAGAATAATCATAGGTCAAGTAAACAACAAAATATACCCGATACTGGGCATTCAATTTACAGTGATATACGTTTTAGGGTTTCCTATTCTGTGTGGCTATTATCATTCTTCAATCTTTCACTTGAGTTGCCTGTTTAATAAAATGTTTATTGAATGAATGATTTTTATAATTTATGTTTTGAAAAGAAATATCTGGTTGATAGAAAACCTATTTTCGTATAGTCCTACCTATATAGTCCTAAACCTATATAGTCCTAAACCTATATAGTCCATGGTAATCGAGATCTGCCAGTGTCAATTTGCGAGTGAAAGTAACCTATCTTTATTTTCAAAGCACATATTACAAGTATAATATTGATTTATGAGATGGAAATACTCATCGTTACAATATTATTACATAGGAAATAATATTACTACAAATAAATTGCGATCCCCGGAAGGCGCTCACTGTCGATTTTTGTCGCAAAGACTATAAATTTACAAAAGCAAAGGTTATTGTTCATACTGAGAGCATTGTATGACTAACTGTGTGAAATATTTGTTGGGTTAATTGAATTCATGTAAGTGGTTAAATGTCATTTTGCCATGCGTATAATTTCTTGTAATGGAAACAGCAGAATTAGTAAAAGAGCCGACTATTGTTTCAGAAATTATTTGTAAACAATTTTTTATGATTTTGAATAGTATTTAGGCAAAACTTTGTCATTCTCTGTTCCATATGTTTCATGCCAATTAGTACGTACTATTTAACAAAGTTATCCGGAAGACTTTCCACATTGCGGCTTATAGTTTCCGACATTCTTCATTGGACAACGCTAATTCTGGAAATTTCCAAACCATAATAAAATTTTGTGTTCATCAGCGCAGCTTGATTCGTTATCAGGCCTTTAAACTATTGCTCTCAAAGTAAACCACTTTACCCACCGAGATCACAGCCTCTTGTACCGTTCTGGAATCATAAAAGGACTTGCGTAATTATTGTAAGTCCCGCGCGCTTATTTGGAGCTGTTAGGTTTGCAACGCGAGACCTTTGCGACGGGGAAAAAGCACCTCACTTTCGTTCGACCAATCATAGGTAAACTTGAAACTGCTTCCATATTTGGCGGACTAATAGAAGACCAGTTCTGGCGAACATACCCCTATTAAATCGTAAAGAGAGAAAATATTTTATGTCGCCGCTATTAAAGAAATGTTTAGTAAAACTTTGACTTCCATAACAAAAAATATTCTTTATATTCTTAACTTCAATAAACATTATTATTCTCTGTATTTAAATGACATCTCAAGTTTCGTTGTCTCACAACGCCGTCCTCGGGAAATTAAACTTCTCCATAAAAAAATGTTCGTACTGTAAAATCGATTTTGTTTAATCATAGAATTTGAATATCATCGCAAGATAACGTATGAATTTCGTAAGATACGCATTCAGGAATTACTTATAAATATTCCTATAATCTCTGAATTTTATTCAGTGGCGTAAAGAACTCAAAACTCATTGGCATCAATTAATATGTGTTGGTTATTGTAATTTCAAATTACATTAAGCTCTTTTATACTATTTTTAGGTGTCAATGGAAAATCAAGCATTACAGAAGGCAATTTGATATAATATGAATGAATAATACTAAAAGTTAATTTAATGATATCTTCAATAGTTTTAAACAATTTAAAATAAATAAACATATAAATAAATTACATGTGTAGGAAATGAATTGATCCAAGATGCAACGCTTGGCTGTAATCGTGCAACATATAAAACAATATGCTCAGAAAGTAACATTACAAAAAAGTTCATTTTTAGTTCTCAGAAAGTATAACAAAAGGATCATATCACTTTTATTTAGACTTCCAAATACTTTTGAGTTGTATTCATGCACATTATTTAAGGTTATCAGACAATAAAACATCGCAATTCTATTATGGTAGTTAAATATTTTTCAATCTGAGAAAAAATTCCAAATTGTATTATAGAATAAAAATTAATATTGCATTTTATTGAGTATCTTACATTCTCCCAGATATCAATTTCATTATGTTCTCTACTTTCTTTCGTTACTATCGATATTCCGTAGAATTCATTGATTTCAATAGCAGGGGGCAAAGAAGGTAATTTAGAAGCATTCTTTATATCACTTTTTACGAATCAACATGATTGTTCAAATTTGTGAAGATAAACATATTGATTAGACATTAAACATGAATTTTAGAGTAAGGATAAAAAAATCAGCGAAACACTTGACGAGGAAACACAAAAAATTAAATGAAAAGTTATTTTAACTAGTAGGTTCCAACATTCTAGATTCAGGGTCATTTTGTAAGAACTTATCCTAAGGAACGAACAAGAGTGAGAAAAAAATTGATCTCAAAACAATCCACAAATTTGAAAAAGAAACCTGATAATTAATAAATGTAACCTATATGCTCGTCACCAAGTCATCCCGGGTTCGATACCCGGGCGGGGCAAGATAAAATTTGTAGCTCTTTGTATCCATGTCCCAGCTTAATTAGCTGGGATTTACAGAGTCCGACCTCTGCGACTAACAACCGCAGTTGTAATGCTCGGATACAGTGGTTTGGATCATATCTAGACGCTGTTCCTCCGATCTCGGTAAATTCACGACGAATCCAGTGAGTAAACTCAAATCAATTGAGCCTTACTGGTACTCGTCTTTCGTGGTCCTTAGGTGGCCTGATCGATATACATGCATACATACATGCATACATACATGCATACATACATGCATACATACATACATGCATACATACATGCATACATACATGCATACATACATGCATACATACATGCATACATACATGCATACATACATGCATACATGTATGTATTATAGAATAAAAATTGTATGCATGCATGTATGTATTATAGAATAAAAATTATATGCATGCATACATGCATGCATACAACCTATATATTCGTAAAATGTGATTCAAATACAATATTGAGACTTATTTAACGTATAAAATCCTGCTCTCAAACTCAGGAATGTTACTAAATGTAGTTTTGATCTGAGCAAACACAATTAAACAACCCCATCATTTTTCTTTAATTGTGTTTGTTCGCTATCACAGTCACTTTAAACTTCAGAATATTTCTTTGTTGGATTTGTGCTGGTCACCGAAGATGAAACTTTTGTTTAATGTAGATTTTATTTGAATCTGGGCCCGAAAGGGAATATCTACATAGCACGAGCGTCAAATATAATCGAGGCGAGACAATTTTAGCTCCTGTTCCTGTCGCTTAAAGCTTAAGTTGTCGCTTCTCACCTGCCACTCCGAATTCATTCCACTGCAACTTTGGCAATGGTCTACTTAGCCCCGCGCCGGTGTCCTAGGTAGCATTCGCCAACTATTCTTTTTTATTCGAATAGAGTGGAAACAAGGTGTCTCGTGGATATTTGTTGTTGTAATAGGCCATCATCTCCTTCCCTATGGCGTGTCAAAGACATAAATAATAAAATTCTGAAGAAAAAAAACGATGAGTCAAAAATATTTGAAATTAGCTGATTAACTGGCGTTGCCTGAGCTTTTTCTTATGCCAATCCTCCTTTTTTCCTGACCATTTAGGTTTTATTTTTTCCTGATTGAAAGAAGCACTGGATTCGATTCCCGGCTCGTCGCCATTTTTACCTGGCCGAAAGTTAAACATATCTTCTCTATATGTAGGTATACGGGAGAAACATGCATGGCTTCAGATTGTTTCTGCCTTGTGAGTGCAGTGTCCCCCCGTGTTCCTCGTTCAATGTTACCTTGATTATCGGCTCTTGGTAGACCAAGAATAAGCTAATGCACTTACCGAAACCGCTCCCCGTTTCAGAGGATGCGGAAGGCATCCAGTGATTTACATAGCATTTTCGAGGAAATTTTAACAAAGAAACATATCAAATTGTTGATACTTCTGCATTTTTGACTGTTTCGCTTGGTTATGAATCCTATATAATATAGTTGGAATTTCAGTAATCTTGACTTCTTCAAATCATGCCCTCTTTGAAAAGTTGAAATGTCAGCAAAACCGTACTGGCGTGTGATTCCCGATTTATTTTTAATGTGTCACTGACTTGTATTCCTCTTTCGATAAGAGGTTGTAACAATATAAAACCATAAATGAAATAAATGTGAATCTTTTTTTTCGAGCGCAGTGAATGAATTTTGGAATGGATATACGTGGAGTAGAGCAGAGCACACTTGATTGCATCACATACTTGATTGCATCACAAAATGTTTTAGTTCTTAGTACTATTTCATAGGAGGCAATTGAAATACTGAAAACATCTGCTTTTTCGGGAAATGGTTGCGAAAGTACTGGCCAGGACATCCAAGATCTTGATTTCGAAGTTTGATTGAGACTATGATGTTTTTTGATTCTCTCTCGTTAACTTATTACCATTAATTATTATCAATCAAGATTTAGCATTAAATGATGAAATTCCTATTAATAGAAAATATTACAATCTATTTGGTCGCAAGAGTTCGAAAATGATCTTTGGAGGAAGTGGAACAACTTAACAATATTCTTTGCTGACTTGACATGAAATATAGTTTTTTTTCATATTTCATGTTAAGTGAAGTATCTCGTATTCTCGTAAAATATGTCTCCATCAAAAATGTTCATGCACGTTTATACGTATGTTCATAGGCACATCTCATCAACTCACTAGCGGCCAGAGATTTCTTATTTGTTTGTAGTAATAGTAAAAAAAGTAAGTTTTTGTTGTTGAGGAAACCGTTCCTGAGTTGATAATTATTTACTTGAATAATGGTACATTTAATATTTTTCTAAACCAAAATATTATTGAATCATCATGTTTGCGTGTTAGTTTTGTTTGCATATTTGCGAGTCAGCTCGTTTGAATTTGGGCGGAAGATAAATTCTCTTCTCCCACTTACAGTAGCGTACCTAGGCGGGGGTGGAGAGGACGGTCCGTCCCGGGCCTCTTGTAGGGCCTCCAAATTAGTTCACAAGTATTATTTAAACTCGTGAATTTGAACGTAAACCTTATCTGAAACATTTTTGAAACCATAAACTAAATAATAGTTGAACTTTTTAATAAATAAGTCTCAAATTTCAATTCTTTTTAGAACATCAGTGTACTAATTGGCATGCTAACACGTTTGTGTATGGGGTCCTCCAAAAACTTATGTAGGAACTTCCAAAAATACTCCCGGCTCGTGTTCACGAGGTGTAGGTACGCCACTGCCCACCTACCGGTATCGGAGAACTACGCGAAGGCCTACAAATAATTACATGAATTTGTTGGTATGAGCTTTCAGAAGTATTTTGCTGGACTTCTATGATTAACATCTTGATGACAGCAATTATCGCACGTGACATGAGAGAGAATTTCAAGTTCCCAACTCGCGATCCGAATGAAGTAGTAAACATGCTGACACATGTTTGTACAGTGTTGTAAGTACAGTGAAATTATTCCTTTTGATTTTCAGGTTTTGGCCAACGGCAACTTGGTTTTTCCACCATTTCGAGCGGAGGATTATCGTCAAGAAGTACACGCTCAGGTTTATGTTTGTCTAGCCCGTAATTCAGTGGGCTCAATTCATTCCAGAGATGTTAATGTTCGAGCCGGTAAGTTATCGAAAGGCGAAGCGAGTGAACTACGAGCAGCGTTCGTTATTATAATTTTCTTATTCGCAGAGTTATGTCGATTTGGTGAAGAGTTTCTCAAACTGATTCAATTGTCGGTTCGCGAGAACTTCTTTCAAAAAAGCTTATTTCCGCATATCGTTGATGAATCGAGAATCATTCTTAAACAAGGACATGTACATTTTGAAGAAAAAAATTCTCTGTAGAAAATCCTGGTGGCTAACAGCATTAAATTTTATGACATCAGTTACAGATTTCACTTTTCTGTCTTTGTCGGATAACGTATTATTTTTGAAGCATCATTCTTGTGCATTATACAATTCATACAGGAAAGTGGAATGATGCACATTAAAGTCAGATAATCTAAAATGACGATTTTCGTATGAGATGTAAAAGAAATAAAATAAAATAAAGAAAAAAGGTCATAAAAAGAAAAACTTTATATGCTCACCCAAGTTGATGTGCGATGGATCTAAGAAATCGTTAAGAGTTTAATCTGTAGTGACATACATGTCTCTTCAAAATTATTTTATTTTTTAATAAAATCGATGTGTACTTGATATGTTTTGATACTGTTCATTTACTTGATAATGTATCTTTCATGGGATTTAGCATTTATGTATATTATCCCGAAAGTTAATTCACATATTAAAATCTGTAGTAATTTGTAAGTACATAACAAATATTATGTTAATTCTGAAGAACCATTACCTTTACTTGTATTAACTCGGAAAGTTTGGAAACTCTGACCCAGTGTATTTCATGAATTCCTTTCTAAATTAATTAGTGGCAATAAATCTTCATATTATTCCTCAGCTTTTACATGTATTGCATTATCTAGCTATTTAAGTTTACAGAAATTATCTCGTGAAATAACTGATTTTTACAGCGAAATTAAGCGAATTACGTTATTAATGTTGAAATTGTCGCAAAATGGTTTCTTATATATTTCGAGTTAATCACTACTTCATAACACTTTAGAGGTTGTGAAAATAAAATGTATTTATATTTATACTAACATAACTCTGGGAATAACGAAAGTCTTGAATTTTGCCCCGATTTGATGTCATTATTTTTGTAAGCATGTTTTGATTAACATTTCCTGTGTTTTGTATTGTGAGCTGTATGTTATCTAGTTTCTGTGTGTTCATGATCATCATTGGAATTATTGACTGAAGGTTTTGCGAGAATCTAATTCTAAAGGAATGGATAAATAAATACAAGGTATACAATTTATACCGGAAAGTGGAAAAATACCAATTAGAGTCAGATAATCTAAATGATGTATTTATTTTCGACATTTTTTTATATCAAACTCGTCGAATTTTAGATTACCAGCTTGACTGGAGGAGGACATTTCCATGGAATTGATACTCTAGTAAACTATTGAAGACAGATACGGAAACACGTGCTTAAATTTGTTTCCATTTCAAGAATGATCATTCACGACTGAAACTTTCTGAAATTTTAATATTCCCATTAATTCGTATTTCAGAGAGATTTTTGTTCTACAGACACTTGGAAGGTGATAACTTTTTTCACGGTCTCTTCAAACTACATTCTTGCGGCTCCTTGGTCTTGCCTTTGAGAGAGAAAAAGGCCTCACTTCCCTTTACAGTAGACGCCATCGAAGTATGCACATAATTGCATAAATAAATAAATAAATAAATAAATTTATTGTCAAAAAACAGTACAAACTGCGTATAATTTCCTAGATAAGATAAAAAGTTAGCTGCGAGTTATAATACTAATAGAATGTCAATATGTTTGTAATTTTAAGCAAAAAATTACATGTAAGTTATTGCACTTAAAAATTACATATTTTTAAGTGCATTAGCTAAAGACTCACTTGGACCAACCCTGGAGGACACATGTGCCAAATTTGGAAGCTCTGGACCTTAAAGTCTCTGCTCTAGGTGAAAGAAATAAAAATCGTTCAACATCAAGTAAAAAATATCTAAATAGAATTTCTATGAAACAAACACTTATTGTACTCCGAAACCCTCGAAGCTTGATTCTCTAGAGACATAAGAATACGGTCTCGAGAGGTCGCCTATATAGGATGCAATACCAAGATTTAGACTAATTAGACTGTTGGAAAATTGTGCAAGCTTAACTAATTGTGGCACGCGCGAATTAGCCCTCGGTGGATGTCTTATTGATACTGCCTACCGTGATGGAAGCATTCTTCAATTAATAGACTCCCTGGTCTTACCAGCTTTTGATTGCTTGACATAACGGCTTATAATTTTCCATATTATTAGCAAATTTACTGTATTTCACCTAGTTTTTTACCATTCTTCCTGAATACTCAAGTCATATTACAAGATATGGATCCGACTGACAAGAAATGAGAACTTGGTCACTGTAATACCATCTGTCGCGCAGGGTAATGAACTAATGAGGCCATGAGCAATGATGTCTTGAAGTGGATTTTTCCGTTGGTGTAAAAGTCCATAGCTGCCCGGATAATCACTGAAGCAGCAGCTGTGGGTTGTAGTAGGATTCACAACCTTACACTATGAAGCAGCAAGACATCAGTATGTCAGCCCTTCAACAGGATGAAGCTGAAAATGGCCCAAAAAGTTTAAAAGTTTACATGTGACATAACACACGAACTCGAAGCGTGGCGACGACGACGACGTGTATTTGACGAAAACACCTTGGTGAGTGATGGTAGGAGTTCCCGTCACCCTTTAGGTTAATTCATTGACGGGGAGGGTACGATCTAGAAGTTTCTAAGAAGAGCATCTTCTCATTGGTAATTCCTTTGAAGCGTGACAGCTGCTTTTTTTCTTTGTAATCGAACCAGTGGGTCGACCACGTTTACGTTTTGGTTGCTTGTTCTATGTGGCGGTCTTGTGAACCGGCTGGTTCTTAACTGGCTTTATTTCAAAATACTTTGTTACTTGGGGTGGTTCCTAAAAAATGCGTCTGATCTCAGCTTCGTTTAACTTCCCCGCTACCGCTCGCACTTGCGCTCTTCTAAGTTAGACGGACTTCGTCGTCCCGTACAATGAGGCGCATTAAAGCAGTCATATGCAGTACATATTATTTATCACTTTTATTTTCGCAAATGTTGAAATTAAATTGGAAGGAAATATCGTATATCCTCTTATCCTCTTAACGTTAGATCTTCAACAATGACATTTGGATTGTCAGTTTTCATCTCCCTGGCCCTACAAACGAAGAATTCCACTCAAATATCTGTCGTTTTCTATTATTTTACTTATCACCCCACATCCCACGCCAAGCTCAGAAGTGCTGGGAATGAGGTCTGAATTTGGAGTTAAAATGTATAATAGACAGTAATTTTCATATTTTGAAAGTCAAATGTCCAAAAAATCATCATGAATCTCCAACATTCTGCTTCAAGGTGTGGGAAATGGGTATGGGTTGGTTTATCAAAATCTTTTGGAGACATTGTTCTTACTCTTTATTGAAGGTCAAGAGGACAACATTTTATCAAGAACTTTCTAAATTTCTGTAAAAAAAAAAAAAAAA
>NNCF01126498.1:1165161-1194183 GCA_002313205.1 Laupala kohalensis
GGTTTTCCTTCGGGTAGAGGCGGATTTCTTATACAGGTTCTCTAGGCTTTGTCTAGGGGCATGTTTATTGTAATAAGAAATTGTGAATTTAGTGTTATTTCAATTCTTATGATTTTTAAACACTATACTCAGAATAATCTATAGTTCGATAATAATTTGTACATGTAAATTTTTTGTGTTAAATCACAAACATATTGACATTCTATTAGTATTATAACTCGCAGCTAACTTTTTATTTTATCTAGGAAATTTTGCTGAAATTTTTTGAATCCGCCTCTGCCTTAGGGCCCTTGATTGGAATTGATGGGATGGTCCCTTGCTTGCTTCCGGAGAGTAAATTAGTTTATTGTCCTCCACGTGGTCGTATGCAGCGTACCTGTCTCTTATACACATCTAGATGTGTATAAGAGACAGATATAATATAGTNGTATGCAGCGTACTGCTTTTTTGACAATAAATTTATTATTATTATTATTAAATTCTGCTTTAACAGGCGGGAAAGTGGGTTGGGGTATTTTTCCTAAGTATAATGTGGACAGTGATTTTCCTTGAACTGGGTAATGTCAGATGTGCAAAATTCCATCATGAAGTACTAAAATTTTTCCTGATGGGATGGGATAGGATAGGATAGGATAGGATAGGATAGGATAGGATAGGATAGGATAGGATAGGGCAGGGCAGGAGGGTGCCGGTGTTTTTTTTAATATGTTATATAGGCTGTGATTCTTGTGTTAAAGTTTCAGTAGATCACATCTACTGTCAAGTATGCAAAATTTCATCAAGCTCTGTATAATACTGCAGATTTTGTAAAAGACTAAGATCAGACACTCTTCTGTGTGATTGCTAAATGAGACCTCCAGATGAGAGTTTTTTGATTTTTCTTTAACATCTGATAAATTGTTCGTGATTTGAACTATACATGAACCAGTACTTTGCTTCTCATTTAGTCATTATATGCAACTAATTTTAATGAGGATATTTGGTTGCTCCTACTTGACTGACCCTCCCCGCTTAGCTTTATACCATTGGAATTAAAATATGTGCTTGCAGAAAAATTCTAGAATTTTTATTATCAGATCAAAAATAATAATATGACAATTTTGACCAGTCAAGAAAGTAGAAGTGAGCTCTAAAATGGAAAAGGATAAAGATTGTCTTTTAGTGGGAATTATTTATTTGAAGTCTCTGATAATCATGAATACGCAGTAATCTAGATTTACTATATTAAAGAGTGTGACATTCCTCATGTGATAATGTTGCAGAAATTTTATGTTGAATGCCATAAAAATGGTTGAGGTTAAAAAGTATCTTGTAATTTTATCATTCTAGTCTGAATGGTCAAGAAGGAGATGTAAGGCCACAGGATGTTTCTTGTTTCAAGAGTTCTTCATTCAAATTTTGTGATCTATTTTTGAATGAGTGGCTCCAGAATGCATTACAACCTATTGTAAATTACTGAATTGTTAACATAATGATTAAAATTTTGTGTGGAAGAAAAGAATCAACTGTCATTCCTTAGGAGCTCACACTCTTTAGAATCAATATGAAATATTATTGTATTGTTTTGTTTATGTATTGTTACATTGTTGTGTCTGAATTGAGTGTTTTGAAACATATTGTTGTCCATTTTAATGAAATATGTCATACATTTAATGATCCATGTTGAGCACAATAGTTAAAACCATTAAGTAATAAGATAAGATAGATTTTGCAAATTTATAATTACACCAAAGCAAATAATGGCATAAAAACTTGGATAAGATATGAAATTTATTTAAGTATCTGTGTTCAACATTTCATTAAATGTGTTAATCCAGGTATTAATTTTTCAGGAATATTGAGGAAATCATCTGGCGCATTCCAATTACCATAATTCATTGTGTTTCTTCTAAGCATAAATATAAATTTATGAATGTTTTATTGTGTCATTATTTATTAATAAATTTCAAATTTCAGTTGTGCAGCAATTTTATGAAACTGATGTGAACAAAGAATATGCTATCCGTGGCAATTCAGTTCTTCTGAAGTGTCAGATTCCTTCCTTTGTAGGAGATTATGTTTCTGTGGTCTCTTGGCTTATTGACCAAGGCGATGAATTCTATCCTTCATCTGGTTATGGTAATGTAGGAGTTTTTGGAGCATTGGTGTTCATAGGAGAGTTGCTGATTCGGTGGCATGGTCTTCGTACCTAGTCCTAAATTTTTGAGCATTCAATTGTTTCAGATTTTGTACGTGGCTTTTTTCATAATATGGGTTCATTATCATCCTAACAATAAAATTACAATTAAAATTTAATTGTTGCCATTTGACACTCTGAAATTTTGGAAAGATACACCTTCACTTTATGGGATTTTAGTAAAACCCAAATCCTTCAACCTGAATATTCTTAAAGTACTTCAATGACGCTCTAAAATATTTAATTTATATTAACAGGTTACTAAACTGAAATGCTCTGTCTGAAGGTTTTTGGTTTTGGTAGAGTTGTGGTGATAGTGAAGAGAGGATAGGGGCCATCCATAAATTACATAATGCAAAAATTACGAATTTTTAACTCCCACTCTCCCTTCCTTAATGCACCTGTAATATTTTGCTCCTGTAGCTCTTACCCAACCACCTGCAATAATTACGTAACCCCAACTCCTGCCCCATTAAGGATAATTGTTCTTGCTTTCTGGAAAATATGGGAACAAATTTTGATACATTGTCCTAATTGTTCATTCCTCACTACTTGGTGACCTCACTGAGCAGTTGAGTACATGAATTGCAGTGACAAACTTGGAGGTTAAAAAGCATTCTATAAAACATACCCTATAAAAGTTTGTGATTTCTAACACTAAACACACCCCTACCCCACCATAACACAGTAAAAAGATACCACAAGCACCTCTTCCCCCAGGGTGTGTTACGTAATTTATGGACACCCGAAGGATTTCAGGTTTATCTGAAAGATTTGGAAAATAATTTTTCTTATTGTTTTCCAATTATTGATTCTTCCCTAAAGTAAAAGAAATCACTTTGAATCTTTAATGTTATTGAAACTACTTTAAATTTTGTGCTATTTCAGTTGTTCAACAGTTTTATCAAACAGAAGTGAATAATGAGTATGTTATTCGGGGAAATTCAGCCATTCTTAAATGCAGTATACCATCTTTTGTGGCTGATTTTGTAAGTGTAGTATCCTGGCAAGATGAATCAGGAAGTACCTTCTCACCTGATAAATCTGGTCAACATGGTAATAATAACTTAATTTCTAAAATCAGATTTTGACCACTCTCCCTGACAAATCTTCCGTCTTTTTGCCAGGATAGTTCTCAAAATTTGACTTCATGTTGAAGTGGCATGGTCTAACAGAAATTTATGAAAGTGCCAACATACAAAATACATCATAAGGTTCTTGGAAAATTTTTTTTATGGGGGGGGGGGGGNAAGAAGAAATGTGGTTGAGAATGGTCTCCTGTGTGACATGTTCAATAGTAGTTTAGTTTTTCCATGTGTTCAGTGGTGAATCAATACTATGAAGCTGAAGTGGTGTCGGAATATGTGATTCGTGGAAACACAGCCATCCTCAAATGTAATATTCCATCCTTTGTGGCTGACTTTGTACGAGTGGAAGCATGGGTTGCCAGTGACAATACTGTCTTCCTTTCATCAACTGATTATGGTAATTACACCTCCTTGTTTTCCTGTGACCCTTCTCGTTCCTTCAGCAGATTTTCTTACTGGATAGTTCTGGTGCAGTTTGCAAATCTATTTTTATCTTAATTTTGTTGTAAGTTTCTATCACTTTTCCTCTTCATTTTTATGAGAGAAACAGGTTCATCTCTGGAATTACAATACATTTATTTACTAATAATATAATTTATCTTTAGCAAAATGCAGTTTTAAGTTTTAGTGTTAGCTGACTCTTGATATATACATTTACTTTGTTCAGTTGTAAAACAGTTTTATGAAGCAGAAATAATGAATAAGGAATATGTGATTCGTGGAAACACTGGAATCTTGAAATGCAGTATCCCATCTTTTGTGGCTGACTTTGTCCAAGTTGTGGCATGGGTTTCTGGTGATGGGCAAACATTCTTGCCTTCTGAAGAAAATTATGGTAATTAATTTGTTAGACCTCTACCTCCCCAGATTCCATTTTGATCTTTCCTTTCCTTTGTTCTTTTCTTATTGTTTCAGGCAAATTCTCTGAACGATTTCTCATTTGTCCTTAATAAGTACTTTCTCACTTTCAGGTTTCATAAATAAGAAATTTTATTTTTATCTTTGGTTTTTGTATTTTTGTACATGTGTGTGAATTGTTAATGAATTGTAAAATGCTATTTTTAGAAGTTTGAATATTGATTAAAACCTTTTTGCTGAAAAATTTTAATTTTATCAAATGACTGATCATATTTTCATTTTTTCAGTATTTTATTTATTGATGTAAGGGTTGATTTTGTCACAGTTGTTGCACAGTACTATGTTACGGAAGCTGAGAATGAGTATGTGATTCGTGGCAACAGTGCTGTAATGAAATGCAAGATTCCGAGTTTTGTTGCTGATTTTGTTATTGTAGCAGCTTGGATTGCAGATGATGGAAAAATCTACACTAGGGACAACTTGGGTGTGGATCAGAACTATGGTAAAGAAATGGGTCTGGGGGTGGGGGAAGGGGAAAATGGGAAAAGTTTTATAGCAGATCAGTCTTACAAAACTACCGGAATGAAAAAACATCACTTCAAAAACTTATAATGGTCTATACTCTTCTATCATCAAATTCTAGTGAAGTATTTTTATAAGAAAGAAATAGGGGTTTTGAATGGGTAGTAAAATTACTAGGTAGTAAATCCCAATTCTTGTACATGTTCAATTAAATTTTCGTTTACCTCTTCCCTTACAAATTTAATCTATGTGTTTTTCCCCTTTGTATTTCTCATTTTACATAGGATTTTTAAAAAAAATAGCAATAAAGAAATGCACTTAATTCACAGGCATAAATTATTCACTAATATTTCCATACTCAGGTGTTTTTTGTCCATTGTCTAATGGAAGCACATTGTTTTATGTGATTTGATACATTTTGTTATTCAAATACATGTACATTGTTTGATGTTGGAGGAATTTCCATGTTTTGCAGTTGTATCTCAGTCTTATGAGGCTGAAGCAGACAATGAATATGTAATTCGTGGTAATGCTGCTGTAATGAAGTGTGAGGTGCCAAGTTTTGTTGCTGATTATGTCTCAGTGGAAATGTGGGTTGACAGTACTGGTACAACATACTATCCAAATCTTGATTATGGTAATTTTTGCTTTGATTAGCAAACTTACTTAGGGAGAAATTGGTGGCACAGTCTATAACCCAACACTGGCTGTATTAATGTTCTATCTGGTCCTTTTTTCTTTCATGAAAAGAACCCTATTATTTACATAATTTAATGTAATGTATGAATTTGAGTAGGGGTTAATGAATCATTGCTGAGACTCAACATTAATTTGGCTATGGCTGACATATATTTCTGGCTGTGCAGTGGTACATCAATTCTACCAGAGTCGTGTAATTGATGAATTTGTCCTGCGAGGGAACACTGCTACCATGAAATGTCTAGTCCCAAGTTTTGTTGCGGATTTTGTGGAAGTGGTGGAATGGGTCAGTGATGATGGTACCTCTTTCACAGCAGCTGGATCTTATGATTATGGTAATGGGAAAAATCTAATCAGTTTCTTCACTTGAACTTTCTGTAGGTGAAATTTGCTGAATCTTTCTAGCTGTCAGAAGTGCACAGCATCTTGTAGTTTGAATAAAAAATATTGTTACCAGCCATAATAACTTTTGTGAGAGCTTTAATGAAGATTTCTCCTTAGCTCTGCTGCTCTTGTCTTCATTTTGTCCTGAAAATTTAACCTTCTCATTGGTTGACCTCATTTTTTGTTTTCTTTTGACTGATAGATAAGAGATTTTATTTTGAAACATCCATGTAGTAAAGAGTATATCAACCTTAACCTTGAGCTTGAGGTTAATGGATCTTCTATTTTCAATTCTGTGGTAATATATTTCACTGACATGTAAAAGAGACTGAATTGTTTCTAATAACAAAAATGTTTTTTAACCTAATATTCCATTTGAAGTATTTCATTTGTCCCCTCAAATGTGTGTTGGAACTGCTGAAAGTCTTGCATGACAGGAGAAACTATACTATTATCTATATTATAATGGAAACACTAGACTTCTCAGAATTAAGTTTCAAATTACCCAACTTTCAATGACTAAATCTGAATAAGGTGAAGTTAATTATTTTAGATCATGAGTACATAAGAAAAGTAATGTTTATGATTTCTACCTTTTTAATCCTGGAGATTATGTGGTAAAGTTGCTACGCTAAAAAAGGAAATAAAATTTTGAGTGTTTTTCCTATACGGAGAATGTGAGATTATAAATTTATATATTTTTAAAAATTTCTATGAACTTCCCTTTGTGTTTTTTTAAATTTAATGCTGGGGTTGTTTGACACTCTTATCCAGAATAGCAGGAATTCCAAGATATATATGACAGACAATAGATTTACAATGAAGAAATGATGATTCATTAGTAAAATATGCTAGTGGTGTAAGGGGCAGTCAGAATGTTTGATTATGTAAGTTTCTAGTTTTGTTTTAACTTATCAAAATCTAATTAGTTATTTAAGCTTTAGCCACAAAGTTACTTAAAAATAGTATTAAATTTGATTTCAATTACTCTGACTAACTTGGAAAGAAGAGACATTAGTAAAAGAAAATAATTGAAAATCCTTCTCTGTTCAGAATATTTTGAGAACTTACTTTGGAGTCATTGCAATTAATAATTGTATGTGTTTTGTTGGCCATGACCTTACTGCCTGATAATCCTCAGGCAGTACTCTTGTGGTAGGGTGGTTATGATTGTGAAAGTATTAATATGATACATGTAATATATTTTGTATAGTAATAATTGAGGTATAAATAAACTGAAAAATAAATAATGCTCTAGTGGTAAGTAAGTGGATGAGTTTGGAAATCATTGTTTTTTCTCAAGTCTTAAGTTTTCAAGATACGCTGGAAAATTGTCTAATTTTAGAATTCTTCCACCTATTTGCCACCAAGGAACTGCCATAGAATCAGATAGAAGTGGTTGAAGATGAGAACAATGGCTCTTAAAACATATTCTAATAAAAACTTAAGTGGGGTGCATGGTCTACTGTTTTTGTACAATATTTTATGTGCTTCTTTTTCACTGGTAAGTCCACCCTTAACCATCCTTTCCTATATTCTCTGTTTCAATTACATCTGTTCTGATACTTCTGGCTCAGATCACTTTCCAAAGGGGAAGAGTGATTTTTGCATCTTTTTTGTATCTATGTTTTTATGTTTTGTTACAAGTTACAAGTTACAAGTTACAATTTTGGTGATAAAACTTTAACCTATTTTGTCAGTATCAATGTTTCTTTAATTTTTGACTACCATTTGCAAAGTCTTTTGTTTTCTGCTTTATTGACTACTTTTTGAAATTCTAGAGCTGTTTTGTTAAAGAAGAGGGATGAAAAGAAATGAATGTGTAGTAAAGTATTTAAAAAAATTATAAGGATTTCCTGACCACCCAGTGAACTTAGCTGCAACTCTAATGTATCACTCTGTTCATTTCAGGTGGAGTTTCTCATGTGTTGCAGAAATCATAATGTTGGGATAAGTATGTGTGTATCATGGAATCTGCATTGACTTCTAGCATCTCTATTGGTAGATATGCTTGTGTGTTACAGTTGTGAATCAGTACTATGAAGCACAAGTATATGATGTTTTTGTAATAAAAGGTAATGCCGCAGTCTTCAAGTGCAACATCCCCTCATTTGTCTCAGATTATGTTGAGATTGTCTCTTGGGAAGACACTTCTGGAAACAAATTTCTGCCACCATCAGATTATGGTAAATAACCTACTATTGCTCTAGAAAATATTCCATCTTAATATTAAGAGGAATATTTTCTAGTTAGAACGAAATTTATCAGTGATTTACTTGAAGCCTTTTTTTGATGATTTTATTTCATCTCATAGTTTGCTAGTGCTGAGATCATAGTCATTTCATATTCCATGTATAACCTTGTAAGTTTTACTTTATAGCTATCTGTTGTATCTGACTTTTTGCAGGTATTCTTTGCTGTGATCTTCATACAATTATTTCTTGCAGACATTACCTCCTCATAAAGGTTCCATTTTGCGGGTGGATGTACCAAGAATAACTCTACACATGTGTTCCCCTGAGAACTCCGCTTTATCTTTGATCGTTCACTTCATTTCCACTATTTTAGTTTTTTTAAACTGCATGATTATTTTCTTTGTTTTCAACTGTCTTTCAGTGGTTACACAGCGGTATGAAGTGAATGTGATGGATGAACATGTATTAAGAGGCAATACAGCTATTATTAAATGTCACATTCCCAGTTTCGTAGCTGATTTTGTGTCTGTTTTCTCATGGTTGGAGAATGAGGACATGGAAATATTTCTTGAACCCAGCAATTATGGTACATGACACTTATTGCATGTAGTATGAGTGCTGAAGAACTGTTGCATTTTTTTTTGTTATGCAGTGTTTCACTTTAATTTTCTTACAATTTTTCTTAAAATTTGAATGTTTTTTCTTAACATCATTTAATTAGATCATTGCAAATGGCAAATTGAAGTTACTGAGGTTTAAATGATGATTATTGCTTTTATTTATATTATAATTGAAATGAATTTAATTATTAAAAAAAAATGAAATGCATGCTCCCCATGCTGTTGCTGGGAAGAACTTGCCAAAATAGTCTTATGTCTGAGTAATCCTCTTCGTACTTCTGCTAATTTGACTTAGAAGTACACAATTATAAGTGAAACACTGTTTAGTATTGTTTTACAGGTCTTAAAACAAAATGAATATTGTTGTTGTAATGTATCATTAGTTATATAATTTTGTGGAGAGTGAAACAATTTTGTAAGCCAGTTTCTTGTAATAAATTGTAAAGCAATTAAATTTTTTCCATTTGTATTTGTAGGGAAATAAGTAGAGTTGATGTAATATTTATTGAATTCAATAAAAATTGTTTCACTTGCCACAAATATACAAATTATTGCTGGACACAGGAGGTGTCAGGAGATGAGATTACATCATTGCTGTGGATACTTTCAGACATTTTAAGAACAATTGTATTAATTGAGTCTCATGGGGAAATTGAAATGCTAAAATCATGTGACAGAAGTTACTTTATATTTCTTCATATCTGCTTTATGATGATCAGTTTTGCTCGTCATTTGACTGTAATATAAATTCCAAATAAATAATAACCCATGAATGTTAAGGACAGAAGGGTATAGACCATGCCACCTCCAGTGTATTCCTGGCTTGTATATTACATGTGTCAGAGGGGTAATCTAATTCAATTATGATGTTGGGAAAAAATTGTTTACTATTAATTTCGTGGAAAAATATATATTAAGATTGATCATATCTCAGGGAACAGGAATTATTCTTAAGTTTCACAAACTTGTAAATAATTTTTCTTATTCCTCAGTTGAATCCAAACAAAACCTACACTTCCTTCTTTATTTGTCATTTACTTTTTACTGCATGCATGCTAAGTAAATTCAATGGTTACCATATTTATGAGAGTAACGTTAACTTATCTAGTCTTGAATGGAGTTCAAAATTTAATTAGCTCTGCTCCATTTGCTTTTAAATTGTCAAATTAATTTTGAAGGTATTTAAAACCAGACAGAAATGTCTTAGTGTATAGTCATCAATTTTGTTACTTACCTTAAAAATCTTAGCATCAACTAGTATCAATTTCCATTGTATTAATTGAGTCAGGAAAAATTAAAAAAATAAAATAAAAATTATTTCATTTAATTTAAAATTCAATTTACTACCAATTCTTTTTCAATACATCTTTTATGAATGTTAATTCTCCATCTCAAAACCTGTTTGGCTTGACATTCTATTGACATATATAATAAATATAAAAAATATATTCATTTAATAAGTTTAAGAGGAAAATGTTTCCTTACAAATGTGCAGAATGTGAATGAGCATTCTTGATTCGGAGAACCTGTAGTCCATTTGTTTGTATACAAATTTATTTACCCATTTATCTTTGTATAAAATAATAGGTAGTTTCTTTTTAAATATTGACTCTTTGGATATATATGATTTATTGAAATTAATTATTCTTGAATTTTGCCAAGCTTATTCAGTGGCTTCTAAAATAATTTTGAAATGGAGAATTAATTTTCTGTGTGTTCTTTTAAAAAAAATATATTCTTACAGTAATACTTGTTCTGCAGATGGAAAATACTTGGTATTGCCTTCTGGAGAGTTACATATTCGTGATGTGGGTCCTGAAGATGGCTATAAGTCATACCAATGTAGAACTAAGCATCGCTTGACTGGTGAAACACGGCTCAGTGCCACTAAAGGACGCTTGGTCATCACTGGTGAGTACATCTATCATTCAGCTGTACAAATCATCAGGTTATTTCTCTTGACTTCTTGGAAGGTATAAACTCATTGCCAGTTTTATAAACTGAAATTTCCCTCAGTTTTCATGTTTAAAATTGAATACCCTCTTTTCAAAGATTTGGAAAACTTTTTCTCCTTTAGGTTTTAAATGGGAGACATTCTTTGTAAAATCTGTTGCAAAATATAACCCTTCTATCTTAAATTGTTCTGAAAATTATGGAGTTTTTGAATGTAAGTTATTACATAACCATAGGGAAACACAAATGCATTTTTACATATATTTTATTCCTGTGAGTTTCATGAAAATAAAGAGTGTCTGTGCAGCTATTTTAAAGTATTGTTTAAAGTATGTTTGAATCACTGGGACTTGTATTTTTCGAATGTGTAGAGTCCAATCTATGCTATAGCATGTATGAATGCACTTTAATGTGAATTGGAGTTAAGTTTTAAGGACAAAAAATTGAAAATTATTCATTTTTTCACAGATGTCATTTATACTTATTCTTGAAATGAATACTATATTACATCACCAATATCCAGTTATTATCATTGATTTTTTCTTTTACCCCTTGAATTATTACATTGATTGATCAATGATTTGAATAATTATAACTGAGACAAAATGCTGTTCATTGAAAAGTAACTGAGTTCCCATGGCTTTGCTCACAGGAATTTTATTATTTTTGTACAACTATTCTTTGTAAATCACAATTGATACGTGCAAATATAACCAAATACCCGTACTTTGTGAATGTTAATTTAAGAACAAAGTGGTCTTTAAACAAGCGATCCATATACATAATTTACATGAACTTTATAAGGACAAAAGCAGTTAACCCCTATGCAAGAGGCCATCACTTTATTTACTCTTGACATTATGTATATTTTTATATCCCCATTTGCAAATTTATGAAAACAGCCTATTTATGCATTTTAAGTCACTGCTATAATAAAATTCAAGCTGCAGCACTATGAAGCAATGTCCATAGATTATTTATTGCTATTCCCTGTAATCAGTATTTAATATGCAGCAGATGCATTAAAAATGTTGTGTTCAGTTTTTTATATTATTGGTAGTCTATGAAAAACTGAACAAGATTCCACTTATATTTTCTTTAGATTAACTGAACAATTGTGTAAGAGTTTGAGTTTCAGAATTTTAAAGCGATTGCATGTTGGCTCACAAAGCTAGATGTTTAACAGTCTCCGTTTATCCATCATTTTGGTCCTTGCATTATGAAGTTCTTTAAAAATGCCCATTTTGGTACTCCAAATTCCAATAGTTTCCCCATGGTTTTATATCAAAATCAATTCAAAAACTTATTTTTAGATCAATTGAAGACTGACTGGGTTTTTTTCAGCCAATTTAATAAAGAATGACTCATGCTAGTGTTAAGAACATGTTAACTTAACAAATTGTTCTCATTAATTTTCTTTTTGAAATTTTCCAAATGTAATTCCATATTGTTCCAAAAAGAGTTCAATATATTCCTTAGTAATGATAGCATATGTGATTTCATTTATAGTAGTTCTTGTTTTTGTGGTTTATATGCCTATAGAAATCCAGAGAAACAACCTGTGTCAACAAGAAAAAGGCACATGCTTTGGAAAATGTTAACATATAAAGTAAAAATATATTTATTAATTATTTAATTTGATATTTTATTATTGCAGAAAGCATTTGACTTTTTAAAATAAAATTTAAAACATTGTGGTACACATGTTTTATTCTCCATTTTATTTAAAAAAAAGTGATTTTGTGTAATAATATAGAACTACATTTCATATTTATTTTGAAACTTGAAAATTCGAACTTCATATGAAATGGTTTTCGTGCAATTTAATGATAAAATGTTTACTTCCTTTTAACTTAGTTTTTATGTAAGTTAACTTTCTGTAGATCATTTAATGTGTACCCAAGGTTTTCTTTTGAATTTAATTGTTAGGTGAAAAATACATGTAATTTTATCACAACAGTCTTTGGTTTGTTAGTATGATAAATACTTTTACTTTGCTGTATAGATTAATTTTTAAAAAAATTCTTGATAATATTAAAGCATTCACTTATCAAAATGTGATAAATCAAAATTTATTTCAAATTTAAGATTTTGCATGTTAAAGGTATAATGACATGTTCTGAACACAGTTCTGAACATGTCTTAAAAATGTTGCCTGAATGTTGGGATAGGGTACCCCTGTTGTTAACTATGGGCACTATTGAAAGCAATGCTGATACATTGTTTTACAGTTATTTTGTTTGTTTGTGGTCTGGTACCTAAAAATTATTCCACTTATTACAATTTTTATCTTTTCCTCATCCCATAATCCCCTATCTGCGAGTGGAAGCCAATAGAATGTCTGGAGGATACTTTTGAAGGATTCTAGTTTTCTCTTGTTAGCATTCCTTTTGTCTCTCATTTTGTTTATTTGTCCTTCTCTTTTTGATGCATTTTGCATTTTACTCTCATGACATTTGAGTAATATTTTGTCATGTTGGTTATCTTATTTACCCCTTATGTTATATCTTGTTCTTCATGAATACATCAGAATTGCTGCAAACTTTGATTTGAGCTTAAAACCAAGTATTGTATCAATATCACTACTTTACTTACTGTTATCTTAAAACATAAGAATTTCTTGAAATTTATTTTCAAAAATCATTTTTTAAATTGATTATTTGAAACGTTAAAGTTCCAGTACTTGGAATTCAAACTCACTCAAGATAATACTGTAATTTGTTATTAAAATGGTTATGGAGCAGTTCTGGGGAATAGGAATAAGAAGGTTAGGTTATATTCTCTCAGTTGTAACATATTCCACAAGAATCCAGAATAAGGTAAGAGCTTATGGTACTTACTAACCTAGGAATGATAAAATTTTCAACTATACCTTATAAGGTGAGTAAATTTTAAAAGGCTTTCAAACTGTGTTGCAACATTTTACCATTGAAACTCCTGAATAGTAATTTTATTTATTGAGTAGATACTCAGACTTAACTAGGAGGCATTTTAGTGAAGTATTGATCACAGTTTTGATTAATTTTCATGCTATTTCTTCAGTATTATTTGTAGCCAGGTTTGATTGGTGGTTCCATCTCATCACCATACAGTTCTTTCTTGTTATTGAAAGGTCCTTTGTTGAACTTGGGATTTATCATGGATTGATTTACAACATTTCATACATTATTTTATCACAGCATAAAAATGAGAGGCGTGTATTTTTCTTTTCACCTAAGTTTCTCATTTACCAGTATTTTTTGAGCATTATCAACTCTCTATTCATCCAGCTGACCAAAACATCTCAAAATTGTATCTTAGGAATTGCTATATGCCTGAAGCCTTGTTATTAGTGTCTTAACCTTCAAGCACACGCACCAAAAACTGGAAGTTAAACACATGTGCGAGGTGGATTCTACTCTACAGTAAATGTTGTTTAAATGAAATAATTTGCTTGAATTTTCAAATGAAATTTTTTTTATCACAAAGAGAATCATTTTGATAATGCAATTTTATTATTACTTAAATGCTGGAAACCATCTTTTAAATTGAAAAATTAAATCTATGAACAGCACTTTTTTTATGAAACTTTATGCTACATGTGAAGAAGAAATTTTATATATTTTTACCCTCTTCTTTTTTTGGAATTGTAAAACAATTTTTTGCTAGGCAAAGAGTGAAAAAAATAATTAGTGTCATAAAACCAATGTTTTTATATTTAATTATTTTAAGTAAATTACACACAAAATGTACCAATTTTTTTCTATCAAAGTAAGAAAAAACAATATAAAATATACTTTAAATTGTTAAAGACTTGTTGCATCCATGCAGAATTGTCATAAAGTGAAAGTAACTTTTTATTTTATTCTTGTAATTTCCGACCTTTGAACACTGGGGTTTGGATCACTTGAGACAGATTCTTCATAAGTTTCCATTACACTATCAAACAAGATTCTTATTCTCTCCTACTCTTTAGTAACTCTATACATTTTATCAAACATGCACACTTACCAGCTCAAAAAAATCAAGTAAGAAGTTCAAAGAACTGAAGCATGAAAAATATTAAATACAATAAAATACTTTAAAGTGAACGAATGATACTCCCACCCTGACAATGAAATTATTTAGGTTCTCAAGGCATGGTCACGTCAAAGAAGTATTGCTTGTCCTTTTTAGCAACTAGAATTTCTGCTCTGTGACCCTTCCTCCTCCTCCAAAGCTGGGGGTGAATACGGTGACTGATCGAGATGTGAGGGTGGACATCTGGAAAGTAACTCTCCCATCTGGGTGCGGTGTCTCAGAGTGTTGTGGCAACTGGATATATTTTGTAGTGAGAACACTCGCAGGGTGGATCACACCCCACACAGTAAACAATACTGTTTGATGAGAGGGTAAGTGTGCAAAAACCAATAGCTCAGTGTACTTAGTTGGAGATGGAGACAGAGTTAAATGGTAAACAGAATAAAATTTAAGTACAACAAATGAAAAACATAGCTGTGGGGTGGATTCCTTCCCAGCACATGTGTTTGAGGGTTAAACACTGAAGATATTCATTCAAATGATATATTGTTAAAATTATAATTTTTTTACCATCTTTCTTTAAAAACGGTTTTTAATCATCCTAACAGAAATTAAATTGAATCAAACTGAATTGAAGATTTCTTTACATAACTCAAAAAAATTTTCTTTTTTAACACTGCTGGCAGATAACTGGCAGATACTGAGGGAAGAAGAAAATTTTCTTTCATTTCTTAGAATGACTGAAGATTTTGTTATTATATCAATAAGGTTTCCTCAAAATATGTGGCAGGGTGTACTTATTATTAGACATGGGAATGAAAGAGTTTTACTTTTGACAGATTCTTTTTTAAAGTAGTTAATTTGATCTTTTTTGTTTTAAGCGGACAGTTATTCTGTTTTTAAAACCTCACATAAAAAACAAACGTAACACATATTAAAATTATTGTTGTGATAAATGCACCTGTAAAAACACAACATGTCAATTTTTTTTGTTAAAATCATATTAAAACTATAATAATTTTTTTTTGTACACTGCGTTTTGTCTTTCTGTTCAAGACATCTTCAGATGTGTTACTACTGAACAATGATAAGGAACCTAAGGCAGTCTGTGACCACTGAAATGCCGATCAATACTTTGAGTATAAGGGTCAATATTTTTGAAATAATGTCATCTAACTCACAACTTAAAACATAATAAATGAGTATAAATTATAAAAAAATACACAAACAATGACACTCATATAAATGAAATGGAAATACAAGAAAGGTACATTGACATGACATACATGATACATAAATACAGGAAGAATAGAAATAACGCCATGTAATAAAGTGTTATGACACGATCCCATTTCTAGTATTATAAATACAGGATTTTGTTATAGTACACAAAACATAGTGTACAAAACATTTTTATTATAGTTTTAATATGATTTTAACAATTTTTTTTGACATGTTGTGTTTTTACTGGTGCATTTATCACAACAATAATTTTAATGTGTTACATGTGTTTTTTATGTGAGGTTTTAAAAACAGAATAACTGTCTGCTTAAAACAAAAAAGGTCAAATTAACTATTTTAATTAAAATAGCAGACGGAAAATTACATCAATTCTGTTTTGTTTAGAGGACTCAAATGAAAGACAACCTTCTACATAAAATTATAATTGGAATTATCACTTCAAATAATGATAGCATCACATGGTCAGAGATGCACGTTTTTGAAGGAGGACCAGTTGAATGGATAGCAAGTTCTATGATGCATTATTAAAGGACACTTCTTACATTACTAATGGATACTTTCTCAAAATAACTATGGAAGGTTGCCTTTAGATTGCTTTTAATGCTAAGCTCTTTCGGGATTTCGAACATTATCGAAGTTCCTAAATCTCATGGTATTAATATTCGAGGTTTTCTTTGCATATTATTATTCGTCAACTCAGAACCTCACCATCCAAGGGCGTATGCAGGGTGGGGCAAGATGGGGAAGTTGCCCCACCTTAAGAGTTAGGGCAGATACCCAATTTTCCATATGGAACATTTAGTAAAACAAGTGGTTGAAAAATTTGCAACTAATCCTCACTTACTATTGTTTAAAAATTGATTCTTGTAAATGAATAGCATTTTTAGTGCAAGTGTGTATTATTGTATGGCATTCAATTCTCTTTGATATAGGTTGAATTCAGAAATCTTCCCCACCTTACATTTTGAGCTGGATATGCCCTTGTCACCAACTCATGTATGTACACATATATTATTATTGTAGGTCAATGAACCTGATGACAATCTGTACTCTGACCCTCGTACTCTGAGGTGTGCAGACCAGCTGGCTATTGATTGAGCAAAGAGCTACTTCTGAATGCTGCATGGATATTTTCCAAGATTTTGATATACTTAAGGTTTAACGATTGAAAATAGCACTAAAAGTGACTAAAATGTATTAAAATACCCAATTTTGTGGTATTTACTTGTTTATTGTTTTTACCCCTGTTTCAAATATTTCAAGTTGTCCTCAAAGTTGTTGTTGTTGTTGAATCATGCAATGTCAAAATTGAAAAACAAGTTTGGCGTACCTAGTACGATTTTTTACTGAAACCACCTGTTCCACCAAGCGTCAGGAGTTAATCACCCTTGGTGGCAGAAACCATCGAACTTGTCCACCAGCTTGACTTTACACACACTGTAATGTCCTGAACCTATGGCTTCTATGGCTTAATTATGATGTGGTATGTTTTGCAGAGGGGACGGGTAAAAGATCAAAATTTGGGGAATCACTTATCTTTAAGATTAGCAAGTATATGTTATCTTGAGTGTAGGTCATGATGTTCTGAGACTCGGAAGGAATCCTGGAAATTGATTTCCACTGTGAAAAACAGAACATTAATGTGGTCTTCTACTGCAACTTTCTGGATCAAGTTCCAGTGGACATGTCTTAAAGACTCAAATGAATTTATTCTCCATGACACCAACAGACTTCGCAGCTAGAGCACTACAAGAATAGGCAGATATCTTGAAAACAGCTGCCATTTTCCCCCATGAAAATCACCTCATCAATTTCTCATTTGTCATCTCAAAAATGAGCAGCTTCTGTTGATTTCTCAATCCTTCCAAATTTTATAGGTTTAAAATGTTCCATTTTTTCTAATTTCAGTGTTTCTCATGATCTGCTTCCTTCTATCCTTAATATGCAGGAGGTATCAGAGCCAAATTTTGAATTATGTAAAAAAAACCTTGGTGTCAAGTTACAAAATCGCATTAGGATGAGCCAAGTAATAAGAATTGAATCCCCCTTCTAGGGCAAACTCTTTTAGATAAAATTTTCCAATTAATTTGGGATAAAAAGGAAGTAACTCTTCAAAGGAAGTAACTCTTCTGATACTTTCAAGATTTTATCTTTAGGTGTTCCAGAAAATAGAGATCATATCAAATCTAATTTACAAAAATGTAAGTGAGCTATTGGGTGACTAAACTAACTCGTATTTCATTAAATCATGTTGTACACATTATAATATTTCCCTGATGCAAATAATTGGCTCCATTTTTCTATGTTTTTATTGATTTGTAAAATATAATCCATGTAGTATCGTCAAATCAAGATCAGGGGTAGTCTTAATGATAATTTTAATTACGATTATAGGGCAGTCTTAATTTTAGTCAAATTAAGATTATCCCTAAATAATGTCAAGTAGAACTCCAATCTCATTTCAGACCAAGGGTTTATTTGATTGAGTTATTCAATCTTTAAAATACATTTATTTTCCATGATGTTTTGTATTTACTCCACTTTTATTGTAGGGTTATTATTCTTGTTGTGATTTTCCTACTATTTTACTGACCTTGATTAGAAGAATAAAAACAAAAATTTTGGATTGGGTTCTTTCAAGATATTAGAACTAGCTAGTTGCAAATAGAGGATGTCTTTTCATTTGTCCTTTTCTTTAATTATAATGAAATTTCATTGAACTAATAGAATTTCTTTCTTGAATCATTTTTCAAGTATTCAGAAATTGGAGTACTGCATCGTGCGTAGCTTTGAGTGAATAGGGGTTAGTTGAGTGTTGTAATATTTACAGAACCAGTGGGATCTTCTGCACCTAAAGTTCCTCCCTTCACCAAACTAATCAGCAATGAACAGGCTCAGGGGGTGACATTTTCACTGTCATGTCCAGCACAGGGCTATCCTGCTCCCAGCTTCAGGTGAGTGCATTGGACTTCGAAGGTTTTCTTCATATTTTTTTCTTCAATGCACATGGTTTTGGTCTTGGTTGAGAAGGATATTATTCATTCAATCTTGTTAAAGATGTGAAAGGATTTTTTCGAGGTCCCTTTGTCTTGTTTTACTAGAGCCTGTGGGAAGTGTAGCACCAACATTCCCAACAATGGATAAAAGTCGAGGTTTTGAAGCAAAATTGGAAGCAAGTTATACATTATTGTGCCCAGCACAGGGATTTCCTGTCCCTTCTCACAGGTAATATTTTATTTTGACCTGTGCATAATGTAGATATTACGTTCTTCCTCTAGAACCTGTGGGAGCAAAACCTCCAACATTTTCTAATGATCTACAGAGCAGGTCATTTATGCGAAAAGCTGGGGTAGGATTTGGAATATTATGTCAGGCTCAAGGCTTCCCTGTCCCAGCATTTAGGTAAGAGAAATATGGGAAATAATAAGTAAAATGTTGAATGTACTGACAAGAAAGTTATTAAGTGTTTTATCATAGTGTTTGAAAAGATAGTTTCGTGTAAACAAATGCTTTAATTTTTCTACTTTTCTACGAACATTCATGGGATTTGGTTGAGTGTTTTGAATGAGGAAAATTAATTGGTCTTAGAAAGCTTCAATTGAGTAAACAAATTTTGAGCTAATTTTTTCCTAACCACTCATGCAGAACCAGTAGGTGCAAAAGCGCCTACTTTCTCTGGCCATCTAAAAGGCTCATGGTTTGCAAGGAAAGCAGGGGAGGGATTTGCACTCCTATGCCAAGCTCAGGGCTTTCCAGTTCCCTTCATAAGGTGAGTGAGTCTGTAGTAGTAGAATTCTCATTTCCATTTTCCAATGTTGTAATTAACATTTTGATGAAACCAAATAATGAAATATTCCTTTTCAAAACTAAAATTTTTCTCATCCTAAAATATTGTAAGAGGATTGTTAGCTCTACTCTTCACCTACATTTTTTCTCAAGACACGTTTGGGGAGTCCTTTCTGCCATCTTATTGTAAATTTATTTAGAGATGCAAGAAAGAAAGCAAGCATAGATTTTCACGACTTTTTCCAATATGCTATCCAGTTGGACATTCATAAATGTTGCCAGTTTTTTTGGTGATTTTCTGTACAGGGATAGAAAAATGCTTGTATGTGTGTTAATGTATATAAACTGTACATTGTTGGTATTACCTTGAGCTAATATAATAATCAGTTCAAATTTAAAAAAATAAATTTATCTTCATTTGTTATTTACAATCTTTGTCTCTGTGAAGGGAAAAGTTTTCTTTTCATATTGGATATGAAGTACCCTATCATTATTTAATAACTCAAAAGATGAGGACAATAGTGCATTGAGTAGGGCCTCTGTGTAGAAGGCTTTCTCTTAAACTTTATGTTTTACAAGATGAATATCTCTCTCATTCTTTTAGTTTTGCAATTGTAAATTGTGAGACAGCCTGGAATAATTTGGATCAATTTACGTTGTAATGAGATTATTTTTCTCTCCCATAGCTTTTCTTGAGATCACTTGGGAATTTACTTTCTTGAGATCAATATTTTTCTGTTGGGAATTAGATGATTTATTTTATCACAATTGAAACAGCAGTTAGGTCATTGAAAAGATATGAATTCTTAAATAGGGTGAGGTGTGGAAATTGCTCTTTTAAATTCTTTTTTTTTATCTGAATGAAGTAAAGCTTCCTACGTTTTATTCCCTCTATGAGAAGTTACTTAGTGCAGATTTCTTGTAAGTAGTGCCAACCAATGCCAAACAGAGAAATAAACGTAAGAAATGTTGCATATTTTTAGAATTGAAACAAAATTAATCCATAATTTAATGAAATAGAAATTCAGCTCAATGGACATTGTTTTGCAAAACTGAAACTATTTATGTCTCTTGAGGATTTGTGAATGAATCATAAAATTTAAATCTCCATTTGATAGTCCAATTCCAGCATTCAGGCGCTACCGGCTTCCACATACTATTTGTATACCTGACATTCCAAATCATATTTCCCTCAGAACCCGTCGGCCAGGTGTCTCCTAAATTTCCCAAGTCTGCAAAATCAGACTCTTTCACTGTAGCTGCTATGACAGGCTACAGCTTACTTTGTGAAGCTCAGTCTTTCCCTGTGCCCATCTTCAGGTGAGCAGATATTGAGTTTTTTTCATCCCCTTTGTCCTTCATGAATATAAAATCCCAACTTTTCTTCTGTACCATCCATTACTTCCCTTTCTATTACATTATCTTGATACCTTTGTTCTCACAGAACCTTTGGGAAGACAACCTCCAAATCTTCCTAAGACAGCTAAGTTTAACTCTTTTGATGTTGCTGAGAGAACTGGATTTGCTTTTCTGTGTGAAGCACAAGCATTTCCTGTTCCAGTGTTCAGGTAAGAGTGAGGAACTGTTGACTTAAATGAACTTTTCTTTTGTTATTCGATTTCTGACTTGAGGTGAGATGGTTGCTTAGAGACTAGAAGGTCATTGGATCAAATTCTGTGTAGGGTATATTTACATTTGCTGTTGCCAATTTGGTTGTGCAAACTGTCTTTTCTGGCCACGGGCTCCTCTGGTTTTCCCTTGATCCATTCAGTGAGAATACCTGATAAATACTTTGTTAATAGATGATGATCTCTCATTCCTCTCATAGTCCCCTGAGAGCAGGTGGAGGTCATGCAGCTAGAAAGAGTTGTAGGCTGAAATGATATCTTAGATTGAGAATTTCCACATGAGGCTGCAGAAATGCAGTATTTGAACTGCATTACCTGCTAATATCCATAATATTAAAAAAATATGTTCCTTTAATGTGTTTTGCATTTATGTTAAAAATGTCAATCTATTTTATTCTGTCCCAACATTATGGTAATAATTTATCTCTGTAATTTGTATGAGATTGACATCCATTAAAAATAGTCCTAGAAAAAAATTTATAACAAAATTAGAAAAGAAAATTATTTATAATTGCAAATAATTGTTTTCCTTGGACAGTTTGATTTAGCATATGGTTCCACTGATTCGTTAATGTTTATTTGTAATCAGCTCATGTGAAAAACATTTTTGCAATTTTATTCAGTTATTTTGTATGATATGATTTCCAAAATTGGTATTTTTTGCATATTTCATAAATACTCACTCAAAGCTAATTGAGAATAGTTGATTGCAAAATGATATATGTGCTTGAGATATGATTACCTCTCCCAGTGTCTGTGGGCAGTGTTCCCCCTCGGTTGCCTCCACGTGGCAAGTCAGACATCATAAATTATAATTCTGGTTCAAATGCAGTTCTACTTTGTGAAGCACAAAGTCAGCCCAAGCCTAATTTCAGGTCAGTGATTTTTACTCTAAATATAATTTAACATTCATTGAAACTTCCATGTCAAGAATTCGTCGCTGAAGAATTATGAAAGCTGTGGACTTTTTAAGATAATTAGTAATAAGCTAAAATGAGATTTAATGATGTACTTCTTGCAATGGTGAAAAACTACCTCCTCTTTGGGTTCTACAGTTTTTTGGCCATTACACCATGTTTTTTTTTTGAGATTATGCTCGAATGTTTTGCTTGTGATCTCACTGCTGTGGATATCTGGAAAACCATGCAATCCATGATACCTGCTGTGACAACCTACCAGTCTCCATAACTCATTTTTATCTGGAAGATTAAGTTGTTTGATATTAACCAATGTCAGTAATACCTGTAGCATGTCTACTACCATGAAATACACTGGAAACCTTGAAATGATCTGTAATTACTAGGACCATTGAATTATGCCTGCAATGAGTAACAAAGATTTCCATATATGGTAATTCTTAGGATTTTATTGTGAGATTTTAACACATTGAAAACATAACCAATGTTTTAAAGCAGGCAGAATATGGATGGCTCTTTGTAATAACTTTTTAATAATACTCTGCTTTTCTCAGTTTCACTCAGATTGTATGAGAAGACACTTTTATTAGTAGAAAGGGATTTTCCATAGTGATTCTATAAACACTGTATACTAATGTAATCTCTTCAGTATGAAGTATTTCTTTGTGATTTTTGAAAATTCTTCGGAACATATTGCTAGTGTATTGAAGTATTTGCAAAATACTATCAAAGTATATTTGATAAATAGCTCAAGATTGATGAATATTTGGAATTATTTGTATTTTAACCAAGGATTTCAGTAGCTGCATTGAATGTTTGTTTGGGAATTTTCTTTTATTTGAAACTTGCTTCATTCTTCCTTCTCTTTAAGAGGCATCTTTTCTGTTTTGTTTTACCGCTATTTCTCCTTTTAGATCTATATGTATATCTTATTTGGCTTCAGACAAAAAATTTGTGCGACTGTCATTTAATTCATGTGATCGTTTTCTCTATTTCTTTCAGTTTCCAAATAGTTTTTCTCTTTGAATACAGCGTTATTTAGCTGTTCAGTCCTCACAAAATTTTGTCCTGGTTTTGCGATGACTGAATGTATCTTATTTCCTTCCTTAATACCAAATTAACATTGGTGTCCAACTTGCTATTAATGTTTCGATACATTTCTCAAAGTTTTATAGTCCTGCTCTTCAATTCATTGGATTTTGCCTGGAAGACTTCAGTCTGTTTTATGTCAGTTGTTGCTGGTAAATTGAACCTACCAGAAAATAGTGTAAATAGCCATATTTTAATACATTATTCTTTCATTGGCTTGTTGAATAATTATTTGCATTCCCTTCTCAAGGTCTTAAAGTTGGTTAGCAATAACTTATCAGATATATTGCTGGTAGCATTGTTTTGTTATCCTTGGAGAACATGAGTTGTCTTTTTTGGTACAGTATTAAAATTGAGCAGAATTATGCACCATCTTTTGAAAAAGTACCTACAATTAGGTAGTTCTCTTTTGTTTAGAATCTGTTGGAAGCACTCCTCCTCGCCTACCTCCTAAATCTAAATTGGATGCCATTCTTGGAACAAAGGGTCTACCCACTGTTCTACCTTGTGATGCACAAGCTAGTCCCATTCCTTCCTTCAGGTGAGTTGATTTGATATGTTCAGTCTAACCTTGGACTACAATTCCCTTTCTCCATCTGGGTGCTGTAAGTTAAAATTTGTGATTTCTTCATTCTTTTAAGGTACTATAGACAATTTTGTAGTCTTGAGTGTTGTCATACTTTAATGGTTTATTTTTTAAGAAAAAAATATTTGGTAGCTGGGTTACATTACTAAAACTATCAATACCTCACTGAAATCGGAGGTAGTGTAACAATAGCTATATTTATTGTCATTATTGGTGTTATTGAACAAGGAAAGAACCTTGCTAGCATTCAGTAAATTCTTTGTTAGGAATTAGTATGGAGTAATATTGAGAGTATGGATGGTTCCTTATTTTTCTCCTGTTTAGATGTTTATCCAGATTCTTCTTCTTTCGTTTTATGACCTTTAGAGTCATAGTTCTGTATAGATTTCCTCATTTATGACTTTTAAACTTATCGAAAACACTCCTCCATGGCTAGGTACTCAGAAGTAGTGAGTTATCGAAGTTCAGTTTGCTGACCTTCTCAAGTACCAAAAAAGATTTTGGTTGACTCTTTGTTGAGACATTTGAGAAAAGGTTTTAGTGCAATATATAATTTAATTCTATGTCAAACATAAAAACTTTTTGTGGTATTAGAAGAAAAGCAAAATAGTACTCTTATCATTTCAGTATGGGGTACTCTATTCTAAAATTTATACAGCAAAAATTAAGCAAAGTTTAAGCTAGTTATTGGAAACCTTTCAGAACCCCAAGCTAGTGTGGCCCCTAAAGCTAAAGATATTGATACTCTTGGTCACAAAAAGTCTGTTTCAATTGGGGACGTATCATCGCTACTATGTGCAGTCCAAAGCTTCCCCCAACCTTCTTTCAGGTAATAAAATTTTTCAATGTTTATCCTTTCACATGTAAAATATGCAGTAAAGCGTAATACAATTTTTCACTGTTTATCCTTTCACATGTAAAATATGCGGTAAAGCATGTTGTCCTCTTCATCTCTTACTGTGTATATTAAATCTTTGTGGCTTGTGCTTGTACTTCCAAATATGTCAGTATTTTCACTAAGTGTCACATTTCCTTTCTTTTTTTCATTCCTATTATAACACGATAAATTATTAGTTTCTATTCTGTAAAGATCATTAACCTATGTTAATTGTAAAATAAAACAATTGTTAGATTGAAATCATTTTTAAATTACCTAATTAATTAGTTATGTTTTAGATATTTGCAAGTGACTTCTGCCTTTGTCTAATTTCCTTCAATCTAATTTATTAATGTTCCTCCAATTTCCATTGAGTAATAGAAGTGGTTTCCTGTCTGATTCTTTTCAGAACCCCAAACTATTATTTCACCACAAGTGAAGGATAAGGAAGTAGGCAATTTGAAAAAGCTTGTACCTCTGAGACATACTATTGCACTTCTCTGCTCTGCCCAGGGTTTCCCATCCCCGTCATTCAGGTACACATATCATATCTGCTCTTGCGTCTTCATTTGATGCTGATAGCAGGTCCTTTTGCTATTTATAATGAAGTTCATGATGATCTCTTTGTTCTGAAATTTAAGTGCTTTAACATATGATCCATAATTTATTTTATTCTCATAAAGAAAACAAAAGTGAATTAGGAAGAAGTTATTTATTCTCCTCCGACTTCTCTCTTGTTTGATCTGAAATACTTTTGTTAATTTTATGTTTACTTTCTTCTTCTCATTTTACATATTCTTATAGTGAATAACTTTCAAGTCATCTTGAGTCATTTGATTTTTTCTTTACTTTCATCCAGTTACTTCTGTTTGTTTTAATTTGGTAATGATGTATTACACATAGAAATCATTTCTAGCATTTCTTTTTATGTTGATTCAATTCTATAGAAGTTCAAGTTAGTATGTTTCCCTCCCAAGTTAATTCTCTTCTGTGGTGTCAGTCTTCTCTTTCTTCATACCTATTATATTACTCAAAATATATCTGAGATAATTTAACTCATTTAGATTTATCTCATGAGGGAGAATCTTGCATTGTAAAAATTTCATACTTAAAATTCATTTGTCTTCCTAGTCTCAATTACACTGTTTGAAAGTACTTAATTTCCCATACTTTTTCCTAACTTACTCACCACAAATATTTGATATTGTGCGTTCTCCAGATGTTAACAATTTCAGAGCCCTCTGCAAGTGTGGCACCAAAAGTTAAAGATGGGCAAGTTCTGGTCAGTCAAGTGAAAGGAAGATTGAATGGTATTTCAGTTATGACAACATTGGTGCAAAGTTATCCCCTTCCATCTTTCAGGTAAAAACATGTCCCTAATTTTGATTCTTCTGGCTACTTTCTTAGATAGATATTCCTCCTATTTGCAGGGCTATCTAGAATGGATTTTCTAGAAATGCATAGTTTTTTCTTGACAGTGGAATGTTGTTATTGGATATCATTCTATATATATATATCTCATTGATATTATTCTTAATCACATTCTGTATCATGTTCCTAAATCTTTTTATGTTGTCATGTGTGAGCAAAGTGTGAGTTTGTTCTCCATACTAGGAGATTCACTATCTTTTATTTTATGTCTTATGATTAAATATTAACTGTCTTTTCATTTATTTTATTTTATTTTAATTAAAGATCAGTGGGCAGCAAGCCCCTTAGGAAGTAATACAATTTTTTTTTACAAAATTCACTTATAAAAGTGTAAATATAAATAACAAGATATAAAAATAACATAAAAAATTATAAATTTAATAATACAAAACAGTAATATAACCATTTGGTAATGCGTACAATTTTAATTATTGATATATCATAACAAATGAGTTAAGATTACTCTTAAACAAAGACATGCTTTCAATATTAGCAATATTTAAAGGAACAACAATTTTATTCCATTTGCATCTTCATCTATAAACTGAAGAGTACTTCACAAAATTTCTACTAATATTTTCTTCAGTCAATTCTCTGACAAGCCTCAATTCATTCTTGGGAGTTCTACTTTATATTTCATGTGAATGTTTTGTTTTAAATAAGCACTTCACTTCTCAACTGATTTATATTAAAATAATATAAGGATTTATGAGATAATTTACCACTTTATCACAGTCTGGTCATTGTGGCTGGAAATGTGATCCTGTTATTTTGCAGAATTAATGTTGTATATTTGTATTCTTTTTATATTTTCTACTTGGGATTACAGGTTCTCTTATACAATGTTCAAATTTGTTTACTGACCATATAATGTTCAGTGCTCAATACGCTTCTTGGTTATTTGACCACATGGCATGTGTATGAATCAGATTATTTTCTTCATAGTTATGGCGAAAACTCTTCTCAACTTCCTGAGAATGATTTCTAGCCCCTTCTTTTTCTTTTTACTCATGCGCAACAATTATGTCATTGTCTGTAAACAGTAATATTGTTAATGGTGCGTATTGCAGTTCAGGAGGGAATTTCATGAAGGTTTCAGTTGTTTTGAACAACAAGCATATTTTGTAAATTATGCTCAAACTACTAGCCAAATTTTCAGTTAAGTCGGACACTTATCAAGTCACATAGGATTTTTTCTACTTCTTCTTGTATTGTAAAACACAAGATCTATGTTTGGTTTTCAGAAATTTTTTTATGATTTGTTATATAAAAAATGTTTTGGGTAGGTATATATTTTCAGGATACTTTGAATGTTCTAGGACTCATTCTGTGGTCTGAATATTGCATTTAGTTATGAACAAATTTTCCTGAATTCCACCAGATTACCACAAAACTCTGTTTCTCATGTGATTTTTATCCTATTTTTCTCATTACATTTATTTTGTTCACACTTAACTTGTAGTAGCATTGTGGATACTATCTCAGCATCTTCATCAAAGTTCTTCTGTCGGATTTTATCCTTTTGTTACTATTTAACCCCTAAATATTTCTGGTTTTATTTTAGTGTTCTGTGTACCACTTGCCCTTTTTATATTCAAAGTGGTATATTTGGGACAGACTGTTTTTCTCTTTGTTGAGTTGAATAATATGCTAGGCTAGAAGATTGCTCCTCACTGTCCCTTCATTATTACAATCTACAGGAGGCCAAGATAAATCTGGTATGTTGATGTAGGATGTAAACCTGGAACCTCTTTTTCATGTGACTTTTATTTTCTCTGTGGTCCAAGCCTCAAAATGAGTGATTTCATTTTCTAGGAGTACCTTTTGATATGCTGTTATATTTGTAAGTTTTCTCCCCATTATCTTTATCAAATCTTTGGTTGGGAACTGGGATGTTATTTACCATTCCTCATATACTTGGTCCTTTTGATGAAGGGAAAGAGAAATTACGGTTTTGTGACACAAAAATTCCAGTATTGCTCTTTTATTATTTTGATAGAAAAGATGTGTGTTTGAATAAATATATGTTTATACTTACACTGATATCACAATATTTTTCTGTATAATGACTCAAATACCAAATTTGGTTCCTTTATCCATTTTCAAAATTGTAGTTCTGTTTTGTGACAGAATTTAGAGCAAAACAAAAGGGAGACCCTATTGTTGAACACTGTTGCAGGGAGTATTGTTGCAAAAAAAATTGCTTGCTATATGAAATATTTATATTTCACTTGCATGTATCTTTTTTGACTTAAGATATGAAAGAAGATAACAGTATTCCAACAAAAAGATAAATATGACTACTTTCATTTGCAACAAGTCAAGGGTAAGGGTCATCATCATTGCTTTTCCATTTAATTTCAGCCTGATACCTGTACTTGCCTCTAAATGACAATTCAAATGATGCACAAACATTAGTTTTTAAGTGCTGATTGGGAGAACTGTCTACTAAATATATTTGGCCACGTTACAAAATTACTCTTGTTCTTCTCTGGAAATATTATATTTCAACTCTTTGGACCCTATTGGATAAATACCTAGCAAAACCCAAGAAATTACTTACATCACTAAATGATTGACAATGTATTTAATTTAATTCAAGTATACTTGGGAAAGTTGGTGAAAAGAAAATAATTAGTTAAAATTTAAAGTAAAAGATTATCATTTAAAAAATTACTTATTTAAGTTAAAAGTCAATTACATATGTAAAAAGTAACTATTAAAAAGTTAATTTTTGGGACTTTGGTTATGTAAAAAAGTGCAGTATATGCTAGAAATACATTTAATAATTACAAATAAATAATAATAATAATAATAAATTTATTGTCAAAAAACAGTACAAACTGCGTATGACCACGTGGAGGGGAAAAAAAACTAATTTACTCTCCGGAAGCAAGCAAGGGACCATCCCATCAATTCCGATCAAGGGCCCTAAGGCAGAGGCGGATTCAAAAAATTCAGCAAAAATTCCT
>NNCF01126498.1:1194615-1343308 GCA_002313205.1 Laupala kohalensis
CGTTTAAAGAAAGAGAAACCTGGGGTAAAGATTTTGTGATACTATTGTGAAATGACATAGACACTGTTTTGTCAGTGTTTACAATGAGACGATTTGCATGGAACCAAGTCGAAAGGTTAGACAAAACTTTTTGAGCATTCGCGTGTTTACATAGTAAATTAGTGTCATTCGCGTGTTTACATAGTAAATTAGTGTCATTAATTTTAGTGCCATAAATCAAACAAATTCCCTACTTAAAAGACTTGTTTAACTTCAAAATAAGTTAGATTTCTATGTTCCTGTCAGGAATCCCCTCCTGTCACTCTGTTGGAGTTCTGGTGCATTAAACAATTCCCACAATGTACTTATGAAATTATGGCTGAGTTATGGTTTGTATTCAAATTCTTCACTTTCTATGTCAAGTCCAGTGTGCAGTGCATTTGCTTTCTGTTCTTGCGACCTCCCCATTCCTTTCACTGACAATGAAGTGAAAAAGGTATCAAGTCAGATTGTCTAAGTCTAAGGATGTTTCTTTAATAAACTTTCCCGGCAAAGTCTCCTTCAGTCTGCCTTTTTCCCTATCTTGTGCCCCCACTGATGCATATGGGTGGATGACAATAACAGTAGTTTAGATATCATATTTGTTGCTTTCAAAAATATTGAGCTGTTTCCAGCAAACTTTAACAGATATTATCAACAAATAATTTTATTTGTTTAATTTTTTTATTTGATATTCCCAACTCTGGATTCAAAAATACAAAATCTTGAATCAAACTGCCATCTCTTGTGGATTTGATCAGTTTGATTCAATTTGGGACACATTAATTTTAAGTCTAGACCTCAGCACTTTTATATTCATAAATAATTCATGAAGATTCTTCTAGGTAATTTGAGTTATGTTTTGTATTCAAATTGGTTGTGACTAGTTGGCATCAAAACATTCCAGGTATTGTTTAAGTATTCCTGTCCAAGAAATTAATTTGTTACTTATGAGTGGAAGTTAATATTCTTCTTTATTTCTCCTTGCTTCACAATATACTGACAGATTTGGGAACACTAGATTATTGTATTTAACCTTTTGATGTTTATTTTTGTTAAGACAAGGAATTATTTATGAACCTTTTTGTTTTATTTAAATGCATGGTTCATGTATGTGATGATTAATTAGTAGTCCAATTATTTTAGCAATAATTATGTTATGTTTATAAATACTTGCATTCTTGGTGCCAAAACTTTCAACCCATAGTCTCTCAAGTTCCATCTCTTGCATATCTTATAACCAGGAAACAAATAATTGTCTTTTCTATGAGTTGGACGTAAGTTATAATGAATTGAGCAAGTTATTTTTCTTAAATTTGTGTAGAAATATTTCTTCAATTTCTTTTTTTCTTTTTTGTATATCATTCTTAATGAAGTTGAAATTTAATTTTTATCACAACTTCTTTGGACATTACCCATTGAATATGGTAAAACATATTACTCTACGTTTTGGAAGTTCTTCTTCAATGCCATCTTCAGGCATCTGACAGCGCCTGTACTTTTATACCAGGGTACCTTGGTTCTCAAGGCGAGAATGCTACCACTGGGACCCAGCGATGTGGTCTACTTGTTTATCCTCTTGTGTTGTGCTGTCTAGTACCTCTTATTATTGGCATCCATAGGGTATGTATGTCAATGGATGGTTGGCTGATGAGGTTATTAGACTAGTAGATGTATCTCTTTAACTTAGTTTTATCAAGTCCCTTTCTTTGGTGATGAGGGAAGCGTTGTCCCATATGATGCAATGTCTGTTTTCCCAGACAAGGTTGGCCAACTTTGATGTGAAGATTTCTGCCTGGTGTATGACTTTCTGGTGTTTTTTTAAAATTACACTTATACATTCCATATGGATGCCAATAATAAGAGGTGCTAGTACTAAAACAGTACAACACAAGAGGATTATCAATTCACCTACATCGCTGGACCCCAGTGGTTGCATTCTCAACTTGAGGACCAAAGTGCCCTGGTTCGAGTACTGGCACCATCAGATGCCTGGAGACGAATCTTGAAGAACAACATCCAGAATGTATTGTAAGCTATACACCTGTTGAATATGAATAAACTGGTAAAGTCAATGAATAATGTTCAAAGAAGTTGTGACAAAAACAGATCTTCAATTCAATTTCTTCCTAGATCTCTACTAGTTACAAAGAATGAGTAATGTTTTAGTTTTGTTCTCTTGTCATTCATAAGTTCTCCTTAATATTTTTTGCATAGTAGTATTGATAACAAAATTTCATAGCTGTATTCTTTCTGCAGAGTAGGTGTAGATTTAGAAGCACGAGAAAGTGAAATTTTATCTGCTACAACATGAAGAGTTAAGATTGTTCAGAGGTTTGAGCAACTCACAAATGTACTACGTACCTTGTAAATGTACTTTGTCTCAAAGATGTAGAAGAATTGGGGACAATTGTTGAAAGTTTGATGATTATATTTTTATTTTTGATAATATAGCAATATAAAAAAATTATTTTGCAAAATTATGTTTTAAATTGTGATTGATATTCTTGAATCAGAGGTGTTTGTTTATCATATAAAGAAATATTTTTTAATAACAAGGTCTTCAGAACACAATCGGCCAATATCCTTTATTTCCCTTCCAGAACCCTCTACCAGTGTTGCCCCAAAGATGAAGGATGGTCAGTTCACTGGAGTCAAAGCAAAGGGAATTATTCATCAGTCAGTCATCATGATATGTATGGTCCAAGGTTTTCCTGTCCCAGCATTCAGGTAGCTTTAATATGTATGGTGATTGTATTTTGCCAAATTGGGGTTGTGTAAATGCATTATGACTATAATATCCAACTGGAACTAGAGGACCTCATAGTTTATACAGAAATTCTCAGACCACTTGCCTAGATCTTTTTAAACTCAGAGAAACTATTTTGCTGAATATCTTGAAATTTGGTGTTAATTTCTCTCATTTTCTCTATCAAATGGCAGTGGGTAAAATTCCAAATATACAGTGTTAGCATGGAGGGAATCTTTGAAATTTTTAATGGAGACTCCTTTTTAAAAAAGATTTTTATTTTATATAAAAAAAGGAGTAACTTGTGTATGAAATATTTTTTGATTTTTATTGCAGATGGAACTGCAGTTGAATAAACCAGACAAACTGCTCGTAAACTTAATAATAATTATTCTTTCTAAATTTTTGTAGAAAATTGCATTTTGTTGCATAGAATACATTAAAATTTTTATTGTAAATATTCATATTTATGTGCTTATTTAATTTTAGTTCTTTTTTTCTCATGATTTTTATATTTAGTATCTTTTCTTCATGGTAATCATTTATTCTTGAGACATGACATAACGTGGATGTAGAGCTGTGAATTTGTTGCAGTGTTTGTATCTATATTTTACCTAAATGTAGTACTTTTTTTTTTTAGAAAGTTTCCCAGTTTTCCATGTTAAAAGTGTTATCTGCAATAGAAAATGAGAGTTTCAATTTGAAATTTAAAAGTTGCTTATTATAAAAATATGTATGCTAAAAAATTGTTTTTTAAATTTATTATTTGAGTTATAAATTCAAATTGTGGTCAGCTTTTTAATTGACATTGTGAGAAGTTGATCCAGTTTATTCAATTGTGGCGCCATCTGCAATGAATCAAAATAATGTTTTAAACAGAAGTTACTCCTTTTTGTATATAAAAATTAATACAAGGAAGTTGGGCTCCCATTACAAATTTTAAAGTTGCCCCCTGCCTCCCTATCACTCATGAAGTTTTGGAAGGTTACCCACTTCATTTGATAAAGAAAATGAGAGAAAGTACTTTAGAATTTTAAGGTTTTCTGAAACAAGCAAAATTGTTTTTCTGAATTAAAAAAAACCTGTGTGAGTAATATGGTACATTCTGTACAAACAGAGTTTGAAATTTTACGTGATGAAGTTTGGACGTTAAGTGTCTTTCACTGTCCCTTTTCCCTTGTATAACAAATTAGAGCCCTCAACCAGTGTTGCACCTAAATTGAAGGATTATAAGATTGGCTCTAAGAAAGAACTTTCATCTGAGAACCGAACTGTATCCTTGTTATGTCTCGCCCAAGGCTCACCTCAACCAGTTTACAGGTAATTGACTGGTGCATGCTTTATAATCATTCACCTATTGTTTAAGATGAAAGATCGGTGAAGTTTTGTTCATGAACATTTTTCCAACCTTACACTGAGCATTAATTGACTTTCAAGAATTCTGAGCAATATGGTACATGATTGTTCCTTGAAAGGCAAAATTAAATTGGTGGAGGGGGAAGAGAATTTTCTAGTTTTATTCCTTTAAAGAAAAGTTCAGGGAGTGAATTTCAGTAGTAGCTTAACTTACTTGTAGAGTATTGCTCAAACTGAAACTAAGAGGGTGACAGCTAATCAAATAACTGATCTAATTACTCTATTTGAGAAGTATAATTCAATTCATATCATGATGCTGCCTAAACCTAAGGATTACTGGAGATTAATTATTTGAAATCGAAATACAAGCAAAAACTCTAGGTGGTAGCAACCAGTTAGGTAAAGATGATCAAGAATGTCTAAAGACCAAAATTTACAATTGAGATTCTCCAACACAGAACTGTTTAACTTTCATGTATATATTGCAATGAAAGTAGTGTTTTTTGTGATGATTACATATGAATTCCAGATTTTTAGAAAGATAGTTCACTAGTTTTTGTTATATTTTGTTGTAATTATTTCATCCTTTACATAAAATTAAAATGATTATTTTGAGAATGTTAAGTTATGAGAAACGTAAATTGAGAGATAAAGATATGGAGATATATTCAAAACACACGGATTGACATATCTGGAAATGAAAATATTAAAATCTGATATTCCATCAACATGGCATAGTGGATAGTGCAATCACCCTCTACCTCTGATGATGCTGATTCAAACCCTAGTCGATCCAAGTTGAATTTGCAATGGTAGACAAAGCGGGTTTGGGGCAGGTTTTCTTGGGGTATTGTTTCTCTTGCCTTTCATTCCACCACAACACTCTTTCATCATTCATCCCCCACAGCACCTTGGGTAAGTGTATGGGGATGGCCATCTGGCACTCTAGTAATTCCCCAGTTAAACAAGTATGAGGCCTCATCCTCCATCTCTGACACCTTGTATAGGATAAAAGGTGTAAAAACTTGCCTATATGTTCCATCAATTAGTGTAGATTTGCATACCAAACTAATATTCAAACAAACAAATATACATTCCTCTTTATCTATTGGATAAAGACTTGTCTATGAAGAATTTTTGGGAAAATAGGAGCCAATTGCTACTTCACTTGATCGTGTTATCTCATAAGTTGTAATCTATGTACTCAACAGATTATGGCTTAAATTTCTGGTATTATCTTTACTAAAAAACAAAAAAAAACAAAGAAAAAAAAAACTGATGTTGAGACACTGTTACTGGGAATCAGGGGCTAGACATTGGAAACACTATTACAATATAAGTACAGTTTAATAGCAAGTGAATGGTTCAGAGTAATTCATTTTCATGCAAGAATGTTCATATGAAGTGGCATTTATTTGGATTCAAAATGAGAATGGGGAAAAGACTTTTGTGTTTATTGTGAAGCTTAAATAAGAGTGATTTGTTTTGAATTAGGAAATACTTTAGTTTCTTTCATTTTTTTTCACCTTTCATTTTTTGTTTGATACAATTCCTTTTTTTTCCCCCTTTTCCTCTTTTTCACATTCATAACTATCTCTTTCATTAAATCAAAAATGCATCAACATTCTTTATCAACAGCTCATTTGCAATTATGTTAAATTGTTCTATGGGAATAATTCAATTACCAGACTTGCTTTATTGAAAATGCCTGTGATTGGGATTTTGTACACTATGAATGTTGGAATAAATACAATAGTAGACTCTTTCCATACCTTTCAAAATTAAATATTAAGATTTAATTGAAGATACTGTATAAGTAAATTTAAATGTTGATCAACTTGAGGTGCAAATTTGTTTCTACTGTTATTCACGTTTGTATTTTTTATTTCTGAAATTTACTTGTAAAGTCTTTGAAGTACAGCTTTTGCGTTGTAAATTCTTGTGTTCATTCATGTCTGTTCCCCTCATATCTACAAGTGCTTCATGTTTTAGTTGAAGGGGTATCATTATGTTATTAATATTCATTGGCTATCATATCCTTCTACCTGGGTACACTGCTGTCACCTGACTGCACTCCTTGTACTAATTTTCAGAACCAACCAGTAACATAGCTCCCAAAGCTTCAGGCAAGAGATATGATGGAGGTGAAATTGTAATTTCAAGCAGTGGTCTCACAATACTGCTTACATGCCAGGTCACAGGGTTCCCTGTCCCAGTTTTCCGGTAAGTTTTCTGGGAACATGAATTTCACCTTTTTTTTCATGGATGTAGGGTATGTTCCATCCTTTCATTTTCCACCTGGCATATTTTCCAGAATATTTTTCACAGAAGGCAGTTTCCTCACCAACTTATGTTGTAAAAACTTTTGTTTATTACTTCTTCCTCTGGTGGAAGAAATCCATAGGTCAACTATCGTCTTTCACTAGTGTCCTTGATAATGTTTGGCAACATTTTTACACCCTCTTCTATGTCAACTCCATTCTGAAATTAGATGTATATTGTATGTAGAACCAAGCAGTAATGTGCCCCCCCGATTTGCTGGGCGACGTATTGATGGAAGCCTGGTGCAAGAAGTATCAAAAGCTGATACAGCTGTAATAATTTGTGAAGTAACTGGGTTCCCTGTACCAGTTTTTAGGTATGATCTCCTCATGTCTACTAGCAAATGTTATTTTGGTGAAATGAACAAACATTGTTTTCAAGTTCTTTCTTTAAATAGGGTTTGATTTTAAGTATAACACAAGTTCCTCTTATGGATTATTCTTAAAAATATATGTTCTAATCCACTGGCATCATTCATTTAAAAATGCAGATAAACAAAAAAAACCTCATTATTACTATCTATTTTGATACTTTAGGAAGGTATTTTGTTGTCAGGGCTAGGTCAGTATTAATCCTTTTTGTGTTTATCTCTGGCTCTTCTAATTATAATCTGTGTCATGGTTGATGAACCAGTATGAGTGACTATAATCTTATGCTTTGGGGAATTTTTCATACATTGTAAATGTAGCAGTTGTATTCCCATCCTTGTCAATCATTCCTGTTCCCCCTCATTCCAGAACCTAATGGCAACATAAGGCCTAGGGTGTTGAAAGAGCGATTTGAGGGCAATGATGGACAGTTGAGTTTACCTGCTGTGCTGTTATGTCCTGGTCAGGGATTTCCTTCCCCTATCTTCAGGTAAGACATTTACATTGATAGTGTGTAGTAAAGTGAGACCCATCTCTACTGAATTAAATGGATGTAAGTATATGTTTGCATGGTTTGTTGAAACTTGAGGATATTTTATGTTCAATGAAAAACAGTGTCGAGTGCTCTTTGTTGTTTTTTTACTGACTGGTGAGTAACTTTCTCTTTGCATCGCATATACATTTTCAATAATGAAAAAAGAAAATTATCACTCTTTCTCAGACCTAATTTTTTAATAATTGCTTTGAGATTGTCTTAGAATGCTTTTATCTCATGTACTTGGTTAGAGATTTTCTAGATTAAATATGTTCAGTTTGTTCGAATTCTTTATCTAGAGTATGATGTTAATGGAGATTTTCACATTAATGTAAAATGGTTTGGTACCTAAACTCCTCTATACTTCTCATTTGTTATAATTCCAAATGGTGTACCAAAGAAGTAAAAAATATTTTGATTCCCCTCCATACTTTCTAATACACGTGATATTTTTGTTTGGTAATCAGACCTGGTTATGTGATGAACAAAATCTTGTAATGAAGGGGAATAATCTTTAGGGGGTTTTCAAAACATTATCATTTCATCTGATTGGAATAGTGTAAAACTACAACTGATCAGTTGCCCATTGGGTGCTTTCATTGCTGCATTTTAAAAATATGGGTATCCTTCAACACCAATCTTTTCTGTGTATTCCAAGTATTTTAAGAAGTTGAGTGCTAGTCTGCTAGTTTCAAGGTCCATTCCCCTTCAGATGAAAAGAATGGATAGTTTTCATCTATTTACTGTAAAATTGTCACTAACATTGCCTGTGTAATGGTTAAACATTCTGATAGAAAAATTGTTTATAGTTCTTTCAATAAAACATTTAATAAATCTCTATGGCACATTTCAGCTTGAGTAAAATTTTATCATTTCATCATTTGAAGAAAAGAATTTTTGACTCCATGGAGTCCTAAAGCACAGATGTTGAAATTGAAAAGTCTTTCTAAAACAACAGCCAAAATGATGTCAGTTTAATATAAGCAAAATGTGCTTTGACTTCAAACCACTCTTCAGAGCCTTATGAACACTGTGATGGAAATATGTTGTTGCTGTTAATGTTACTGGCTTAATATAACTCTCTTAAGTGAGAGTTATCTACAGGACAAATAGAGTACCTCTGTCATCCTCTACAAAATAAAATATTTTTAAAATTTTTTTGTTAGATATCAAGAAATTTACCTTGAAAATATGAACAATTATTTAGGTACCACTTCATTTATTTATAATTGACTAAATGTATTAATCTGAGAAAACACTTCTACCCTTTTAATAAATGACCTGCTGGAAACCAAACAGAGGCAGGAGATGAACTAATCTTGGAGGGAGTGAGACAGTAATGAGTAAGATAGCTATAATTTGAAAGCCATGTATGTAAATTATGCCATCCGAAGTGTTTGGGAAATTGCTGATTACTTCTAAAATTCTGGGCAATCTGTAGATATTCTACAATGTTATTCATTGTGGCTGTGTAACTTTCGGGAACATAATTGTGAAGAAGTTGTTGCAACATAAACAGCAGGTGAAAATGATGACAGACTGTGACTCAAATCCAGGACTTTCTGCTCTAGCTGCCAGGGTGCTGTCCTCTATACCATTCATTTTACCTCCTGAAATCTGTATACCACCTTCATTTGACCCTAAGAGTTTTAAAATCCTTTTGAAGGGTAAATGAAATCCCTTTTCATAGCAAGAAAAGAAAGTGGGGAAATTGTCATTCAAGTTTCCATGAGTCATTTGTGGACTTTCAAGAAATGATGTTTGAACAAAGGAGGCAATTATTCAGACAAAAGGTCAGACTGTCCCCATGAATGGATCTGAATGGACCCTTGAGTCTTCATTGAATGTAGAGCTGAGTGATTTTATGGCTAGGACAGAAGTAGCAGATGATGTGGCCTACATCTCATAATGGTGGTTTAACCTCCTGGATAGATAGAGAACTCCTTTTATTGTGGACTAAGTAGGCCTGGTATACAGTCATGACTTTGAGGTATGAGGAAAAGTCCCGTGTGTCCTCTCTGGAATTTGTCTCCTGACAGTCTAGCCAGCAGTTCAATTTTCTACACATTGAGCCACCCTAATTCAACAAAAGTTCAGAGTACAACAGACAGACAGACAATCACACTCTGAAATGGACTGAATTATCAAACTTGTAAGTTAATAACTGTATTTGACAATGTGAAAATACTTGAGGAATTTGCATAGAATATGTAAAATATACTTTAACACTGAGAGACCCACTCTGAACATAAATGTTTTCTATTGGGGTATATTTTGGTAGTCTTTACTTCCATCTTCAGCTTTTGCTAACAATGTTTTGATTGAATGTGATTTGATGTGGCTTGTATATGATTTGATGTGGCTTGTATATTCTGAGTTTAATATGGTTCCCTGAAATTTTGATTGCTCCAGCTTTATTTGTTCTGAAACTACTCAAATTAAGCTTAACAATTAATCAGACAAAGAGGAAAAAAGGAATGTAAAAAATGTTGAAAACACGTAACATAACTACAAAAAAAATTGTCTAATATTAACTTCATTTCTAGTTTGATTTTTAAATGTAGTACCTTATATACATAAATATTTCATTCTTCACTAGTCTTTTCCTTTTGATGATCATATTCTCTTCCCTATCAAAGTAAAAACTGGTTTCACAGTCTGTATAGTCTAGTCAAATTAAATTTAGTTCCTGTAGTGAACTAACGGGGATAAATTACAGAACCTACTGGGCGCACTGCTCCCAAAGCTACAGGGGATGGATTAAACAAACAGACAACTAGGGAACTATTGATGGTTACATTACAGTGTGATGCTCAAGCTTTTCCTCCTCCAAATATGAGGTAAGTTTTTGTGATAAAAGAAAAATTGCTTGTTTGATATACATTTTTGGAATGACTTCCTGTAAATTCGATTAGTGTAGGGGGAAATATTTTTTCTCACTAACAATTCATTTCTACTGATGCAAGAGGTGTTGCAGGATACAGAATAATTAAGCAGATTTATGTGTTTTATGGTTTTGTTACTTGTAATTAAACATTCTAAGAATATTTAACCAAGTATCCTGTATTCTTAAATGTCGGCTTCTGCAACCAGAGTCAATATAAACTTGTTTGTCTGGGACAAACCGCGTCTTGGAAGACATTACTACCAAAGTCTCTGCCATCTCCTGTAGCCTTCTTCAGGGCAATGTCAGAGTCTTGCACATCTAAGTTGCTGTTGTACTCTGCAGAGCACAGGCAGAGTATGACAGTGACTTGGGCCTGAATGACTCTTGGCATTGCCCTGAAGAAGGCCACAGCAGATGGCAGAAACATTGGTAGTTGTCTACTGAGATATGGTTTGTCCCAAACAAACAAAATTATATCCTATATTCATTTGTCATATTCATGAGGAGACTACTCAAGGTAGTGTACCATTGCCATTTACCTTGCACACTCTATAAATGACTTTATGAAACTGTGTTGGGTACGCGGGTGAATGGTGTGAGGTGATGTGTGAATGAGATAAGGGGTGAATGATGAGGGAAAGTACCCTGAGAAAACCTGCTGTAAACCCACTTTATCCACCACTGCAAATTCCACTTGGATCGACCAGGAATAGAACCAGTGTCACCAGAGGTAGAAGGCGAGTGTGCCACGGGTCACCCCAAGAATCTTCAATTGATCTAAGATGAAAACTTGATCAAATTCTTACCTACAATGCAAAGCCATTCTTGGTAGTAATGTATTAAAATATTTTATGTAATGCATAAATGTTAAAAGATTAAAATAAAAAATAGAAGAAAATATTCAGTATACATTTTGGTGATATGTCGAAGAAAAAAAAACTTCTAATCATCCCAATGGTTATTCAAATAGTAGGAAAGAATGTTCCTGGATGTTGTTTAGGGTGTTGGGCACTTAAATGTATTTTCTGAAAGTCCCAATCCTGTTCAACAATTTCAAATTTTTTCTTATTTTACACATTCTGTACCTGAAATTTTTGTTATTTTATTATCACTTATGTTGGTACCATTGATAACATTGTCATTACCATCTAGACGTGGTCATCTTGCAAATGAATGCCAAACACCTTCTAAATTCAGTATAAACTATCAGGAAGTCTTTGGATTGGCTGCAAACTGACTACTATGCTCACTGTGAGAATATTGGGTTAGACTGTTGTGTGTTGCTCAAACTGACGGCAAAAGAACCAAAAACATTGTCAACTCCTGCAAACATTGTCAACTCTCCATTGTTGATGATAGGAGCAAGAGCTCTCCGACTAGTTCTTAGTGAATTAATGCAAGAAGAATGTGTGGCTGACATCTCTCAATTAATATTTTTCTGTAGCAACTCTACCATAAGTTCTTGAAGTATTTTACTACAAAATTGCGTAAGTTAAATAATTTTTTACCAACAAGGTTGACTGAGTGAGAAAGGAAGGAAAATATACACATGTATTAAGGATGAAAAATTTAGGGAAAGAAATAAGAAATGGCTCAGCCCTACACAAATTATGATGGACTTTTTAACTGGACACTGGAATTTTAACAGTTATTTGGAAAGGATAAGGAAGAAAGTCAATAAAGATTGCATTTGTGACAAAGGAGTGTCAATGACTAGCACTGCTTGTGGGACTGTACTTTATTTGGTGATGAAAGAGGAAAATTTGTTAAAATAATGAGGGATAAAGATGCATTTCTAATAGATAGTAGACTCTCTTGCCTCCAAGTGGTCGGGCCAAACAACATCTGATATAGATGGCAAAGAAGTGGGATGAGAAGAATGTTCAAAAGAAAGTGGATTTTTTAATAAGTGAAATCCCGAAATGACTGTTTTGAAAATGACATAATTACTCAAAAAAAGTTAAGATAGACCTAGTTGAGTTCTAATTGTACTGTAAATGAACTGTTTTGAAACATAATAAGGTCTTAGTGTAGATAATTATAACACATTCAACAATATGACAAAAACAAATTATTTTTCTTATTCCTTACTTTACCATGAACACATGTACATACTTCCTTAAGAGTTAATTTTTTAACTGAATCTTTAAATAATTAAATTAGATCTACAATTAAAACATTTCAGGTGTTTAAATTATATTCATATTTAAATTGATTTTGGAGAATGGCTTAGACAAACCACATTTTGAAGAGGAAGTCCACCAAAATGTCTTCACTAGTGAATATGATCATAAACCACCAATGTTTAGAAAAGTTTTAATTTTGTTTCTCCTCCAAATTCTTTTTTTCTTCCTCTTTCTTTCATGTTCCTTAGTACTGGTAAGTCTGTCTAAGACCCAAATGCAGGTATGCTTTCTTTATTCTATCAAGTGTTCACTTTCCTCATCCAACCATTCATTTTCTTACTTTTGGCGGTCTACATGACATTAAGTTTGTTCAGTCACACTAATCGAGCTATTCATACTTCTTGTCCATCCAAGCTTGTAGCCATTTTCATCTGTAATAGTTTTTGTGTATTTTTCCATGTGTAGGTACACAGAAGAAAGATATGTATATCAAGCTTTAACATATAGGTACATGTGAGGTCGATAGTTAAGTGCCCAGTATCAATGTTCATTTATCCTCTTGTAAGGGTACATATCCTAGATCTTATGGATATCATGCCTAGATGGAACTGGAATGCAGTTGCAGGAGGCAGACACTTGGTGTTAACATCCCTCTGATTAGAACAGGATCTCAACGTGTTTGATGTCCAGTTTATTACCATTCCCATCTCACCATTACTGTTAGATCTCTTTTTCACATGTAGGTACATGGAAGAAAGATATGCATAACTAATGATAATATTTTAAGAACTTGTCAGATCATTTGCAATAGTATGCATGCAATGTTTCTTTATAGCCCCCAAATACATCTTGACCTATATTGGCATTAAAATCTAGAAACATCACATGAGAGGAAACTATAGTTGTGAGAGCAACAGTAAGTTTTTTATAGAATAAATCCTTTCTTCCATTCTTCATTGGTGGTAACATGAACATTGCTTAGGATTTTAGTTCTGATGATGCACATCCTTTTAGAAATCTTGGATGTTTTAAAGATATGCGTGTTCTACACTAAGTCAACTCTCTCTTTGGTCATATTTTACATTTACTGCTTCTTAGAATAAAGTGATCTTATGCCTCAGAGGTTTCAACACAATTTCAGCATGTTTCTTACAAATGATTCCTTAACACACTTCAGTAGTGCTCACAGTCTTCCTGCCTGTGACAGAATGTCCCTCTTTCCACGCACCAAAATTCACATCTTTATCTGATTTGTGTTATTTTGACTTGCCCATTCAAAGGCAAACATTCAGATTCAGAGACAGACCGATTTAAGTGAAAATGCGTTATCAACCCATCATCCTGATTTTATTGGTCACCCTCACAGCATGCAGACTGGCTATGGGTTTTCTGTTTGGATTTCTCTTCCCTTTCCCTTTGGGAATCCTTCCCATCCTACAATGGTGGCAGGTGAAGGACATATGGTAATATGAGGTAGCAATAAAGACCATGCATAGGAAGTTACTTTTTTTTTTCCAGAAAAGTATATATATATACTTTTCTGAAAAAAGAAAAAAGAGAAAAAAGAAGTAACTTCCTATGCATGGTCTTTATTGCTACCTCATATTTCGTGTAGAGCATCTGACTTTATTGATTTATAATACTCGTGGGGAATGTTTTGAGATAACTGTAGATGGTTTATGTGTTAAAAATTAAAATTTTATTTGAGTTTTAGACTTGAGATTTAGAAATATACTATGTAACATGTTTTAAAGTTGTAATTTAAAGTATCTTTTGTGGTATAATTTAATAACTAAACTTAGAAACTCCTAAAACTGTTTCTCTTATTTTGATGAATCCAGTTAAATTTTGGCTGGTTATCAATTTGCCGAATCCTTGTGTATTCCCAAAATTCAGGTATGCATGATTTAGATGATTTTAACTTGACCACAGAGTTGTGTTCTGTGAATGAGGCATATGATTTTCAGAACCCTCTGGACGGACTGCTCCAAAGGTAATTGGTGATGGGTGGAACAAACAACAAAATGCTGTGTCGAGAACTGTACCTCTTCTGTGTGAGGCTCAAGCTTTCCCTCCTCCATTAATGAGGTAAGAATTCCCCCCTTTGGTCTGCCCAGCTCCATCTCATCCAGAAGTGGACTGGAAATATTTTACTAAATAATAAAATGTATAGATTTTTCCAGTAACCAATGTGGAACCTTACAGATTTTTATTCTCCAAAATATATTTCAATGTGAAAATGATGTGTGCATAATAACCACAATGTTATGTTTCTGATGACTTGGCCTAGAGAGCATAAGTAACAAAAGTATAAAATAAAACCATTTCCAGTGGATACCATTCCTCTCCCTTTTTCTGCATAATATCCTGTACTCTTGACTTCTTAGGAGTTTTCTTTATTTGCTTGTCTGTGAAGTAGTCAAGGATGCAGTATAGTAATTTTGTTTTCTTAAAGAATAAGAAGTGATGTTTTTCTTGATTGAAATATCATTGTGCTCTTCATTCAGTATCAACTTTTAAAATACCATGCCAGAATTATTATCATTTTTCCATTAAAGTTTTGTAAATTAAGTTTTAAGTAGCAAATCAAGGAGTAAAATATGTATATTTACTTTATATACCTAAAATAACTCGTGTAGTATTAATTTGAACTTACTTGTTTTTGTTTCTGTTTGTTTGAGCTTATGATTTTCTGGTTAGGTTATGTATCTTTTCATGTGTTCTTGGAGACAAGTCATTCTCGAGAATATTTGTCATAAACAGTTCATGTGCTTTATACTTTTATAACCATAATATTCCTAATTCTACTGCAGACTTTTTCAAAGACAAATTTTTTGCTTTAAATTCTCAACTGATTGTCTTTGTGCTGTTCTACTGTAATACATGAAGTTAATTTTCTGTGACATTTATTACTCTAATGACATTTATAATCTTAGTTAGTGATAATGGTATGGTATTTACTTGACTTGATTAACCATGTTTTATTTTTATTTGGAAACTGTGGTATTTATTTCTCTCCTCTGCATTTTCCAGAGAGCATTTATAATCTACTGGCCCTTCAGAGCATGGGCTAAGCTAGATGGCAGCTCTAATAAAGCAAATATAATGCAAATAAGTATTAAATTTAAGAATAATATTGTAAAGTCTGTAAATGCAAAGTGTTATGAGTACAGAATGAAGTGATGTCCGTCACCCCAGACTACCACCTTGTAGCTGGTAAGTCTGGGAGTCTCTCCTTTCTCTCTATATCTCTCTTTCTCTCTTGTTTGCTTCTTATATCCTGGGTTCCCTCATTTTTGTTATTTTAACAGTTTGAATGAAGCTCTAAGGCAGTGGTTCCCCAAGTGTTAAATGATATTCTACTTTATTGGAATATTTAAGAGGTGACATGGATTTTGTGTGACTTGATCTATAATATAGTTCTGAGTTCTATTTGTGTTATGGGTTCCCACTGTATTTGGGCTTGGCATCAAATCGCAGGTAAAGAGGAGAGTGATATCTTTTGTTTTACTTTCAGTTTTCCTCCTTGCATGTATTATTGTAATGCATTGTTTTGTCCTTGATGTTGTAAATCTTATGGCAGCAATTGTAAGGTACAGTATAATGGTGTAGTGTATGTGTGTGTGATTGTGGTTGTCAGTATCTTTATTTTCCTCCATTAATTTACCTTGGTTTGTGGTATAATTTGGTTAGAAGCATAATTTAATGTTTCATCGGTTACATTCAAGTAATTGAGTACCTGCTTCTGATGTATATTTTTATTTTTCAAGGTAATAATATTGTGTACCTGTATTTCCCACATATTCAGACACATTTAAATTATGATAATATTTGTGCTGAAATTTTTCTGACTTGTGCATTTAAGTAAATTTTGTATTATCATACTCATTTTCATGAATTTCTGGTTATGTTAATACAATAAAATTGAAATTTCAGAAAGTAAAGCTTGAGCAGTTTTCTTACAGAGAAAGTTGTTTGCTTTATACTTTATTTAGCTTATTATACTTTTCTATTTTGTTGCTCCAAGAGCCCACTAGTAGTGTTGCTCCTACCCTATCGGGTGATAAACTTCAATCAAAAATGCTGAAATTCAAGTCTCAGGGATCAATCACATGTTTGAGCCAGGCCTATCCTGTACCAAGTTTTAGGTAAGTATATGGAAATGTATGTGTTAATTGATTTAATACATTAGGTGCATTAATGGGACTCACTCTAGGATGTGAGGTAATCATCAAATTCTTTGTTGAAATTATTCATGCTGCTCTCCTCTAAAGTAATACAATAATTTATTGACATCATGTGATGTTTTGTTTCCTCCTTTATGTACACTTGTGCATACTTTTGACTTGTGCTATGAGGGGTTGCAAGTGTTTAGAGATTTCTTCATGACTTGTATCAGAGTGGGGCAGTTTCCAAACTTTGTTTGGTGGATATAATTTCTGAAACCATTGCGTTTTCATTTTAGTGTATAGTTTTATGTCAGAGGCACACATAAATACAGTGGAATAAGTTTTGAGCATTTTCCTTCTTCTTCCTCTTCTTTCATTTTTCTTCTTCTGATTGCATTTGTCCATTAGCAAAAAGATGATTTCCAAAGAGTGAACAAACCAAATTAATAAACTTGATTTGACTCTGTCTAACTGTGACTGGCAGGCTGTCTTTGGTTTAAATGAATTAATGAATGGTCACATGGACATACATGAAATCATCATTTAGTTAAAACAAAGTGGAGTTAAAACAAAGAATTTTGAGATTTTTTCTAGTAGAAGATACAGACTCAATGAGACTCATTATACTTAAGGGTACATTCAATTTTTTTTTAATTGGAGCTTTAGGGCTCGCCATTGTCTAGTCCTTAGAGCCCTTAATTGCATTGAAATCAAAAAGGGATATGATTATTACTGAAAAGGGGCGATGCTTGATGATGGACTCCAACTTTTATGAAAATAACTGGTTAATTAATATGACCATCATTTTGCTGTGAGTTAAAGAATTTTAAGGCTTAAACTTTAATGTAAGATTGTGAAAAAAAAAATTATGCTTCAGAGTGTGGTGTTATTTTATTGGGGCATCAGTATTGTGTCATGAGGATTTGTGAATAATGATCATTGTAAACCATGCTTACATTACATTATAAATCAAGCCATGAGAAAAGTCAGTGAAAATTTCCAAGTAAGTTCAATCTGTAGTCACATTGGACACTCAAAATATGTTCACGACATATTTTGAAGTGGTATTTATCATGTTCAATAGAGATGTTTAGGTCAATATTCATTCTTATTTCACTATCATGTTTGTTGCTGGGAAATGCTACATTACACCAGCAACTACTGATAAGAATACAAATAGTGTATGCAAAGTATTAGAGCATATAGTCTGAGAACTTGCATGAATCATATTTATGTTCATAGTTGCTGGCACCTTTTAATAGAGTTGAAAGTAGAGTGTTATTATATTTATGTATTGATCTGTCACATCATGTAGCAATACTTGTTCCTGTCAAAGTTATGAAGTGGACATTAATATTCTTCATCCACGACTTTGCCTCATAGTTTCATGGATTTTCATCATACACTGTGAAACTTTTTAAGTCCTCTACACGTGAGTGTGTTCAGGATATGTGAGCTGAAACATCAATGTTAGTTTGATAAATCATGCTACTCATTATGGATTTTGGACATAGATATGATTTATCTTGCAAATTTTATCAGTGGTAGCCTTTAAAGGCCCTATTCAATTCATTCTGAGTAAAAACTTCTCCAAAAATATTTATCAGCACTGTGTGTGACCACATTGAAAATAAGTATCTGATGTTCTAGAATGTGCAGTGAAAAATGAAAATATCTGATCAATCAGGTAGATAAGCTATGAACAGGAGAGATGGAAATTGTGCATTTCGCTTCTGAAAATCTGCTGAAGGAAGAAAAAGGGGGAAAACTTTACTGTGACTATAATCATGAAAAAAGTGAGGAAAGATTATGAATTTGATCTCTATATTGTGCAATATGCACGAAGGACTTAGAGATAAATATGTTGTGAAGGCATTGCCAGAAAGGACTAATGGAGTGGGTTGAAGTTGGATTACGGTACCAACTGGTATATATCCTAACAACTGTGGTAGATGGATCAAAATGGCCATGAAATTCTGAATGCAATAGAGGAAACTAGGATTCTGTTCAGAATGGAGTCAAACGATTCAAAAGAGAGGTCAAGGAATCTAATAGAGTGATCAATTTATATAGTGCAATGGTTTAGAATCCCAAATCCCCCCTACTATTTATGCCAGTTATTTACAATATTTCTGGCTTCAGTGTAAATTTAGCTGCTACAGAAACACCTCTTCAGATTTAGTGAAGTTCGTAAAGAGATAAGGCTCTTGCTTGAGTAGATCATATTGATTTCACCAGGAATGTGAATTTTCTGCTCTTATGAAGATTATTTAAGTAGTGTATTCAGTCCATCAGCAAAGAAGATAAAGTGATGTAATGCTAATAAAGAGAGGCAAATTTGCAAATATTGTTGGAAGAAACCATCCAGGGAGGTAATTTTTTGACACACTTCAAATTTAAAAGTTTCTATAAAAAATGTACTATCAAAATATATAATGCCCATTGTCCAAGATATCATACACCTGGAATCTTGGCCCTTTTTTAAAAGGTTGTTTAATAAATAATTTGATATATAATTGAAGTTTGGCAGTATAGTGATAAGTTTTTTTTATATTTTCATGGTAATTATATAATAAGATATAATAGTTTCCAATTTCTATTATTTAAATATCAAAACATATTTTGTATGAATTTGGAATAGATTGTTTTGAAGTTAAACAGTGGTGCAAACAAAATTTCTTTTGCCTCATCACTATCCTTTATATTATTACAGTCATACTTATCAACCTCCATGAATTTAATTGTTACACGTTTATAAAGCTCCATTTAAGACTTATCATTTGTTTGTAGATGCATTAAAAAAAATAATTTTCATGAAATGGGTTGTGTAATAGTTTCATATCATTTTAATCTTTCTTTCTTTATCTCTTTATTTCTTTGTTAAAATTTAATTGAATGATGGTATTGATTTTAATTTTTATTTGTGAGAGTCATTATGATAAGAAACTTATGAAATTTATGCTACCATGAAGTGACATGAAATTAATATTTTCTGGTATACTGATTTAATTATCTGTGACACCATTTTGACAGAGTATGTTTGGACAATTAATGTACAATAAATACATAGAAACATATATTGTGGGTCAAGTCACACTTCTTATGAAACATAACATTGTGTATTGAGTGAACTACTTCGTATTGTGCTCGTATTTACAACAAATATAAATACCCTATAACAGCATTCAGACGGAACTAATTTTTCGTATATGATTGCAATTTTTATATTCCTATACACGCAGAACCCTCTAGCAGTGCTGCTCCTAGGGTATCAGGCAGTAGGCTACTGGAAAAATCTTTACATGCTGGCAAATCTGGTGATTTGTCCTGTTTGGCTCAAGGATTCCCTGTCCCCAGTATTAGGCAAGTATTCACCCATGGATAATTTGTAATTGAATTATGATGACAGGTCTGGGAGGTTGTGGAAAACAACAAAATCCAAAGGTAACTATTCTAATGAGCAGTAACATTATTTATAGGGGAACATAGGGCACTCCATTTAGATTGATGAAGAGCAAGTCATGATTGTATTCTTAATCTTGGAACGATGCTCATCTCGTGCTTCTACAGTATTCAAAGATTTCAGGCAGCATTTCTTTCCGTTACCCTTAATTCATCAAAGCACAGTAAATATATATTTGAAGGTGATTGGATCACATGCCTTTCTTTCAGAACCAACTGGTGCTGTCCGTCCTATGTTTACAAATAAAATAATTGAATTTAAAGATATAGGCAAAGGGTCTAGCTTTGTTGGATTGTGTCCTGGTCAGGGATATCCGGTCCCTGTGTATAGGTAAGACACTATTGTTATTTCTGATGTCATATGCAAAATGTAAGCACTTATGTTGTGAACCTTCAGGATCATTAACTAACCCTGTCCTCAGAAATTTGTAAAAATTCATCTCCAGTTGAATTGATTGGTTGCTTTATTTCTACCTTCTGTGTGGTTATTCTTCTTTCCAGCATTTCTGCTCATACTTAGTTTGATTCTCCATTTTGTGGGATTGTGATGAGATTCACAACATTCAGGCAAAGGGTTCGACTATAAAAGATAATTTTGCAGTACAAGAGGGTGCCATTTGTTTCAGAACCTAATGGAGCAGTTCGTCCAAAAGTTACAAGTAAAACAATAGATGTTAAGGAAGTTGTGACAGGGACTGTCTTTGTGGGCCTGTGCCCCGGACAGGGGTTTCCTGTGCCTCTGTATAGGTAAGATGAAGAGGTCTACACAATCTTCTGATGACTTGAGTATGTGATGTGTCCAAGAGAAACAGTGATGGTTGCTATTAAATATTGATGTATTTTTTATTCTCTCCCACTGTGAGATTAGGTGCTTTCCTTTTTATTATTGCTTTTATCACATCAAACTCATTACGTGGCCATTTCTTATACTCTTTTAAATCATTAACAAAAGTTTCTTATTATGCAACATCATATGTAATTCTCAGAAAGTATGAATTACACATATTATTACAGTTGAGGACTTGAGTGATTCTATTAGTAAAACATATATCCTCCTACCTTTAGTCTACCTGTTCCATCCATTTCACACAGTTGAGTTCAAAAACTTAAAAGATGTGTTTACTGTGCTTTCAAATACATATCTTTAAATATAAATATGAGAAAAATTCATTTTGTTTTCTGTTTCTGGATTTATTTACAACCCTATACAAATTTACTTTTTGGAGTTTCCTAATTTCATTACATTTTCAAGTCAAACTATGAACGATTCAGCTGTTGAATATAGTTAATAGTTACAGTTATATTATGTGTATCCATTTCTTAATTGTATTTTAATTAAATATCTCATACAACCTTAGTAGATGAAACAAAAACATTCACGCTTATAAAAAAATTCACTTTAAATATTGTGTGGAGTCCTATTAAGGTTGTATGATCTATTTAATTATAATAGTTAATAGTTTACTAATTTTGTTAAATGTCCAAAACAAACTGTGAACTATTCAGCTTTTGAATAGGTAATGTAGTTTCAAATCTGCAGTCACAGATTTTGTTTTGTGATGTGAATAAATTCAGTCACAGAAAAGAAAGTGAAGACTTTTTCATTTTTATAATGTATTGTTACTTGGCAATGGACTCTTTCATCAACCAGCTTTTTTTTAATACATTGGCAAGTTAAGGTTGCTTGTTTCAATTTGTGTATCCAAAGAGTTTGACTGAAGCAATTGGAGTTCTGATGTTACAAATTGTTTCCCCAGATAGATTGTGTGTTGTTCTATAAATGTTGTCCATTCTTTAGCCTATGTGAAGATATCCTGATTTATATTTTTGCTAGTTGTGTCAATTTTCAGCAATTCCCATGTGGTTGCTCTTCAGAAATTCGAGGCCAGAAAAATGATCATAAGTGGTGTTTGGTTCACCTTACGCCAGTAGCAGGTATAGGCAGTAATGGGATACATATTAAAAATGCTGAAGAGTTGGGTGTATGTTCTGTTGCAGATGGTACAAATTCATTGAAGGTACAACACGTAAACAACCTGTGACAATCAACGATAGAGTAAAGCAAGTTAGTGGAACACTCATCATCAAGGAAGCACGAGTGGAGGACTCGGGCAAATTTTTGTGTGTGGTGAATAATTCTGTTGGTGGAGAGAGTGTTGAAACAGTACTCACAGTGACTGGTAAGCTAACTAGATTCTTTACTACTTAATCACATTTTATTTCTTTACAAAAAACTAAATTATAATGATTCAGGGAAATGGAACTGTGTAATGAGGTCAAGGTATACATTTGAGACAGTAATAGTCATTATTATTGAATGATGAACTGTGATGAACAAAACCTTTGTGTTGGGAGGCTGTTAATTTTTGTATTAAATGTGAGCAGAGACAAGTTTTTGTTTCATAATGTGAGGAAACAATCTTGAAGTTTATTGTAATTCCTCCCCTAGGCAATCGAAGACAAATTAAACTGTGCTATTCTACCCTTTCTCCTTTATCCTTTTTGTATGGGAATAAGCTCTTGGGAATATAACAGCAGTCACTTAATACACTGTTAAATTAATTTATTCAGGATACACACTACACAAAATACAAAGTACCAAGTTCATTTAAAAAAGAATATTTTCCTCATAAGCAAATAGTGTCAACTGGCTATGACCACAATCCTCCTGTGATGGATGAAAAAATTTAGGAATTTAACTCATTTTTTAGAATATTTCTTTGTGATAAATCTGTGGGAGAGGAATATTCTAATGGGAAATGTTGCACAAGAGTTTTGCTTTAAATGAATTATATTTAAATATTGAGTCATCATTTTTCACTATTATATTAGAATGATAAGGAGTTTGATTTCAAAATTAACCTTCTCTACTTTGGAGGATTTGAATACAGCCAATTGTGAATTGATGATCCCTCAAAATATGTACAGGATAATTCATAAATCATTCAGAAAGCAACAATTCATTCTATCCTACACAATTGGCCCAGAATCGAAAATACTAGTGGTATTATTTGTATGAGTAGACCACTATTGCTCTTTTTTCTGATTATCTTGTTCAAGGGAACACAAGAGAAGACTTGATGACTTGCAACCATCTGAAAGATGGTGATGAGGAAAGAAACATGATAAGGAGGTGGTTGCTGAGCATTGTACTATTCAGACACCATTTCTGCCTAAAATATTCTCACTAAAAATTAAATTGACAAAGAGCTGTTTTCATTCCCATCCTTCTTTCTGTCCTGCTAAATATATGTATTTTAAATATTACAGGATTTTAAATAAGAGTTTTTGAAATGGAAGTGAAGTATTCTGAAATAAAATACATTTTTTAAGTAAATTTTTGATTTGGTTTCATTGTAATTTTAGTTACTGTTTGATGAAAACCTTGTTGTTACTTTTTTGGTGGGGATAAATAATGTATTGCCATTTTTATTTTAGCTCCCTTGTCTGCTAAAATTGAACCTGAAACTCAGACTATTGATTTTGGACGCCCTGCTGTGTTTACTTGCAAGTTTGAGGGCAACCCCATAAAAACCATTAGTTGGCTCAAGGATGGACGATCGCTGAATCATGAAGATGCTGTTCTTAGAATTGAGTCAGTTCGTAAAGAAGACAAGGGCATGTATCAGTGCTTCATTCGCAATGACCAAGAAAGTGCAGAAGCTACTGCAGAACTGAAGTTGGGCGGTCGATGTAAGTTGTGTTTCACTAAACAATTTTAATTATCGAATGAAAACTGTGTTGATATTGATATTTTCCAGTTGAGCCACCACAAATTCGACACACCTTTAGTGAGGAAACGTTGCAGCCTGGTCCTTCTGTTTTCCTCAAATGTATCGCTTCTGGAAACCCTACTCCTGAAATCACTTGGGAATTGGATGGAAAAAAACTCTCCAACACTGACCGGTATGAATGAGTATTCATTCATGATGTTTTCAATAGATTAGTCAATTTTTTCCATCAGGTGTGTTATCTACTTGAAATATTGTTGAGATTAGTTTCTCTGATTCATCAAGAGTATTTGCATTGCTTTTGAAAACTTCCTTCACTGAAGGTTTGTTTATCTAAAATTTGCTGCATTAAGTCATACAAAATAATGCTGACCATCTGAAAAGTGACTAAAATTTCAGGTTTTGCATTGTATTTATGTAAAAATGCATAGAAAACTTTTCTTTTGAATATTTTATTAAATTTTGAAGTTATTGGGACAATTTAATTTTTTTAACAAAATTTGAGGTGTTATGTGCATAATCTAGTAAAATTGTATCACATTAAAAAGTAAGTTTTACAAATTTGCTTGTTAAGTTTTATACCAAAGCTTCAGTAGAAACAAGAGTTCAAATCGTTGATAAGAATTTCCAAATTGTAAATGAAAAAGAATTGTGATATCAAAGAAAAATTAAAAATCTGCATCCCAAAATATTCCTAAAAGATTTTTCAAATTTTATGATTTTTAACTTGCTTGTAAATCTCCTTTCTTTAAACTCTCCTGAAGAATGAAATACAAGAACCTTAATCTTGTTCATATACATTACATTTCTTTGTAACCAAATACTTACTTTTGTCAAATAAAGTAAAATTCTTAAACTTGCGCTTCATGGACAGATTTTGTGTTATGTTAAGTTAATAAACAATGCATTAACAACAACCCACTATTCACAAAAGTTTTGTATTAGGAGCCAAGAGTTTGTGACATTCTCTATAAATTGGTTCTTTTTTTTTAACTTACAAATTGTTGACAATAGAAGAAAAGCCCCTCTGGTGGCTCAGGTGTTAGCGTTCTTGCTCATCATCAAGTCATCCTGGGTTTAATTTAATGTCGCAGTTCATGTAGCTGTGACCACTGAATAGCAAACCTTTCTTCTTCTATCCACCTCCTACTGCGCCTAGTATCAATAACTGTACTATAACTAACTACTCCTACTCACCCCTTCACGTGGGCCAAGTTGTTGGTAAACTCAGCTAACCGGCTCACCTACTAACTACAGCCTACCACTAAACTCCTACCTCCTATTGCTCCATGTAGATAAGCTTCAATACTTTTCCCATTTACAAATATTACAATAAAAAAAATTAAAGAAAAATTGACTTTGGGATTTACAGAAAAGTTACTCATTCAGATAATTACATTGAGAGATTGGATTTTAATCCTGTAAAACATGCAATTATAAATAGTAATAGTGCAATTATATCAAATGTATATAGTAATATGTACAATTATAAATAGTAAATATTCTATTGAAGGATATGGAAAGCAATTTAGGATGTTGTAACATTGTCAACAAAACTATACAAATTAAAATAACAAAACAAAAATTCAAAAATCAACAATACAAAACAAAACAAACAATACAAAATACATTGTCAACAATACAAAAATGGGCAGTTATAAATAGTAAATATTCCATTGAAGGATATAGAATGCAATTTAGAATGTTATAACATTGTCAACAATACTAGAAGTATGAGATTTATGAAGCTTTGGTAGATAAGAAAATTACAAAATATGGAAGGCTAAATACTATAGAAAAATATATAGTAATCACTGTAAAAAGCTAAAAAAAAAAAAGGAAATGATTTTCAACAAATTTTCTTATCAACTTTCCTTTCAAAAGCAACTTTGAAAATTTATTTTAAAGATGCTAATACTATTTTGGCACCACAAAATTAATTGAATATAAAATCATTAATTAGAGCTACTTGCAAAGAATGAGTACCTCCGAACAGTAGATTAGGTATTTACAGAATAAATTGTGAACATTGTAATAAAGTTTTTATTGAGTGGATAAAGAGATGCATCAATATCGGAGAAATGGAACATTTTAGACACGTTAAATTTAGACAGATTGAAAAATTGGCAGTGGCTGCACATTTTCAGGATAAGAAATAAGGTATTGGTATTGCGGTGATTTTGTTAGAGAATGTTGCTGATCATTTTGAACTGCTAGTTTCGGAACAAGTTTTCATACACCGTTTTAAGAAGAGATTTTTAAATTTGAAGTTATATTGGAAAACAAATTTCTAATTTCAAAACTCATACATTGACTTGCCTGAGCATCAGTCTGCAGCAATTGATGCTGGGAGCAAGAGTTCCAGAAAAACATCCTAGGTGATTAATTTAAATGGAGTGTGTGACTGACATCCCTCAATTAATATTTTATTTTAATACCATTTTAAACAAAAGGGTGCAGTGAACATCTTTTCTCTCATTTTCTTACAAAAGTTAAGTGCTCAGTTAGATTGTGGTTTACATTATTTTGTATGATTTCTTGAAAAGGATATTGCTCGAGTTCATGCACTTTGTAGATTAAACCTGTCAGAAAACTTTAATAGGTAATATTTACATGTAACAAATATCTATCCATGGAAAATTAAAATTTTATAATGTTAGTTTGTCTCCAGTTTTCAGGTTGGCCAGTATGTTACAGTGAATGGAGATGTTGTATCACATCTTAATGTTTCCCAAATTCAGACTGAAGATGGAGGCCTTTACAAGTGTTTAGCTACTTCTAAAGTGGGATCAGCTGAACATGCTGCAAGACTGAATGTATATGGATTACCATTTGTTCGTAAAATGGAAAAGAAAGCTATTGTAGCAGGAGAAAATCTTATCGTCACTTGTCCTGTTGCTGGATATCCTATTGAAAGTGTTGTTTGGGAGAGAGGTGAGTGGTAATAATAAATTGTCATAACTAAACCTTTCTTAACATTTTCCCTAAGGGCCATGTAATAATTAGGCCATGTATGACTAAAATGGTTCTGGGAAGTTTTCTGGAAATAATTGATCTCTTTTAAGGGTGGATTCCTCAGAAAAATAAGTTTTCTCTTAAGATACCTAAAATTGATTTTGAGAACCTCTTTGATTACTACAGAGTGGAAGAGTGGAAGAGAGCTTTAACACATAATTGAGTTTTGCTCTAATTATACACTGGGAGGAGGCATTCAAAACTTGAAATAAATACATTCACAAAGATTAGGTAATAGAACTCAGAAATAGACAAGTACTACTCATACCAGATAAAATATATTCCTTTAAGGGAGAAGTAAAATTGCTTTAAGAAAGGGCGTATAGGATGCCACCACCTGTATTAAATTACTTCATTTTGTGGTGTATGAAAATAAATTCCATTGTGTGGTGTATTAAAATTCGCTACATTGTATGGTGTGACCTTCTAGAGGACCACTTAACTCCGCTGATTACCACAAGCTCCCCATCTCAAAGTTCAGTAGGTCACTTTCGCAGACCTTTTCTCTGGTGCAAATATTTCTGACATTAATTTGGTTGATTGAGATCACTATTCCCTCCCATTAGTTGCAAGATGTTAGTGGTCTTGGCAAAGTGCATGATCCGCCGAGTTGAACTAAGGAAATGGATAAAGCTCGGGGATCCATTTATTTATTCCAAAAGCTAGGCTTCTGATTCAGCAAAAGTTCTGTGGCATTAGCGCACTCTATTACAGATTCGCCTTTGGAAGGGGTCAACGAGGTAATTTGTGTTTTTGATGGGTATATATACTCTTAAAATGCTTGGTTCCGACCGTTCACCCCCGTCAGGGAACACCTCTCCTATAAAATATTTATTATTACTTAAACTAATTATTTTATGGATGCTTTCACCACATCCTGCATTTTGGTGACTCTTAAGAAATGTGGTAGGTGGGCATTTACACATCTATTGATCACATAAAATAATACAAGAACGTAAGAAAGCTCACCAGGTGAGATGACAATACCACAATATATAGCCTACATGTATAATATACACACATGTTGTGTAATATAATCACATGTATAATATGTGTGATAACCCCCCCTCCGAAATAAAATCCTGATAATCCCCGCCTATGACCCGGGCAAGTGGCGCGACGTGTAGGGCGGCGCTGTTGCCATGCCGCGTAGCCTGGTAATCTACGATTCTTTGATGTCCGAGCTTTTACCGACAATAGACGGAAAGGGCGGGTTACCCCAGGCGACAACAGACCTTCTGTTCCGACTGCGCGAGTAACTGTGACAGAAGTCTGGCCACAGATGACAGGTCGAGGCGCGGAAACAAGGTCTTGATGAAGGATACGCATCTTCGGAACCTCTGTCCTTAGAGCAATTCTTCTCAAATATTAAACCTTTCAATGTACTTAGTTTGTACATACAAAATTACTTAATTACTTTAATTTTAAACCAATGTAAGTAAGTGCTGAAGAATATTGAAATATTGAAGTGGATATAAAAGAATGTATCTGTGGGGAAAAAAACCCTTCTTTCTTAATATTTGAAATTTGTTTTTATAACTTGCAACAGATCTTTTCTCTGGTGCAAATATTTCTGACATTAATTTGGTTGATTGAGATCACTATTCCCTCCCATTAGTTGCAAGACGTTAGTGGTCTTGGCAAAGTGCATTGATAATAATCTTATTAATATGTAGAAACTTAAGAGTTGAGTACTCTTTGAGTTATTCACCGATTGATTTTTGATATGGTCCTCACCCCTCATATGGAGTTACAGAACCCTCCTAAAACAATCCAGCATTCTAGGAAATGATACACTGTCGACTGAATAAGGAATACAAAATGTCCCAAATCTCTTCACACAAAAGTGCAATTACAGGAACATAACAAGGGGGATGTACCAACCCTCTAGCTAACCTAGGGTTAAAGCTTATAGTTCACCATAGCTATTGGTTTAAGTTAGAAGTTATAGACTTTAACGAGTAGATAAATAAATAAGGAATTTATTTAAAAATTGAAGTTAAATATTTCAATTGTTTAGTGAACAAATTTCAAAGAAATTTCTTATCCTTTGTGGGGGATGGGGGAATTTCTTATCCTTAAGGTGGATAACCTTAAAGGTGAACAATAATTCGATGGTCACAGGTAAGAAGTTGGTTAGTCAACTTACACCGAAAATGAGACAGTGGGTGTGGGCTGCAGGTTGCCTATTTCTTCCAGATTCCTCAATCTGTAAAGCGATTTCTCATTTTGGTGTAAGTTGACTTACCAACTTCTTACCTGTGATCATCGAATTAATGGGTGCAGTGATGTAAATTTGGAGATTCCATTTCCCTCATTGACTGAGTTCAGTCGAGGTTTAGTGGTAGCATTTTTGTTCTTAACATGCTGCTGAGTGGAAGATTGAGTCGCAGACCATTGCGGCTTCACCTAAATAATGGTTAGGTGGAGGAACAGGCCTTGTGGTTTCGTCATTTCCATTAGAAATGGTTCTCCTTAATTGTACTGTTAGTATGCAGGCAAAGAAAAGTCCTGATTTCATAGATATACTCAAAGGAAGTTAAACTTTCCCACAACAGGTCCCAAAGGTGCCCAAGGGGTTCACACAGGGTACACTCTAGTAAAAATGGACATTGAGTGGGACTAAAGAAGCTCCGCCATTAGAAAGAGGAGATGTGACTAGCATCTCGCTTCAACCGGTTTGACCCCAGGATAGTCCGTGGTACTCATTTTACAGCAGGCTGAGTAGGCATGAGAGTCAGTCTGGATGTTGAGGTTTGATGAAAAATCCCCAGTACACCGAGAATCATGCCCCGGCCATTCAGCCAGCAACTCGGTGCTCTACCCACTGAACCATGCTGACTGCTCATAGAGATACTGCACAGGAAAAAGCAACATTGTCCAGAATTCTTACTATAGCTCTCTTCCAATGTAATTTATTTAAAGGGGGAAAAATGTACAGAGTGATTCAGAATTCCTATTACACAGTTATAGATGCAGCAGAGGGGACTCAGAACAGCAATATTTGGTATTAAACCCATGTCCGGAAATGCACCTTTTGGAAATTAAAAGATTTTGAAATAACGTCACGGGATACGCTGTACGTGCATCAACCAACTCGTACCTGCGCGACCTCGAGCTTCGTTGCACAAAGTGTGCCTGCGAACAATGTTTACATATACACGGTCCAAAAGTCCTGGAGTGTCCTTAATGACCTCTGCTGCAGCCAAAACTCGGGCAAGGAGATCGTCCTGTGACTCCACAGGGGTCTCGTAAACAATACTCTTCATGTAACCCCATAGAAAAAAGTCCAGAGGTGTTAAATCGGGCGATCGTGGTGGCCAACGAATCGGTTCACCGCGACCTACCCACCTGTCCCCGAATGTTTGGTGTAGGTGCTGACGAATGTCGCGTGGGCTGGCGCGCCATCATGCTGGAACCACATCGTCCGACAAATATGCAATGGCACATCCTCCAAATGCTGCACCACTACGTCTTGCAGGAAGGTCAAGTAGTTGTGACCCGTTAGACGGGGCGGTAGAATACACGCACCAATGAGATGACTATGTATAATACCAGGCCACACATTAATACAGAAACGATGTTGAAATTGATGGGTATGTGTGGCATGAGGGTTTTCCTCATCCCAAATGTGGCTGTTACTACGGTTGAGCAGACCTACGCTTGTGAAATGCCCTTCATCTGTGAAAAGAACGATCCGAGGAAAGTCTGGAACGTCGACACAACGGTATGGGAACCATGCGCAGTAATCGGCACGTGTCGCAAAATCAGCTGGACCCAATGCCTGCACCCTCTGGAGGTGGTTTGGATGAAGTTGCTGTTCATGGAGAGCATGCCAGACGCTGCTCTGAGATACACCCACGGCACCTGCGATGTTGCGGGTACTCGTCGACGGGTTCTGGTCGACCAGTTGGAAGACTTCCTCTTCTACGTCAACAGTGCGGCGCGTCCGGTCACGACCACAGTCGGCTCTATTAGCCTTGAAGGTGCCAGTTTCCCGAAGCCGTTGTTCCAATCTCGCAAAAACGGCATATGATGGACGGGCACGACCCGGAAATCGTTCATGATACAGGTGTTGTGCTAATCGACCATTTCGTCCACTTTCACCGTAGATGAGCAACATGTCGGTGTACTCGGAAAACGTATACTCCGCCATTTTGTAATGCGCCGTCTTTCTCGATCGCTCAGTGACAAGTGATGTACATGTGCAACAATTCATTGGATTGTTCTCTGATGACACGTAACTTGACGTCACACAAGACATCACGTGATACGAGACTCCGCCCTCTATCGATGTGTATTGCCTTCCATCGTTCAAAGTCGTTTATCTTCCAAACGGCACATTTCCGGACATGGGTTATTACCAAATATTGCTGTTCTGAGTCCCCTCTAGAACACCTATAACTGTGTTAGAGGAATTGCGAATCATTTTGTATATAGAATGAGGACTGTACAACACTACTCTTACTATAAATGCAGAACATTAGCAGACTTCTTTTCAGGATGGTATGCATATTTTTGTATCCCGAAAGTACCAGGACAAGTAATCATACTATTAAAAGCTCAGCCAGTTTTCTCGCATGTAGCCTATGTTCTTTATCTACTCATATTAAATTCATTGATTATTTCTCTTGTATATGTTATTTCATTTATCTTACATAGGTGAGAGATGTAATAAAATTCTCAATTGGATTTTTGTTCTAGTATTTTGATTCACTTTCATATTTCAATTTTATTATAGGTACATGTAGGCTTATAGATAACAATTTCTAATTTTCATAGAAAAGTGAATCTTCTTGGTGTATAAAATGAATACACCATTACTAGGCTTTGCACTAGTGTTATCTGAAATCTATTATAAATGAGTACTCTTTTATATCTCTCCACAGATGGTCGTGTGCTACCTATTAACAGGAAGCAGAAGGTGTTTCACAACGGAACCCTCATCATTGAAAATGTGGAACGTCTGTCTGACCAGGCCACGTACACCTGCGTGGCCAGGAATGCTCAAGGTTACAGTGCCAGAGAAGTTTTACAAGTCAATGTCATGGGTAAGTTGTCTTTTTTTCCTTCAATTATGAGAAATTTATGCATTCTTCTTGAATTTTCACAAAAGGATTGTTCTGTCAAGTGAATCATACTTGTGTAAGGTACTTTATCATATATATTTAAAATCATATATATGAGACTTATTTTAACTAATCTGATTACTTCTCATTAAAGCTTTCCAAATTTTTATTTTATTGTCAAAGGCTTGGACATTTTGGATTGGACAAATCTTTTTCTTACTGTACTTTGTTTATTAATGATTCAGTGACTTGGACCAATCATTTTGTGTTCAATATTATGACATAAATGTTAAGGGGAAGAAGTAAGTTGTTTGAGTTCATTTTGGGATATAAAAGAAAATCTGAAAGCTTTATCTTTATAAAAATAATTGTTCAAGATAATTATTTTTCCTGGTTTGTTTTTCAGTCAGATGGGTGGATTGATATCACTGACTACATTCACAGAGTTCATAATTAATTATATGAAACTAATTCTAATTATGACAGGAATTTCTACAATTGAGTAATTTGATCGAGTTGAAAAAAGAAAAAATAGACTGGATTTTCTTATTCATTAATTGGCCTTTGTATACCAAATTGTTTGCAGAAAGGTGTTTTTTGAGTAAAATATATAAGAAAATGATATGAAATTTTCTCTTAGGATATATGGGGAACATTTGAAATATTTTGTGTTTAAATAGAGAAGACAATACTTTTAAACACAAAAGGCTTAATATTAAAATAATGACTGTGCCTAAAGATTTATGGGTATTCTGACAGTTCTAATTAATTTTGAAAATAAACTAATATTAAGAATGAAATTTGGGAGAAGTTTGATAATCAAAGGAAATAATCAGTTTTGGGGGTATTTTTGAAGAATATAATTCTAGTTTCTGAATATTGCTGTAAGGGCTTTCATACTAATATTTTAAATCTAAGTTGTAATAGTTGATGGTTTTAATGTGTGATGTATATCCAAAAAAGAAAAGAGAGAGCCAAATGCATGGCTTCTCATACAGGAATTGTTGTTCTGCTAATGAGTTTTCTGCCAGTGTTTGGGCTGAACACAAGGTGAGTGATAGTTACAACAGTTTTTTTCGTGTTTCTGCTTTTCTTGTGTGTGTTAATTTGTCATAATACTGTATGTGCATAAATGGAAAAATTTTGTCATAATGCTGTATGTCCAGGAGTGGTCAGAATGCTTTGTCACCTTTTGAGAAGGTGGTTCTAGGTTCATGCTGAAAATGAAAATAAATTTTTGGAAAAATATATGGATACAAAATGGGGTTTCAAATCTACCTCAATAACCTACTTAATGGGAGTATCGAGACATACCAGCTTTATTTGTTGTTTTTTGTTTAATTTATGAGCTAATAGAGGGAAGGAAAAGGATGGGATGTGGATAGTTTAGTTTCAATTTATGAATTTTTTGATGCATCATCTGTCAGTTTTGATCACCATTAAAAATATTCAATCTAAGGTGAAGTGTATTTTGGAGCAAAACCTAAAGATGCTTCTGCATTTGGACGGTTTCTACCTTCAGTATATTCTTGCAATTAAAGTGATTCAGGACAGAATATTACATGTTTTGAGTACTTCTGTTGAAATATCAATATCTAGATTAGACTAAGCGTTGGAAGGAGATACATAGGAATTTTAAATTATGGCTGAAAATATTGTGAATTTTAAGTTCGTATTTCTTTGAAGTAAAATATTTTGGGAGCTTGTGAAGTGTGGGCTCTAATGACCTCAATGTTGACGAGCCCTAAAGCCCCCGCCCCCCCCAAAAAAAAACAAAAAACAAAAACAAACAACAACTTGCGAAGTGAAATACTTCAGGAACTTACAGCAGAGTCACTACAATAAAATATTGAGTGATGTTGACCACACACACCCCTCTTACACTGTTTGTCTAAAATGAGTTTCAGGAGATGAAGGGAGCAAAGGTTCCACATATGTGTCCTAGGAAAATTATGTTAGAGAAGTCTGTGGCTGAAATCACTCAATATTCTATCGTACTACTACTTGGTGAAAGCACTGGACAACATCAGACCTGTTTTCTGAAAGAGCAATACCTTTGCTCATAGTACTGGAAGTCTATTGCTGACTTTGTATCTTGGCTTTGCTCTCCAAAACTTTCTACATCTTTTTGTTTAGTGGTTTTATGCTCAATGTATTACTTCAGAGCTATACCAATGAAGCAGCCACATATAATTGAGAGCTGCACAATTTGGAATTATACTACCCATTCATACTGTCTTCTAATGGTATGACATCAACAAACATCTTTACCTCCAAAAAAATTTAATCATGGTTCCTTTTTATAAAAATTAGATTGAATGGACTTTTTATTTTTGCTAAGAAATGTTCACGAGGACAGTGGAGTTGTTGTTTTAAGATGAATGAAGAGAGCAACTGCAGTCAAATTTTCAAGTTGTGAAACCTTATTACAACAATATAACTACTTTTAGATTATCATCTTGTTATTGGTATAGTTGTGTTGTTCTTATCAATTGGCTTATTTTAGGATCTTCATGGTGCACCTATTTCAAAATTCTCTTGTTCTCTTCAACTTTAAATCTTTAATGACGAAAGCATTTTTATTTTTGTGGAAATTAAAGATTCCATAAGCCTTTCCCACTCTGTTCCACTATTCCGGGTGGAACAAAATATTATGTATGACTTTACTTTTCTAAATGGGGATTCCCTTAGTGGCTACATACTAAGTTATCTGTCCCTTTACGAATAGTCCTAGTATGATTGCAAGTTTATTCATGAACAAATAGACCAAAGAAAGATTTAAAAAACACATTATTTTCCTAGAGCTGAGTCTTTAGTTTTGCTCTACTGAAACTAAACTAATAAATTTTATCAACAATGGAAACTAGTCCCATTAAATGGCTTGTGGTTATACCATATACCATGCTAGATAAATGTTCACAAAAAGAAAGGAGTGTCCTAATGTTCATTTTGAGTTTCTTTATACTCCAGTCTCAATTTATTGATAATAGCTGAAGTGTTGCAATTCTTAACAAATTATCTATTCATCAGTCGTGTAATTTCTTTTTACTCTTGAGAAACAATTTACTTTTAACTCGGCAGTGAGCACACCCCAAATGCAAACACAATACGTTGCTACCGGGTAACAAATATTACACTTTCGATTACTGAGTACACAGTTCTGTGTCGTATACATATTCTATTCTGTATTGTAATATGAAAGAATACTTCTTTGCAAACAACATACACTGCAAAAATTTCCAAAAACATTTGTTAATTGTTTTCTGCAAAATGCAAACATGAACTATATGAATCATTTCATATTATATCATTTACTTCTTAAATTAACTAATAGACATCTTTACCATAGAATGTAAATAAAATTTAGATAAAATCTGAGAATACATATATAATAAACTTACAAAACCTGATGAAAGGTAAACATATATTTTTAAGACAATTTCTGTTTTTGAGTTATCATCCGATTTCTCTATCTGCATGTCCTCTTTTAGAAAGAAGAATTTTATGAAGAATTCTTGAGAAAACCTCACATTACTCATACTTCAACTTTTGGTAACATCTCCACAAATAGGTATGGTATGTTCACAACATATCATTTTAGAACTTAACTGACAGATGTCTTGATCTTTCGATCATTTTTCCAGATCCACGCTTCACTCTGAGAAGAGCTTGTTCTAGAATGCGATTCTGAAGCGCTTGCTTGGTCTATCTCTTATTTGTTTACCATCTCCAAGTATAAAATTAATTTTCGTTTTTATAAATGATGCTGTTGTGTCTTCGTCAGTTAGCGCAGTATTTCCCGTAACTATACTCCAGAATAATTTACCTTCAGTAATAGAAGTATTCGGTACACAAGAGGTCGCTACCGGGTAAAAATTGCCCGCACTCACTTTGCACTTCCATAGTAGCTAAGCCTGTGTGGCGAAATGCATGAAACTGAGGGGATGCGTTAAGACATTCAACAAAAAGAAACTACTTAAAACGGCAGACATCGAAATTTGCTGGAAAGAAAGTTATGAATTGATTATTGAGGTCTGAGGTAATTTTTACCTGGTAGCACCTCTTGCCGGGTTAAGGAAAATATTTAGTGAGTTACAGTTTTTTAAAAAACAACAACATAGTATAAAATAATTTATTGCTGTTCTAGTATGTTTTAGAAGGCAAAAACTGGACTCAATTTCATATCAAATGAATAAAATTGAATAAAATTTAGAGGTCGTGCAAGTCGAAAATGTGTATTTAAATAAATGTTTTGTAATAACTGTGTTAAAATTTTGTTACTTTATTAAAATACATCAAAGTTTCATGTTTTTTTCTGAAATTTTCATACAAATTTTACCTTTTTTTCATTCAGTACACCGGATTTCACTTGAGACACATATTTGTTAAATGGCAGCCATAAAATGTGACATGCTTTGAATTATTTTTTGGGTCAGTGAATTTTAAGGTCAATTTTTTGCAGGATACCTCTACAATTTTCACAGTTGAAATTTTTATTGTCAAGATCACTCGTTAAAGAATACATTTTTAGGCCTTATCAATGAAAAATTTATCCCAGTTTAATCTTCCATGTACATTTATGCTGTATTTAAGTTAAATAAAAAGAAGATTATGCCATTCACAATAAGCACAAATTTTATTACTGATTTTTTTTCAGATTCAATACATTGGAATTTAATTAGTGGACATATAAAAATATCTTACAATGTTGATTTTGTAACAACTGGATGCAATTAACGGTGCATTTTAACTACTTTGAACAAATATTGTTTCTGTTCCTATTCATCTGATATTAGAGAACTGAATTTTGTTACCAGAGCCACACTCCATTCAGTGGTGTCATGAACAATTTTTAAATAGGACAAACAAGTTTTAGCTCTTTGAAAGTGTGTATTTAGTACTAAAAATGAGGGATCTTATTAGGGAAAATCGGTATCAATTTGGAATCACTTAAAGAGAATGTATGTTGCGAAACTAATTTGCTTAATCAAGATTTTCCAGTGTTCTAGCTCACCGTCTGATTTATAATTGATCATTAATTGCTTTGGAGCCTCTTCATGATTACATTTATCTTTTAAACATTGAACCATTCTTCTTTTAGTATCATGTGACACACATGAATAATGAATTAAAAAATGCTAAGCCAACAGCTTCTTGAGATAAATAACCAACCATGAATGGTTTGTTAACTTTGCTAGGGCTGCTGAGCTCAACAAATTGCTTTCTTGTTTGTAATGTATCAATTTTTGCAAATAAAAGAGATCATTGTTTGGATTGCAAATAGCACTTGTAGAAGTGAATCACAAACTAATATAAAATTTTACAATAAAAATATTAACATCCCACTAATCTATTTGTTCTTTTCTTTGTTAGCTTAAACTGATTTTAAAATTTATACATTTTCAGAGTATATAAAGCTTTTGCCATTCACCTAACATAGTGCATTGCACCCAGACATCAGAAATAATAATTTGCAGTTGTTGTTTCTTCCCCAATTATGTAACAGTCAGTTTTTAAAGTTCGGTGTAATCTGCTCGTGAAGAAAATATCTAAACACAACAAACAAGCAAAATGTGTCAAATAATTTTCGTCATGTTCCATATTAAATCTTTTAAAATTATATTACCTGTATATGCTTCAAGACAAATGATAAAATAGCCTATTTTTCAGAATTTAGCGCCTCAGGTATGATTTCATCATTAGTACCTGCTTCAAATATCGATGTATCGATGTTTGGCCAAAATTTCTGATATCTTTTAAATTGCTCAACATCTGGACCTGTAGTTGTTAGTACAAGACTTCTTTTGAATACACTCTTCAAAATAAGCTAAGAATGTAGTGATGACACGGCAAATACATTACATCTTTTTGTTCTAATATATGGCAAGTTCCATTGCATAAAGTAACTTCACGGAACACTGTGTCAATAGTTATTTAAAATTTAAAAAAATGATGTTTCAACCTAACCTCTCAGGCTGTACTCAGGGTAATCTACTGATTGATGCATTGTTCCATGAAGTTATTTTATGAACTATGTCCTCTGAAAACCTGAAGAATACCAAGTTCCATTTCGTGCACTTGAACATAATTTTAAGTATTTAAAATAAAATGCTTTCACATATGTGTAGTAATGATACATAGAGAAATGAAAAATTGAATACATTCTGGATTTATTTTAGTGAATAATGCATCAAAAATTTTGAAAAATTAAATAAATTATTAAAAATGTATTAATTTTTTTAAAATTTCATATTGTTCAAGTTGACCTACAATTGTGATTGTGACGTAGGTAAAAATATATGTGAAAGAGATAAAGAAGTTAAAAGTAAGAGAGGACTAAAAAAGTTAATGTTACACATATTATTAATTTTTCAATATAACATAGATTTACATGTGAGTATGACATGTTATACAGACATTATCAATCATTTTGGAGGTATAAATATTTATTCTTTAAAGAGTGATTTTAACAACGAATATTTCAACTGTGAAAATTGTAGAGGTATCGTGAGAAAAACTAACCTTAAAATTCACTTTCCCAAAAAATAATTCAAAGCATGTCACATTTTATTGCTGCAAGTTAACAAATACATTTCTCAAGTGAAATTCAGTGTAATGAAAGGAAAACAGTATAATTTTTATGAACATTTCAGAAAGAATCATGAATCATTGATGTATTTTAAGACAGTAACAACATTTTAACTGGGTCATTACTAAACATTTTTTTAAATACACATTTTTGACTTGTGCGACTTCTAAATTTTATTCAATTTATTTTCGTTTTATATGAAATTGAATCCAGTTTTCACCTTCTAAAATGTATGAGAAGAGCAATAAATTATTTTATAGTTCCTTTTTTTATTTTGAACAGTCTACTGTGGTTATTGAATATTGTTTGCACCTCAAACTTTCAAATCAATATTTTTTTAACATGATAGATATATTGGTTGATGGCTTTGTCTGGTTGCTATATTACAATAACAACGAAAGCAGTGATCTCCCTTAATGTCTTCTTCTAAAGTAAAGGGGAAGTATTTTTGAAATGTCACTTTATCTTTTGACGTGAGATTTCTGAAGACTATTTTTATGAGTTGTAATATTGAATTCAATTAGAAAATTAAAAGTGTAATTCTTTTTTTTTTTTGTCATAACTAGTAACTGATTTTGTATTTTCCTCTTATGTTTTTATGTCTTACAGAAATTCAGTCTAATGGATAATTATTTTCAGTACCTATTAAAAGTAAAGTTCATTCTCAGAAATTTTCTATTTAAATGAAATATGCATTAATGTGCTTCTATTGACAGTGTTTATGCTTAAAAAATATTACTGCAAGCTTAGTTATATACATTATGATCAGTTGATTACAGTTTATTGATAGTCTTCATTCAATTGACCCATTTAATTATAAAATTTAACTAAATAGAGCAGCAAATGGTATTTTATAAATACAGTATTCACGAGTTAAGTTATGTGAAACTAAGACAAATATGTTATGTGATATTAAGACGACAAATATTAGTTAAAAAGTGCCTTTTCTTTAGTTAAATAATATTAATACAATGTGTACATGGTTCTTTTATTTTACTGAACTAAATAGTAAAAATATCTTGAACTATGAATTTCATAGTTGAACAGTGAGGTGTGAAGACATAGTATTATTAATGGGCTTTATTTTTCAATTATTGAATTCCTTGTGCTTCCTTTGTGATTTGCAGAATAGGTAATTCCCCTAATTTTACTGCCTACATCAACTAACTTATATTTCACAGTTTGGCCTATTGCTTCAATCTTAATTTAGAGTGCTTTCAACTCCTTGTTTATAGTTCAGTTAATCGAAATCAAGTTATGAGTGAACAATTAAATTATAAATATACTCCTGTGGTTCAATTGCTGTCTTCTTATATTCTTTTTGTTGTGTGGTTGGTTTCTACAAACAAACAAAAGACGAGGAAATACATGATCCCCAGAGCTACTAAAAACAAAAACCATTTTGTTGTTAAAATTTGTAACATACCATATTAATTTGTAATGTGTCATAAATCAAAGCAGTCCATTGCAGCCTTCGTGCTGATTCCTTTTTCCTTATTTCACCCATGCTACAGGTTCAGGTACTTTTTATTTGGAGGTTTCATTTTAGCAGCAAGAAAGCTGGAATCCATCCTCCAAAAATGCATGCCAATGGCAATTTTGCTGCAACTTTTTCTCCTACAATATTTTCATCAAATATTCATTTTGGGCTCATGACCTTTTATTTTTCGTAAACTTCTAGGGTTTGTTTCTGGGTGCAGATTTTTGCTGTCTACTTGCTGGTCTCTTTCAAGAAAATCATCTTGAAACCTATGTCCCTCATCAGTGTAGTAGAAAATTTCACCTGAGGAACTCGTTGGAACTTGATTTTCTTTTCTTCTTCTTCTGTTACCCTATTGTGATGCTAGATAGTTTGCCCATTTTGTCCATTGGATGAAAACATTTTCACAAGGATTAGGAATGTCTGATTCATGTATTTAAATCGAAGCCAAACAATCTTGTTGCAAAACTCCACTGTACCAAATTTGTTCTCGTAGAAGGAATGTTGAAACGACCTGGATCTGGCCTCATTTCTTAGAATTGTTTTTTCTTATACTCACTCGCACAAGACATTCAGGAGACACAAACTCAGGTTAGAGTGTTTATATTACTATTGTGTTTGGATAGGTGTAATCTGATGAGGATGGTAAAAGAAAGTTTGCTGATATTGCAAACAACAGTATTGTATCTTGGTTATTTTGTGCTTAAAATAATAAGGAATAAATTTAGATTGAAGTTTCAGTTTAAAACAGGTATAAATTGATAAAAATACCCCCGAGTCTGATCTAAGAACTAATAAGTAATTTTATAAAAATCCTGAGTTCCTATTTTTAGCAGTTTATTGTGAGTAATGCCTGTTGATGGGTTGTTTTATTAATAATATATTATTAATAATAAATATTTGAGTCTTCAGGATTCTCTTATCAGATGCTTCGATAGTTAGTTGCAAAGCCAGACTCGAAGACAGCCAGCATCTTGCCGCTTGCTTTGCTTTTCAGTCGCACCGCACATAAGCCCCTTCCAGTTCGAGGGCCCAGCGAACGCGGGCGACAGCGTGCAGTTGAATTGCTACGTGTCGAAAGGCGACAAGCCGTTGCGCATCGAGTGGCATTTCCATGGTCGCGACCCGTCCTCCCACGCGCTCGGCATCAGCACGGCTATGTTTGGCGACCGAGCCAATATCTTGAGCATCAATTCCGCGGGACCCGGTCACCGCGGCGCGTACACGTGTACGGCCACCAACGCTGCGGGCCAAGCCAACTACACAGCAGAGCTGGAAGTGAACGGTACACACGTGACCTGTGTAGGTGCTGTGAACGTTGCCCGGAGGCTGCCTGCGGACAAGGGGAAGGAGGTCCAAGCACATCAAACCACTTCAAGAGAATGAGCTTATGGTGCCGAAGTTTTCTTATAGGTTTATTGCTCGCGCTTTGTGTTATACAAACTCATTTCAATGGGCGAAAGTTAACTCTTTTAACTACATTCATGAGCTACTACGATGGGAAATAGGACACTTATTCCAGAAATGCTAAATTTTATCTCGGATTTAAAACTATTACTCACTTGTCTCGGAAATAAAACTCATGCTATTTATCCTTGTAGCTTAAATTGTTAGCTAGAAAAGTACCCTGCGCATTTCTTTGGAAGATCCTCGTCTACTCGGTTACTTGACTCCGGTTTTCGTACTTTAATAGCTAGTAAATTAACTTTTATTTTAAAAATTGTAATAAAAACTTTTGAGATCTAAGAAATAAACAAAATCTTTTTTGTCTCACAACCATTCATCGTGTAAACGTAGTCCGATAAATGAGGATTTCGTGTTAACACATTTGCCACAATACCCTACATTACTTTACACGTTACATTTTTTTATTGTAAACGGCGTCTTCATTTTGAAACTAAACTTGGAGTAATTTCTTAAGTGTTTTGGGAGGTGTTATAACTAAGGTAATTTTTTGTTGGCTTTAAAAGATTTTCACCTTAGCAAATGTCCACTCGAGGGTTTTTATTGCCATGGGAATTCAGATGTGTGGCCATTACGGCGTTGATTCTCATTTCGTGGATTCGTAGCGCAGCCCCGGACAGCTCTCACTCACATCCGCGATGCACGTTTCGATTCCGAATTCTTGTGACAAGAGGTCTTTCAGGAGACATGCGGATCGACATACGAGACACAACTGTCAGAAACTGATCAATCTCCGAACTACACTAAAACTAGATCGTTTTGAAGAAGTCAGATCTTGAAATGATCAAAACGTTGCTGCGGAAGACTGCCAAAGAAGCTGAATTAGTCATGTTAAACCGAATATTGTGCTGATTGGCTAGTATCTTCTAATGTTTCTGTTTTGCCTCTCGCCGTTTTCTTTTTGGATTCAACCGCGGAGAAAACTTTGTCACGACAATTGAAAAAGTTAACTGTGTTTGATATGTTCAACCTCTGATAGTAGTGCCTTGAAGTGAGGTCGTTCTCGCATGATCTATGACTAGCGTGTGGCTTAACCGTTATCTGGATACTAACTAACAGCTTGCTGTACCGCGCCTGTTTCCTTGACATAATTCCGCTTGCATCTCTGAATCCTTGAGCTATCCATTCCTCTTTCGTTGTCTTAACCTTTTTTATAATCCTATTTTGTTTGATAGAGTTTTTCCTTTTATTTCTTACTGCGTGCTATGAACTGACATTTTGCGATTAGGATTAGGTATGCTCCTATACGTCATATTTTAATATGGAAACTGTGCATTGTAATTCCCCTCATAATTGCACAAATGTGAGAAAATACTGCTCACAGTACGATAACGATGAGTGCTGCGAGATTTACTGCAGCCATTATGGTGGTACAATTGCTGGTGTATTTGGACTAGTGTAATTGATTTCTTTGTTCGTATTACCTATGTTCTCGTCTTCTTACCAAAGCATAAAAAGATCCTTATCCTTACAGTGTTTTCATTTATCTTGAGTGTCCGTCATTGGAGGGTTTTCGAGGTAGAACTCTCTTCATACAATTATGGTCTGTCAGCAATATTTTCTCTAAATTTAGAGTGATTATGAGGATATAGCGCTCATTTATATTCCTTATAGGAGTTTTAATTCACCGAACGAGAGTCCACCGTTTCGTGTCTTTGAAGTGAACACATGCATTTCTCTCTCATTGTAAGACGATAGTATTAACTTCGAGTAAGGCGGGGGAGTATTAATTGACCTGAGTCACCAAAATAAATATAATAAGGCCGACCCTAGTTGGGGTAGTTTTTATGAAACGTTAAATTGCCATTAACGTTTTCAATATTTCGCTTTTGTAAACTCAGAACTAACGAGAATTATTCTATTGAGGGTTAAAATAATACCTCTATGATAACACGCATTTTCAGCTTTAAAGTTGCCAAGTTTCAGTTTGTTGTATAATCTTGGACACGAATTTCATACATGAGCAGGCACGATCCCTCTATTAGCTGTTTCCAAACACAGAAAAATGTAATTATCCTTCTGTCGAATCCTAACTTAGAGTTATATGTGTGGTATATTTGAATATAATTAAGTTACTTTATTAATGCACCAGATAAATAACCCCGAACGACGGAGGGAGGGTAGTTTTTCTTGTTCAACATTCTTCGGAAGAGACGCCTATGTTTCTTTTTTGTTGGTTAGGATCATTTGGTGTCAATCCAGCTTTGCATATCAAGTAACTTCGCTTTCTACTGATAGAAGCACATCCAACCATTCTTGAATATTCACTTTCTGATTCCACAACGTCAATATTGTGTGTTGGGGAAAGATACTCGCGATCTTGGCACACGATTTATGGATTATTGTTTTGTATTATATTTACTCTTTTTTGGATATTCAAAACAGGAAAATTCGCTTCCTGACTTAAATACGAACATTTTCGAAGCTATGCAAAAGGTTAAAAAGTGCTTGTATAACATTTTGACAGTATTTGCATGTATTGAGGTCGTTTCCAGTTCCACCTCAGATAACTCCATTCTCGTTCGGTGACACTCCCGCCAATGCTGGAGACATGATTGGTATACAGTGTGTCGTCCCCAAAGGAGATCAACCTCTCTCCATTACGTGGTTCTTCAATGGCGAGGAGTTAAAGCGCGGCCATGACCAGGACATAACTATTATACGTATGAATAAACTGGCTAGTGCCCTGAACATCTACCCTGTCCGCGACCGCCATGGAGGTTTCTACACTTGTTCAGTTCGCAACGCGGCCAGTTCAGATAATTTTACTGCTCATCTCCATGTCAATGGTTTGCCAATTTTAATATTACCAATTGTTTCTTTTAATTGTAGGACAACTACTTATTGTGAGTTATTCCAGTTTACCTCTATTTTCCTGATAATCTACTCACTAAAATTAAAACATCACAAGAGAAATAGTTCTAGTTATACCTCTGAATTTCTCGTATTCCAGGCCGGTTTCTATGATCAATTAATTGTGTCGAGACATACGGAGGTGTAGGTCCTCTCATATTGGTATTATTCGGTCCGAATACACTTTCCCATATACGAGGTCAGGCAGAAAAGTAATGAGACTGATTTTTTATTTACCAAAGTTTTTATTTTTTTCAAACATCAATGTTATCCCCTTCAAAGTAGTTCCCTTGGGCAGCTACACACCGATGGAGACGTTGTTCCCATTGTTGGTAGCAGCGCTGGAAGTCTTCAACCGGTATGGTCTTCAGTATGTCCGTTACACTCTTTTGAATGTTTTCTACAGTCCCGAAATGACGACCTTTGAGGATATTTTTCAGTTTAGGAAAAAGGAAAAAGTCACAGGGACTGAGGTCAGGTGAATAGGGGGGCTGGGGAACCACAGGAATGCCTTTTGGGGTCAAAAATTCTGTTATGGAGAGGGCAGTGTGACATGGGGCGGTGTCATGATGGAGCATCCATTTGTCTGCAATGTCTGGTCTCACGCGAATGACCCTTTTTCTAAGCCTTTCAAGGACGTCTTTATAAAAAACTTGGTTGACAGTTTGTCCTGGAGGAACAAATTCTTTGTGGACGATTCCCCTTCTGTCCAAAAAACAAATCAGCATTGTTTTGATCTTCGATTTGATCATTCGAGCTTTCTTTGGTCGAGGAGAGTTTGCAGTGTGCCACTCCTCACTTTGCCTCTTGGTCTCAGGATCGTATTCAAAAATCCATGATTCATCACCTGTGATCACACGACTAAAGAAATCTTGCTCATTAGCGATTCTGTCAAGAAGATCAAGACACTTGTTTTTTCGATTGTCCTTCTGCTGAATTGTGAGGTTTTTCTGCACCATTTTGGCACAGACCTTTCGCATGTGCAAATATTCACTCAAAATTTGATGAACGGTAAATCTGTTCAAATTTAATTGTTCACTCAACATTCTTAATGTTAAACGACGGTCTGATCTCACAAGAGTGTTNAGTGTTCACACGTTCGATGTTTTCATCAGTTTTCGAAGTTGAAGGCCTCCCTGAACAGTGTTCATCTCAACGTGTTCTCTGCCTTCCAAAAATGATTTGTGCGAGCGAAAAGCTTGAGCTCGGGATAAAGAATGTTCCCCATAGGCCTGTTTTAACTTTTTAAACGTCACACTTGCCGATTCTCCAAGCTTAACACAAAATTTAATGACACAACGTTGCTCCAAATTCCGCTGTTCCATTTTTCTTGACGCACAACCAAAACACAACTTCACTAATAGCAGTCACAAAAATCACGTAGTTAACGGAAGGAGTTGAAACTCGCACTGGGCTATGGGAGGGTACCCTATCAAGGACAACAGCGCGTGCCCTATCAAGGACAACAGCGCAGCGTTGCCAGATCGCTTGTAGTGTTGCCAGTCTCATTACTTTTCTGCCTGACCTTGTAGTTCACTCCTTTATATAGGAATAATAGGATATTTTAAATATACTCCGCAGCAAAGTAGTTTACACTCATCTCCTGAATTTTCATTACAACATTGGACGACTTTTAAAAACTTGTATTAATCATGATGTATGATGAATTTGCAGTCGGTAGTGTAAAATCAGAGTATTGAGGATTCTTAGACTCGAAAGTACTCACCGCTACAAAGTTCCAAACGAATATACGATTGATGGTGCTTCTGATATTCAGAACCTTTCTCTTTTATGTTTGTATCTTTCAGTTCCTCCAGTAATAACACCCTTCAGTTTTGGAGACGTTCCTGCCAACGCAGGGAACATGATAGGTATCCAGTGTGTAGTTACAACAGGCGACATGCCCATGGACATCTCGTGGTTCCTGAACGGGCATCCTTTGCGTTCCGGTCTCGAGCAAGGCGTGACCATTGTGCGGATGAACACGCTGTCTAGTGTGCTTAGTATCTTCCCTGTGAGCGCTCGCCACAGTGGCAATTACACTTGCTCTGTGCGCAACGGCGCCGGCTCCGACAACTTCACCGCACAGCTGCACGTGAACGGTTGGATTGCCCTCCTTCAAATCACTCTTTCACATATGCAATTAGTTTCTCGGGCATTAAGTATATTTATCGGGTTTATGTATATTTATGGACCTGTAGAGTGAAATCATTTCAGAATTGCTCGTTGTCCTGATATGGGTCACCGTTTTTGTTTCATGATGAATTCAAGGAATAGTTTTCTTCCAAAAGAGTGACATTGACTTAAAGTTCGACTGCGAGGAATTTAAATTGTTGCAGAGAAAAATGAATACTTTTGTATAGTAATTACTAGATTTAGTAACAACATACCTGTAATTTAGTTGAAATCAATTCTCTTGCAAACAGTCTTTAGAGCCTTAAGCCCATCGTCTCTTTAGAACCGTCAGCACAGATGAAAATTTCACACTCAACAGCCTTGTCACTGAAAAAAGCCTTGTCACTGAGTGGAAATGATGTTGCAAAGTTGAGTGTATTTTCAGTTTTACTCAATTCTCGCGTGCATTTGTATCATCAACTTTCTGTGCAGTTTATCGTGTTTAAGACATTTCTCTTCTCGTGCTGAGAAAGATTAGATCATTCAGCCATATTTGTCCCGTCGTTGCTTCTAAATACATCAAAATTCATTTTTATTTATTGTAAGTTCATCCGCAACAATTTATTAAAAAATGTTAGTAGCATTTGCAATGTTGTTATGAAATTGTAGCGATTACTCTGTTAACCCATCCATCAAGTGCATTACGCTAAAAGAATGTCATATAGTAAGGGTGACCAACATCCCTGGCAAGTCTTCCAGAAAGAATGATCTTATGACGGATTAACTAAATAACTTTCAACAAAATTCAGGTCTTTTCCAAGAGTTAGTCAAATCGATTCTTATTTATACAGTTACTTATTGCTACCCACATGATTGCAGCACTTCACGTATGTTTACCTAATCAACCATATATTTTTTCAATTGCGTTCAGTAAGTTTGAAGACTTAGTTTAAAACGCGGACCTCAGTGTTATTTTATAATGGTAATTCGTTTCAAACAAATTGTGGTGAAACACCAAACAACACAATTTATTTATTGAAAAAAAAGTACAATTGAGCGCGTCAAAAAAGTCAGTGCTTCTATAGACGGAGTAGAATTTGGATTATTATTTGTCTCTTGATTCAATTCGGACGTGTTCAAAACTGAAAGCACCCCCCCCCCCTCCTGCTGCCTGGGTGAAAACATTTTTTTTGTGACCTTCAGTCTAAATCGCAAGGTCTATCGATGTCTTTTCGGATGAGTTAGAACATAATGTTCCGTAGTTTCTTTAATAATAGGTTGTTTAAATAAAGTAATCAAAAGCCATGTCTGTCAGTGTAAGAAGTCAGAGAAAGTAGATGTATCCCTGCTGTTTGTCGTCACTTGTAGGTTTTCCGCAAGTCGTTTCGGTCCTCTTGCAGCGAAGGAAATATATCACGAACAATGACAAGCAATAAATTTAACAAAATATCAATATGTAAAGAACAAGATCTCCGGTAATGGCCTGATAGTCGCGGAACGAGGTTAACAAAAAAAAGTCTTTCTGTTATCCTAGTTCTGTCCTTGCAGTTCTTCCCTTCTTGTTCGGAAGAGGATTTCCTGTATTATTGCCAATAAATTCAGCAAATTCAAAGCGATTAGACTTCTAAATTGAGGTTATGAGAATCATTTCAGACCTAGTTAGCATGGCTTGGGAGTGTTAGAAAGGAAACGATATATCATGGAAGCAGTGACTCTGAGAATCGTAATTGTGGACGTTGTGTGACCGCAATCTGGTTTTCGACTTTTTCTCTTTATTAGGTGATTTCTGTATTCGATAGGGGCGTTTCCGACTTGCATTGACGATGTGATAATGACACTGTCTTCTCTATCATCCCTTCAATCACGAACACGTCTCTCTATGATCGTCCACAGTACGGTAAATACGATTTATAAGCGGTAAAACAATTTCCTCGAAGTCAAACTTGAAAATTCAATTGTACGTTCATACATTTTTCTCTTGAATGGAAAAGAATGCTATTTCTTTAATTATGATATTCATAGAATGACTCTGCTCATTTCAATATATCCACTCGGAAGATCGCAGTAGACTTGTCTCTAAACATATATCAAAATATTTCTGGTAAGAAAAAAGTTACTTCACTTAGGATTGTATGTGCCTGTAATTCAATTAATGCAAATAGAAATGAAATAACGAAGCTTCTTTGAGAGCGTTGTGATCACCTGATGATGATGATGAAAATGCTGATCACCGACCTTTCCACTTAGGGACAGCCTAACTCCTTAAAAACTGTGGTGATTCCATGTCTGGTCAGTGTATTCTGTTACGATTAAAAATCACGGATCGAACGATTCTGTGGATCTTGATATGCTTAACCATGCCTGAATTATTTTTTGATACAACCCGAGAAACTGGTTGAACATTTATGGATGCTACTCATTTAATTTGTTTTCCATTTTCATTTGAATATGTTCTACTGAATTTCTCCTCTTGAGTATGTCTTATATCATAAATTATGATTTAATCTTGTTTTGTCTTTATTAATCATCCCGTTACATGTTTGGGGAAGAATAGTACCGAACAATATATGAAAAGAAGCATAAATCTCTTATATTGCAGTTAATCACACCGCCAAGTACCAGATGAATCTTGTTATATTGAATGGAGAGAAAGTTGTGAAGGGAAGTGGTTCACTTGGTAATATATTGAAAGTTAATCCTAGTGGGCTTATAGAATCTCTCAACCGGCTTATTGAATCTACTGTTGAGAAAACGAGGTGGATTTTTTCTCTATATCGTTAAGCGTCGTGAAACTATGCAAATACAGCTGCTCAATAGCTCAATAACAAAGTTCAACTCATTACGTGATCCACGGAGCACATCTTCATGTTTCTTCATGCCGGAAACAGTTAAAATATGTGAAGTAATTGGAGAATTAAAATAAGTTTCTATTTTCATTTTTTCGTGCTTAATCGTGTTCGTTTAAATTTAAAATATTATTAAAGCTTAATATCAAAGCGCATGGGTCAATCCAATTCAAGTTACTCCATGTCGAGTTCATCCTCGTCGAGACAACTCTCGGTTCTTTTAATCACTTTCTCCACCTTGGCAGCCACTGAGGAAAGGAGAAAGCAGGAACGTCTAAATGTAGTTATAAAGTCTTTAAGTTCTACTGGGTTCGTTAGTCGTATCAGGGGCTATACTTAATAACGATGGGTGCAGAGTCTTCTGCTGCTTGCTTTTGCAAAACTTTCAAATAAATTTTCACTGATAACTTCCAAGTATGTCGTTGTACATATTTTACAACTACTCTTGTTCCACCAATGCAAATCGGGACAAATTCTGCATCAGTACACAAGTCATTAAACATCATTGCTGAGCTATATTTTTTTAAACCTCAGGGCAAATATTGTAGTTAGGTGGGATTATTATTACATTTCTTTCTTTACTTGAGTTTGTTTTTAATTCAATAAAAAAAGTTGGACTCTCATTTTTTTCTTTCGTAATTCCGTTCTTTCTGTTATCACAAAAAACTCCACCGATATGTTTATGCTAAAATTTATCAATACGTATAAAACTGTAGTTTTTATACATATAGTCATTATTTAATTTAATTGTCATGACTAAACTTTAATAACTTACAAACTTCGTATTGAGATTTTGCTGGATTTTACTCAATCGCTTAAGATATTACACGAAGATGGTCCCTAGTTTTGCTTCCCACCGTTAAATGAAAGCATTATCCCTCCATTTCTTCTTCATGTTGTAAAATGTTTTTACTTTCTCATATAGGTAGTATATAGAAAGTTTTGTAATCGTGAAAGAATTCGAAAGCGAGATTTGACGGAAATATCCATTTTGGCGACCTCCGTCAGTCTGTCCGTCTGTGCGCAGCGATTCTGAGTAAAAAGATGAATCAATTTAACTCACATTTCGTATTTACGATAGAATTTACTTGTTGTCGATGCACGTGCTCTATTTTTTGTACTTTAAAACATAGGGTACTTCACGTGAAGGTCAAAGTACTTTTTTGAATGTTTCTCAAAAAGAGCTCCAACGATGTTGCTTAAATTTTCTGTACGTAAAGTACAATTAGTATGCATTACATCCGCATTTACAGGCTACACAGGAAGCCTTTATTTTAAGGTAAAATAAGTATAACTAAGACAAATTGATAGTCGCACCATATACGACATGCAAAACCTTGCACGTGACCGACTTTGAACAAGACAAAGCAATAAGCGGTAGTGGTTATCGTCCCGACTGCCGGAGCTGGGCTGACTACATAATCTGACATTCATAGTTTTGGAGAGGGTAGAAGAGATACCGATTTAAATTTTCCGGAGTCAGTCCTCAGGTAAACAGCGGGGTGCAACAAAAGTTGAGAAAGTACCTCAATTCGTGCCTAGGGATTAGTGGACTCTTTTTCAACCTTTTCTCGCGGTCAAAATAGTTTCTCAATTCGAGTCTTCCCTTTCCTTGACCCTGTTTCCTGAGCGGTGGTAATTTTAGGGGAGCGTATCTGTAGAAATTACACTTTCGAGATTTTCAATGAGGTGTTCGTTTTCGGGAAGACACCGTTGGAAAACATGGACCAATCGGTCAAGTATCCTTTCCCCTTCTTTCCTAAGAATTCCTAAATTATTTATTTTCATGATGCTTTGAATGTCCGTGAATGAGAAGTTTAAAGAGATATGTGTAATTATTCTTACGGTATCTTTCTTGATGGAAAACCCCTTTGCAGTAAGGCCACAAATAACTCCATTTTCGTTCGGAGAAGTGCCAGTCAACGCGGGAGATATCGCAGGGGTGCAGTGCAGTGTTCTTAAAGGTGATTTGCCTTTGGACCTTTTTTGGTTTTTCAATGGAGAGGAACTGAGACCTGATGCAGATGAAGCAGTATCTATAACAAAGACGAGCCGTCGAGTTAATAATTTGGAAATCGAACCTGTTCGAGGACGCCACAGTGGAAACTACACTTGCACAGTGGGCAACAGAGCCGGCTCCGATAACTTCACCGCGGAATTACACGTAAATGGTATTGGTCAATATAATAGTGTATTCTTGTTTCTTTCACCTTGTCCCCCCCCCCCACGGTACATGACCATTTACTCCTGCATTTTGTGAAATTACTATCCGCAATACACTCCGGTTGACAAATGTCTGGCGAGTTCCAGGATCTTTGATAGGGATTTGTCACATTTCAATGCAATTATTGCAGAGATGAAACGATGATTCTAGTTTATTATGTCAGGTAAAAATAACTCTAAATCAGTGTGTAAACATGTTTATATTCTGGGTGATTTGCTAAAACCTTGCTACGTCTCTGCCAAAAGGTACACATTCATCGGAAAGAATTTTTCGAAAAGGAAAATATTTCATCCGAGTAGCTGAAAATTGGATGAAATTTACACAAAAACATTTCATATTATGACGTATTTTAGGCAAGAGGTTTTTTTCATCGTTACGTGTGTGACTTAGTGCGTTTCGTTCAGTTTACACTTTAATATACGTACTACATATTATTTTGCCTCAGAACTAATTATTGAGTGGTGAAATTTCTGGGGGTAATATCCTTGGTAGTAATGGCTTCTCATCGTATTAAGATCTCTCTAAATAATTCAGTCCGTGGAAGTGAGGAAGGGAATGGACAATAGCAAGGGTACAATGAAAATGAGGTTATACCGCTTTTGGTAAGAGTTCAATACTTTCTTGATATTTACTTAATTTAATAGGGGTTTTCCACCCTCTTTCTACTTTTACCCTTTTGGCAACCTATATTTTTTTTCATTAGGCCATTTTTCGAAGTCAGAAAAAGCTTACAGAAATCACAGTATAGTTCTTAGTATTTGACACTTCTTACAAAGATTCCCTTCTCTGTAGTATTTATTCTTACTTTTCTTACGTTCTAATGTAATACGTGTTTTCGTGATGCATCATGGTATAATATTTTGCCTCGTTGGACTATGCAGCTTTAGTAAGTTAAAGTATCTCTTTAAATCATTGATGCACCTAGGGATGTGGTTAGTTTTTACGTAATGTCGGTTTTATTCCTTTTTCATGAATTATTTTGGATGAAACACTTCTCGTAATTATTTGTCAGTTAGACAGGGCTACGTTGAATCATTTTCTTGAATTAAAATGGCGTGTAATCGGGTATACGAAATTTCGGAAGCCAATCATTTCTTGGAGCTTCTGGTTTTAGAAGAGACCCCAATGTATGTGACGCTTTGACTCTTATTTGCAAGGAATCTTGCGTTCATAAGGAAGGATCTCCGCTAAGATGGATGGTGGACGAGTTCTCTTGACTCATTGGAAGAGGAAAAATTTCGTTTAACCGTTGAAGAAAGCACGACTTTGTCTTTCCAGCGATTCTTACTTGTTACCCTTTGAAATAAAAAAATATATTTTAAGAGGAAGCGGTTACTTCCTATGTATTAACATTATATTACTTTTCAAGAAGATCTCACCGCAATAAAAGTGACGAAGTATTGCAAAATAATTTGAAAAATAAGATTATTTTCAATCATCATTATATTGAGCCGGATTTTAATGTATTGTATTTGATTACTCGTAGCGCTTATGACCTCGTGCCTTTACGCCAAATATTACGGGTGCGTCATTTCAAATTTTTGTTATGGGGTAACAATCATAAAACCGTATAGTGTTTTCTAGATATTGTTATTGTTACGTATTTTCAGAAAAACTTAATAATTTAAGTAACAAATAATTAACCGCACGTCAATTTTATGAGCGTTTTATATTTGCGCGAAAGGTATCTACCTACCATTGTATAATTTCTAATGATCCAACCCTACAGTTTTCTTCGCTGAGACACACGGAAATGAAGCTGCACTACCATTCGTCCTTACAGCTGAAACAAGCGAAATTTTTCTCTCGTAAGTGTCATTTCCCAAGTTCCTTTTAAACGTTTTAAGAAACCATGAACGATTCGTTTGAATTTTATTCATTCATTCTTCATAACAACATTTAAATCAGAGAAAAATGACGAACAATAAATAATTTCCATTAAAATAACTTGTTAACCTAACGTTTATTGCCTCGCAGGTTTTAATGAGAGTAAAATTTATTATTACACTATTAATTGAGCTTTATTATCACTATAATGCTTTATTTTAATACACAATTTCTGAATTTTCTCCTTAATAACAAAACGCTGTTGAAGTAAATTAGTATCCAAATATCACACAACACGAATTTGTTTTCAGCGTAAGACCTTAGTAACAGACCTTAGCAGAGTACGAATTGTATTTTGTAGTGGTACGAGTTTTTGTACACGGGACTCTGTTAAACTGACATTGTTTTTTGTCTCACAGTCTTGACCGACAGTAAATGTTCTTAGTTCAGGCATTACCTTCTGAGTACGGAGTGTTTTTGGCTCCATTCTTGAGCTCAAGCGTAAAATTCTGATTACGGGGTGTACGGCGCTTCAACGTTAGGATGGGGTGCTTTGTTGAGCATATTGGCCATAGTGACCATAGTTTTATCGAAATCTCCTTAATAACTGAGTAAATCGATATTATTAAGAATTGCACGGTTGAGTTAGAGCTCCCAGGGACCGTATCTAAACCTCCAGCTTTTCTTTTCCCAATTCAATACTCACGTTTTATCCTATTCCCTGCGTTTCTTGGCGTTACTGTCGGCTCCTCAGATGAGAAATAAGTGAACGGTCAATGAAGTGTACGTGAGTGAGCTTATAAGCGCTCCGTTTGGATCTAATATTTTCATCTAATAGTGAATCAGAGATTGTTTTCTTGACAGGTCATCGCTACTTGCAATTTCGTGCATTGCTGAATTGTTTTTAAAAATTTATGTGCATTTAAATTATAAACTTTTACGACCTTTTATAGACGAATTACTGTATTTTACATCACAACGATTCAGCCAGGATTTTGGTCTTTAACAAAGCTGTCCACTGCATTTAGTGTGCGGGACTCATCGGGGCGAAAACACTCTAGCCTATGTAATGCGTGGAAGTTTTATGCTCTGAATTAAGTGGTAAATACACGATGTATGTTTCACGATCACTCCTTCATTTCTCTTGCACTTTATGTACGAGTCAGCTCTTTCCCACATAATACATATTTATAGCAGCCCCCTTCAATTCAACCATGTTCACAGTTGTTCCTCAGATCATGCCCTTCGCGTTCGGCGACGAAGCTGTGAACGCTGGTGACATGATAGCAGTTACATGTGCTGTTTCGAAAGGAGATTTACCCCTCACAGTATCGTGGTTTTTAAACGGAAAACCACTCACATCTGAACGTAATGGAGACTTGTCAGTTTCGATGACGAGCCGGCGTTCCAGCCAGTTGCAAATAGACCCCGTCAGAGGTCATCACGGTGGAAACTACACTTGTTCCGTCCAAAATACCGCAGGAATGGGCAATTTCTCTGCAGAACTACGCGTTAACGGTTACTGTTTTACCAATATAGCATACCTGTATAATAGCATAATGCATGAAATAAAGTTAGTCTGTATACTTGTAATTAATTAGAGGAAGAGTTTTCTTGTCGCAAGAAAAGAAAGTCTTTTAACTGATGCACGTGCAAATTATTTTCCTTGATCTCATTTTCTCCATATGTTGTCCTCATAACTCGTAAGGTCTCTCACATCCTTGACTCCTCCGGACACTCTTATCGTCCTGGAAAATGTACCTTTAGTGCAATGTTTATTAAAAGTTATCTTGGAATCATTGGTGTTCTTGGAGGGATTGACGCCTATGATTGTTAAGATAATTCTATAGCCACATACATATTATTTCTTCCGGTGTGTTGGTGTCGGCGGTGATAACCATTAGTACTCGTACTTTCAACTTCTCATTGAGTGGGGCGCATTTATTTAAGTGTAGGTACATCGCTAATTTAATTTTTTTGGCCCCTTATTCGTTGTCATTTACCGTACCGATATCATTACATAGTCCCCAAGTTATCTGCTTTCTTGCCGTATTGGTATGCGACGCTACCCTAAACTCAGCGAAGCATTTGGAGCTTTATATATTATGGATTATTAAAATTAGACTAATTTTCGTGTAGATAGTAGTTTAAACAAAAAAGGTTGAACAAAAAACGTATTTACTTTTTCTCTTACTCTGCTCGATACTCGTGAAGGTCCTTTCGTTTCCAGCTTCCAGGTAGCTATGCGATCGGTGCGCTAATCCTAAATCTGCTCTCAATTTTCCTTACTTGTTTGATTTAGGATTCTTATATTCTTGTGCTGTTACAAGATTCAAATTTAAAGTAAGCAGATGAAGACGAGTTACAAATCGCAACTTCTGTTCTATATTGCTTACTGCCCGCCCTCAAATTTCGCCCTTTTCGTTCCGCGACGACCCTGTAAATGCTGGGGAATGAGAGTGTGCAGAGTGTAAAGTTTGACAGGAGATTTTCGTCTTGAAGTTCAATGTTTTTTACGCTTTATTTCGATTTTTTTGAAATCGGGAGCTGGACAGATAATATCTTCAATATTTTTACTCTTAACTCTCATACGACTTGGCTCTGCATTAAGACACCTAGCTATTTCATGATTTTCTTTTCTTTTCATAAAATACGTACGACGAGATGATAATTTTATATAAACATAGGAAAAATTATGATGTGAAAAACGAAGGAGAGAATTTTTTGTCATTGCCTTGTTGAGTTTGTTCCCATGAGAAGCCTTGTTGTTAGACGGTCAACACTCGTGAAGGGTTCTTCAAATTTACCTCTCCAGGGGCTGTTATTCTAATCCAGTATGCTGCTGATGTATTGGGTTGGTTGTGATGAAGTTACCCGCTGATAAAAGTGAAGTGAGGCGTTTATTTCTGTTATTCTGAATGTTTCAAGTGCCGTGATAGTTTCACTGAATTCATTGGTCCAGCCGTATTGATAATACTTGGTGATAATTCATAATAGACATGTAATTTTCTTTCGATATTGTCTTAGCACAATGTATGGGCACTCATATTGACATAACAAGAGCACATTCGATCTTAGCACCTATACGTTGCAATTTTTTTTCTAAAAATGGTATTCATTGTCAGTCCTTTTGTAATTTCCTGCGTTCAAATACGATGATAACATTTACCATTTGGTATTAATTGCTTGGTAAACCTAGTGAAGATGTACTTTGGTATTATTTTGAGGTATTGTAATTTTTATCTATTCACCGAATTCAGTTACATTTTTGTCACACCAGCATGTCCATTTGTTGAAAAGTAGCCCGACGTCATCGTGAAGCCCGTTTGATATACGGGCATCCACTCGTTCGAGAATTAGCAGATTCGCTGTTTAGTATCAATATGGACTTCAATATGGTTTATGCTTTTCCATTCACGTGAAGGTCTGTAAGGGAATCGTCATTCGTAAACGTGGTCGGAATTTATCTTGGTGACATTTCAAGGTCGAAATTATTGTTCAGTCAATTCTTATTGTTGTTCGGTCCGTATTGCGCAATGGTCGTTTTCTTCCTTTGAAGATTGCAGATGAATTTTCCCTCTCCTTACTGCCTTTTTTGTAACATTTTGTTAACAATTGTAAATAAATGATTTTTTAAATTGGGTCCCTTAAGAAAATAAATAAAACAAATGAATGAATAAATAAATGTATAGTCAAAAGAGCAGTTAGAAATTGTGTTTGATCACGTGGAGAACAATAAACTAATTTACTCACCGGAAACAAGCAAGGGATCATCCCATCAATTCCTATCAAGGTCCCTTAGTCAGAGACGAATTTAACATTTCAGCACACTCCTAAGTTAAAAATAGAAGTAGTTCGGTACGTGTTATAATATTAAGAGAATATCAACAAATTTGTATTTAATAAAGTACAAAAAAGTATTATTATAAAATATAGATTATTCGGAAACATTGTTTATAAATCGTAACTATTAAAATAACTTTAAATTCGAGATTTATTATTTTAATAGACGCCGCCCCTAGGCAAGAGTCCACAGAGCCTGTATAAAAAATCCTCCTCTACCCGAAGGAAAAGCAAGAAAATACCCGGGCCAGGATGGGGTTATAATTAATACTTACTTTACACCAATTTGTTCACCACTATCATTTAGTACCAGCGATTGTTCGTTGTACGTTTATTTGTTCTTTTTTCTTCTCTGTATGAAATTCTTGACGATGTTATATTATCATTTTTATTACAATGTTCTTGGACATTATCCATCGTCTTTACCTTTTTATGTATTCACAACAGGTGTATTTTCTTTTGCAACGTTTGACCCAGTCGTAGTGGCCCAATAGTAACGTCCTTGCCTTGAGAACCAAGGTACCCTGATTCGAATATCGGTGCTGCCGGATACCTGAAGACGGACGTTGACAGAACGTCCGAAACGTTGCAAAACGGAAATACACCTGTTGTGAAGATATAAACAGGTAAAGACGATGGATAATGTCCAAAAAGATTGAAATAAAAATTGTTTTTTTGTAACGATATGTTATCAATATATTCTTATGACTTTGTAGCGTAACACTATAAGATACTGTGACGAAATAAAGCTTATTTTAACGATAATGGAAAGCAAACGTCCTTTAATTGTTAGTTGCCTTCTTTTTTGGTCTTCACCCGCCTCTTCGATAAGATGTGTAATGATCCTCCGAACATAATCTCCTTTCGCTAGTTCTGCCTCAGATCACGCATTTCTCATTTGGTGACTCTCCTGCTAATGCCGGAGATGGAGTAGGAGTTCAGTGTATGGTTTCCAAAGGAGATTTCCCGATGACGGCCACGTGGTACTTCAATGGTCAGCAAATTGATAGCAGTGAGTTAGACGGAGTTAGGATAACACCAATCAGTCGACGTGCGAGTAATCTTGAAATCGATCCTGTTCGTGGTCATCAAAGTGGCAATTACACGTGTGTCTTCCGGAATGCGGCCGGATCTGACAATTTCACTGCTGAGCTTCGTGTCATGGGTTTGTTACTGTGCTTTTTTGCTTAAACCTCTACTATTCTGGTCCTTATTTTCCTCTAAATTTTGCTAGTTTTCTTCGTGACGCATGTTCCTTTTTCTTAATTGTTTTCCTGTTCGATTATTTTTGTTGAATTAATTTCGACAAGGTTTCTTAAAATAACCAATAAAATTGATTTTATGAATCCTAAAAGTTTTCACTCTACACTTGTTACTGCAAATAAAAAATGCCATCTGGAAATGTTTAGGTCTCAAAACGTATGGTATAATTTTAATAATCTTTTTGTATTTTCTTCGCGTTCTTTGTAGTTTCAAATCAAAGAAAAACAGTCAATCGTGAATTATCTGGATCCTAATGACCCTTGTTTACAGCAGTTTGTCTCGAATTGATCCCGCGTGACCATGTAACTTACCTCCGCTGTAAATATAGAGTATTCTATGGAGTAGTGTCCCGTTCGATGAGTGGAGCTCTTCGATAATTTTGAAGATGGTTGATGAACGAGAATTTGTGCTAATTCGCTATTGTATTTTTTGTAAGACAGATTATTTTTTAATGTATTTGATTGATTTTCGAAATTAAATCATCCCATTTTGTTAGTTTTGCCTCAGATCACACCTTTCACCTTTGGTGATACGCCGTCAAATGCTGGTGATGTATTGGGAGTACAGTGCATGGTTTCAAAGGGAGACTTCCCGATGACAGTCGTGTGGTACTTCAATGGTCAGGAAATTGACACAAATAATCTAGACGGAGCGTTGATTACACAAAACAGTCGACGAGCGAGTAATCTCGAAATTGATCCAGTTCGAGGTCATCATAGTGGCAATTACACGTGTTCTTTCCGGAATGTTGCCGGAGCTGATAACTTCACCGCGGAGCTTCGTGTCATGGGTGCGAAACTGTTCTGTTTGTGTTTTACGTTATTTTCTCTCTGTAGCTAGACCTCTTCCAATGGAACCCTTTCTCAGTATTGATGGTACTCAGTTCCTTGTGACGTTTTACCTATCGATTTAGAGAACGATTACCAACCTCTTAACGAGAAGAATCCTGTAACTAAATATTACACCGAGAGAATAGTTTTGGATGTGGCGTCCAAAATCAGAAGAAGGAGAGATTTCTCCATTCCTTCGGATGTGACATCCCAACCTTATAGAGTTCGAACTATAAGGTTAAGATATCATATCCAAAGGTTGGGAGAAATCCTTTACTTTTCTAGGTTTTTGGATCTTGCATCCAATCGCAGGGTACTCACGTCCATAGTGTTTTCTCACTAAATGGTGATAGTTACATCTGTAAATCCCGGTATCATGCGTGACTATAAACCGACCTGCTTTCATTTATTCTGTGTAAAAAATAAATGTACCACATGTCGTATTCGTTCATTTTCTCTTCCTGGCAATTGCGCATTCGGATGTTGTAAATCAAGTTGCATATGAATTATAGCTCATGTTTTGGAGTACTATTTCACATATTTTAGAAAAAAAATTAATATGTAAGGAAAAGGCTACATGAAGGAATATTTTTTTGTTTATTTACTGATTCCTAGTACTGTAATATATTAAATTTTAACGTAGGGCCTTTGAATTCGACAGTACGCAGAAAACAATGATGTAATATTTCATAATTTATGAATAAAGTAACTGTAATTAGTATTTTAGACGGTCGATTCATGATCATAATTATTACTCTGTTGCACTTCTTACGTTTGGTACATCGTTGCTGCAGAAGAATTGGCTCAACTGCCGAATTTCCTGAAAAACTGGAAGAAGTACAGCAAGAATCAGAAACGTCATGTGAACATGAAATGATAATGATTAAACGGTTTTGATTGGTCACCATGGGAAAGTTGCGCAGTTGGCAGCATCGTTTACGCTCCACAGGAACAATACCGCGAGAGGATAGCGGTTCCCAATATACTATATCTGGAGTTGAGTTAATGACCTTTTGCAGCAGCAATGTTTCAAGCAGTTTCAGAATGACCCAGAAAACACTTAAATTTTTTAATTGCTGATGTTTCAAATCGTATTTGTAAATGACCTGGGAAGTTTAGCTAATTGGGTGGTTGACTTATTATTTTGTTGAAAACACCTTTGCAGTACGTCCTCAAATAAAGCCTTTCACTTTCGGTGATGAGCCTGCAAACGCCGGAGAAATGGTCGGAGTTCAGTGTATGGTCGCCAAAGGAGACCTCCCAGTGAATATCGCTTGGCTCTTCAATGGCCTTCCCTTGAGACCAGGATACGATCAGCATATAACAATAGTGCGCATGAGCAAACAATCTAGCGTCCTCAACATCAATCCAGTGCGTGGACACCACAGTGGCAACTATACTTGTACTGTCAGCAACGAGGCAGGGGCTGCTCACTTCACGGACGAACTATGCGTGAATGGTTGGATATTTTTTTGTTGATATTAATTTGCCTGGGCAAGTGTTATTTTTATTTAAATTGGTTCTGCTTTGCATGTTACCTCGACCCACTTTGTTGTGTCAACGATGAATCTGTGAAATACTTATTTCGTAATACTCGTAAGTTACTTAATATGCTTGCGAAAATTTGGAAGATGGTCGCTTATGACCAGGGATCTTCATCTGCCAATTACATGAACTCTGGTTTGTCTTCAGTCATAGTGCATTGTTAGTTCTCAAGAAGGGTTTTAACATATGCAAATACAGGTATTTAATAGAACCTACCCCTCTTTCATTTCTGGAGACCGAACTAAGATGCGAAGGAAATCCATTTTACATTCAGTGGGCATTACTAGTATTTTCAATGTATACGAGATACAAATGCCTTAAAACTGTTGTACGAGTGTATTGTTCTTCCCTGTAACTGACTTGAGGATTAGTTCAGAAAGCACAACGCAGAGCATATCAAGCTTTCATTGCGTATTGTGATTGGTGAGAGACCTTCAAAAACTGCAGGTAAAAAATCAATAAGTTGAAAGAGAGGATTAAGAAACTAATAGTGAAACGGTTTATTTGTCATTACATAATCTGCTATGTAAAACGTTGGATATATATATATATATAACACTTATTGAAATAAATTGTTTGGATCGGTAAATAAGATATTAGATGCAGTTTCTTCTGAGAAAGATAGATTAAGAGAGTAGTTTACGATTAAACGACAGCTAGGAATCAGAGTCGGAAGCTATAATTAGTTTTATGAGGAGATAATCGACAAAATCTGCGTATGAAATGGCATTCCGTTTGGTACTCATCGCATCAATATTTTCTATATCAATTGCCCATCGTGTCATAAACTTTTTTATGTTGAAATTGCTTTACAATTATTTGTCTTCCAGATTGATACCTCTTAGTGTTTTTCCAGAACTTATACGAGGCACGTAAACGATGATTAAAGTTCATTTATCATAGTTGCAACTGTTCAGATTTGAAAAATAACTTTATCAGTTTTCTCTCTCTAACATTTCTTATGAGGGTCCATATTTTTAATGTTGTGAATATATGAACTCTCTTCTTCCGTACTTCTTGATCTCGGAACAGTTTTTGAAGTTAACATTTTTATCACGTTTCTTTGGTCATATCTTATCAACAATCCTGGAAGTATGAATTCAGCAGTTTCGTTGATATTAGCTGTGGATTAAATGATGATTGTGCTATACCTGATCGTATTAACTTGCAGATGTACATACTTCGTTGTATATTTTACAATTCCATAGGACGTAGTCTACGATTTCTGCACACAGACTCATAAATCATTCTCGTTTTAAATAATCAACTCCTTTTATATAATCTTTGATATTTCTATATCGCGTTAACTATTCTATCAGACTCGCTGTCCATCGAAACAACTTTCTGTTTCTTTCACTCTGTCACACTCAGGATTATACGATGTCTCTTCCGTTAGGCGATTTTTCCCACCGTATTGCCATATATTTTCCAGATGCTTTGATGTATTACTTTTAACCCCTTTATCGGTTTTCATCAATGGTATGGCGTTGATATGTATGTCACCCTTTTTTCAGCCAATATCGCAAGCGCAGTTTGTGTGAATTGAAGTCGTATGTCATTATTCCAAGCAACAGTTTCAAAGCACCAGAAGGAACTGTAGCGTAATATCCAATATTTCAGATTATTTCGAATCCGATAATTCTAATAAGAATATCATACAATTGAAAAGTGTGGATCTGAAAAAAATGGTTATGGCATTTTTCAGTGCGTCCACAGCTCACCCCATTTACCTTCGGCGATGAACCTGTGAATGCGGGGGATATGACTAGTGTTCAGTGTGCAGTCGCTAAGGGAGATCTCCCGCTTACATTCAAATGGTATTTCAATGGTCAAGAGTTGATGCCAGGTCCAGATCACGGCATTGCAATATTGCAGATGAGTCGGCGCGTAAGCAATTTAGAGATAGAGCCTGTACGTGGTCATCATTCCGGTAACTACACTTGCTCCGCCAGGAACACAGCAGGCACTGAGAATATCACTGCGGAACTGCATGTTAATGGTACTATTACGTATTTTAACTGCACCTTTCTTCTTATTGTTTTGTTTAAATCCTCTTCAACATTGTCCTTCCGTGGTACCAGTTTGGAAACGATGATGCTGCTCTTCGTTGAATTGCTTCATTTGTAACTTAGTGTAAACGAGACAGTGAATTCTTTCGAGATGCAAATGTAATACAGCAACAATTTAGTCATTTGATCCTCGGAATATTTCTGAGTTAGTTCCTAGCAAGGGCTGAAACGTTATATTTTGAAACAGGTGTCATAAACCAACACTGTAATATCAGAAGAGATTTCTAAAGCATTATGATAATTTGTTAAGCAAATTCTCGCGATATGTTGTATCTTCAATGATTTGCGTATTCCTCTTCGTTATTTGAACGTTAATGACTTAAATGTTCACTGTTGGTTATTGTATATTTCTTAAAACATTTCTAATATTAACTTTCCAGTTCATCCTCAGATCACTCCGTTTTCTTTTGGTGATGAACCAGTGAACGCTGGTGATATGGCTAGTGTAACATGTGCGGTGCCTAAGGGCGATCTTCCTCTCTCCTTTACTTGGTATATCAACGGGCAAGAATTCGGTAATGACCAAGTCATCACCCAAGATATACGGATCTCTCAGACGAGCCGGCGCGTCTGGACCTTGGTGATAGATCCAGTTCGTGGGCATGATGGGGGCAACTATACTTGCTCAGTCCAAAATGATGCGGGCTCGGAGAATTTCACATCGGAGCTGCATGTCAATGGTGCAGTTCATGAAACCATGATGGATTTTGTTTCTTTCCAGTTTGAACTTGTTCTGATCCATTATTACAGATTTTTAAAATAGAACAAAATGAAGTTATTGAACCAACTTAATAATTATCATTTTTTCATGCGCGACTCCCTATCAAGCATCTAAAGCACTTAAAATTTTGTCAAAACTAGGATCAGTGAGATTTACTGCTACTATTTCTTCTTAAGCTGATATAAGATATGACTTCGCATTCTGTTTCATGTGTTCTATTCTCATTTCTAACGTTTGTGGATACCGGAAGAAAATTTATTCGGAAACTCATATGTAAAATATTATTTGGAGTTTATTCGTACACGTTTATTGAATAATATCGAGATTCCTGCATCAGCTGACCATTTTCCGGTCTGAGTGATCTGTAATAATGGATACATGATTCCATTTACTCTTATTAAGATATTCCTATCCTCTTTACACACCTCCATTTTTCAGGGCCAAAAAGATTCATAGTAGAGCCTCGTGTTTCAGTTCCTCCTCAGATAATGCCGTTTTCCTTCGGAGAAGAGGCAACAAACGCGGGAAATATGGTTGGCACTCAATGCATCGTCTCCATTGGAGACTTGCCATTGCGGATCACGTGGCATTTTAATGGACAAGAATTGAGGTCTGAGACCGACGACATTTCTATCTTCATGACTAACCGCAGGACGAGTGCGTTAAGTATAGATCCTGTGCGTGGTCATCACAGCGGAGCGTACACCTGCTCAGTCAGAAACACAGCAGGATCCGAAAATTTCACCGCGGAGTTACATGTCAAGGGTTTGCAAATCTCTTTTCATTGCTGTTTGATAACCCAATTCTTTCTTCATTCCATGTCTCGTCATGAAACCTCACTGTAAACACTAATTTCAAATGAACATAGGTAATTTTAATTGTTTTTATTTTCCTCAAGTTCTACCAATTCTTTTTATTTGGAGGATGAGAATGCAGGAGCATGTTAGTTCGGTACGTCAACTGATTACGTAGTAAACATTCAATATTTTAGGCCTTGTAAGCACTAGGTATTCTCACTAAAATACGGTACTATTTAATCATGTTCGTGGTCAAAAGTTATATCCCTTCGAATATCTTGGTCATCGCACATTTATGAGCACCACTTAAGAAATTATTTGAGAGATGTCTGTGTATTAAAATTGTAGCCTCATTTTTCTTATTTCTCCCATTTCCATTCTGTACCCTTATCATTACTCCGACTTACTCAACTTCACTCCGAAAGGTTATCGTTGATCTCTTGTTTATCCATCTATTTATGAATTACATGCAGCTATTAGTTGCAATTTTGTGTTTCTTTTAGTGACTGCTCGTTTTGTTTCATCCGATATTGTACATTATTCATAACAATGAGACACACACAAAATATATATAGCTATATTTTTTTCCAGTTCCTCCCCTAATTATGCCCTTCTCGTTCGGAGAAACAACTGCGAATGCGGGCGATGTGTTGGGAGTACAATGCGTGGCATCCAAGGGGGACCTTCCGTTCACCATCACGTGGTTCTTCAATGATCAGGAACTGAGTTCCGGCCGGGATATGGACGTGACGGTGGCAGCGTTGAACCGACGCACGAGTACTCTGAGTATCGACCCGATTCGTGGACACCACGCTGGCAACTACACGTGCTCCATTCGCAATTCCGCGGGCGTTGCGAACTTCAGCGCGGGTTTGCTTGTGAATGGTGGGACTTTCGTTGATGCTTGATTAACTGAATGCTACTTTCTGTCCTTTTTTAGCTTTCCTGTTACCTGTACGTGAAATTCAATCTTTCTTAGCAAATGTATTACTCATTTCTTGATTTCTCGCCGAATCCATGTACAATATTTTTCGTTTACCTATTTTTTATTCGTGTAGGTAAAAGAAAAATGAAATCTAAATAACGCCAATTTTTCTTCTGAGCAACTATTCTCTGAATTCATTGTCATAACTAAAGTGTCCTATAAGCATACAATTGGAATTACGAAGCGAATAGTTCCCCTGAATGCTGCTAAATCTTCATATAGTTTTGTTGTAAATTAGTATTTAGATTTCAGGGGTCATTGCATTGGGAAATTAGTTATCTATTATCGGATGGCCAAGCAATTGGCTCGGTTGACAATGTTTTAGAACCAAAACGAGCTGTTTTTTTAATTACACGCTTACCTATTTCAGAAATTAGGAGACTTTATTGCCAAAATCGTAATTCTTTACAAGGAAGTCCTAATTTCCTGTAGTTTTAAAATCTCACAGCAGAGGGATTGTCTGGAGATACATTCTTTAATTTTCTATTTGATATCACATTTTGCTATCGCATCATGATAAAAACCCTAGGCATAAGAGGTTTTGAATGTCGTAGGCCTTTGGCCTTAAACATTCCCTAATGCACACTGATTATTTTTTAATTTGCTTTTCAAGCTGTCTTGAAGAGTTTTACCTGATGTCAGTGCTAACAAGAACAGTTTTTGGTTTTATTTATAACACTTCTCTCTGTGCACTGTCACAAGATTGGAAGTTTCTCCGAATAATAACGTAATTTGTCCACTATAATGCTGTTATGCACCGTACCTACGCAGAAAAGGTTTTGAATGTCCTAGGGCTGTGGCCCTAAACATTCCCTAATGCTCACTGGTTTTAAAATATGCCTTTTAAGCTATTATGAACAGCTTTGTCGGATGTCAATGCTAACAAGCTTCCAAATATTACGTTGAGCCCAAAGAGCATCTTCATCCACCGTTGTCATTCCAGTGCCCCCACAAGTGACGCCATTTTCATTTGGAGACTCAGCGGCCTATGCCGGTGAAATTGTGGGCACACAGTGCATAGTCTCCAAAGGCGACTTCCCGTTCACGATTTCGTGGCTCTTCAATGGTCAAGAGCTTCATTCTGGGCCAAACGACGAGGTGACAATCGCAAACATGAACCGACGCACCAGCGCCTTGAGTATCGATCCAGTGCGTGGTCACCATGGAGGAGCGTATACATGTGTAGTGCAAAATGTAGCGGGCATGGTCAATTTCACCGCGGACCTACATGTGAACGGTTGGAAATATAGTTTCCTCTTCTTTTCTTTTTTATACCTCTTCTTGTCGTAGCTACCCTTTACCTAAAATTCTAACGAAACCCATTTCCTCGGGTATGTGAAATGTTCTGAAACTAACTTACAGTTCAGTTGATGAAGCGAATAGTACCCGAAAGCTCTGAAAACGGTATGTCCTCAGATTGTAGATAGTAATCGATATCTATTTAATGATTTGAAGGTTTTTACGTAACAAAGAACCAAAAGCAGGATATTGTTATTTTGATTTCTGATCAATAAATTATACAACTAACCGTTCGCGTTCTAGCCAATTGATTTTTAATTTTTAAGACTTACAAATTTGGAAGTTCAATCCAGCTAATGATAGATCATTTATGTTAGTCAATTCGCATATTCTGTGATTCAACACTGACCTCTTTTTCATTTGAAATAGTTGCTGATATTGCTATACGCAGGTAAATGTTTCCATACGGTGTAGTACTGTTCACGAAAGGTTGCAGCGTCCATATTGAATATGGCTGCCTCATGCATTTTACCAACTTCTACGAAATAAACCCTCTAAGCTCTATCCCGTTCGTATAACTGCCGCTAACGTCATTACAATCAACTGTTCTGTGAGGTTGGCGTCCAACAACTACCAAGCAAGAAGCAATCTGTCCCACTATTAATTAAGAAAAACAGTATGCTGTGAATTGGAAATTCTTAAAAGAAATATTACAACTCAATCTCATAGAAATATTACAACTCGATCTTATAGTAAGTAACTATTAACTAAAAAAAACTTGTTTTATATTTTATACAGTGAAATGTTAAAAAATAAATATGAATTATTGGCTAATTGCTTTTTTCTGTCTGGTGAAGGTAAAATAAAACAAAAAAGAAATTATATTAATATATTGATTGAAAAAGAATTTGAGCCAATAATCATAAAATTCTCATTAAAAAATACATAATACACCTTATTGTAATTCTCAATTAATACAAAAATATACCACCTATCTTTGAAACTCATTTCAGTCCACTGAAAAAAGAGAAAAGCAATATCTCAACATGAAATAATGAAATTTTTTAACAAAGATAAAAATCTTAGTGAGATTACAAAGTTAAAGAAATCTTGAGCATTAGACAGATGTATATTCTACTAACATAAAATATGAACAAAATGAGGAAAAATTACAAGTTTCAAATTTTATATTATTTTAATATTTGTGGATAGACAAAATTACGAACTAATATACCTTGAGTACTTAATAAAATACCAGAAAATATACTAGGTATGAATTCAAAACTTAAACTTACAAAAGGCCTGGAAATTTGGCTCAAATGAGGCAATTTTATGTCAAACCAACGGTATTTTTGTGTGTCCTATACATGTATAAATCTGAAATCAAAATTACATTAAATCATAGAATAGAAAAGATCAAATAATAATAAATTTAAATTTATTGTCAAGAAAGCAGAACAGACTGCGTATGACCACGTGGAGGACAATAAACTAATTTACTCTCCGGAAGCAAGCAGGGGACCGCCCCATCAATTCCGATCAGGGGCCCTAAGGCAGAGGCGGATTCAAAAATTTCAGCAAAAATTCCTAGATAAGATAAAAAGTTAGCTGCGAGTTATAATACTAATAGAATGTCAATATGTTTGTAATTTAACACAAAAAATTTATTTTACATGTACAAATTATTATCGAACTATAGATTATTCTGAGCATAGTGTTTAAAAATCATAAGAATTGAAATAACACTAAATTCACGATTTATTATTACAATAAACACGCCCCTGGACAAAGCCTGGAGAACCTGTATAAGAAATCCGCCTCTACCCGAAGGAAAACCGGAGAAAAACCCGAACCAGGAGAGGGCTACAGAATTAATGTACACAACCGTACCAAAGTTGAGTACACATAAAACTAAATTAATATGAGTCATAAGACAACATAATCATGCAAGAAAATAGTTTTTGAAATTGTTATAAGTTATTTAAAAAGTACTACAGCAATGGCGTGATAAAGTACAAGATGGATTTAACTTTTATTAAATCGATATGCTAATAACCTCTTAATTTACTTAAACATCTGATGCACCTGGAATGGGGAAAAATTCTGCTAATGCTGCGCCTGAATTATCAGTTAATTCACCATTCCTTTCAGTTTCGTTTTCTTCTAAAAGAATTACTATTGCCTCAACATCTTATCAAAATTTTCTTTTCTTAGTACTTCTGTATGTTTCACATAATCGACCCATTTTTCCTTTGTTACCTAAATATATTAGTTTATTTTACAGAAGACATCTTAAGAGAAACGTTTACTAATACTTCATTTTTCATATTCTGATATGTACAATAAAACTTTGTTATGAATGTTAACCTGATGTAGTGCTTCATTCCAGACCAGTCTGGAACGCTCAAATCCTGGGTTCTGCCTGGATACTACATTTTTGTTATTCAACTTTTCTGTGCAATAGCTTTAACATTCAATAAACGAATAATAGCAGTAAAATATAATAGGGTGTCCTTAAAACATGCCTTTCTTCCTTTAGCATTTCATATACTGCAAACCTGTGTATTAAGAATATTTCATTTTATGAATGAAATATTCAACATTAATTTTGCTAATCGTCCGCCATAAATGCTCATTATTTTGGTATATTTAACATAACCATAAAACTAAATCATAATTGAAAAAGAATTGCACGCCTCATCCGAGAGGGAATGCGGAGATCATCCCTTGTCAAACATTAAACGCACATAATAGTACGCTCAAAAAACGGTTTTGCATCAACAACCGGAAAGTGCGGTTTCCGTAACCAGAAAGTTCCGTTAGCATAGGTACGACAGAACTCTCCGGTTCTTGATCCCAAACCTGATGTGTTAGCGGAGTCCTGTTGATGTAACAGAACTCTCTTGTAAGGGCAAACGGTCTGGAGTAATGTGCCTCACACTAAATAGCAATTAAAATAAATCTTGAAAAGTAAAAGTAATTAAAATCCACAAACCAAACTTATATTTTAAAGGATACCCCGTTCAATACACCAAAGTAAAACATAAATGTAGAAACATTTTTTTTTCCATTTTACTATAAATGTGCCTGTGTCACATATGTAACAAAGGAATTGCCACAAGTATTTTGGAATGTAGGTGTGACAAAGGAGAAACACAATTTTTTAAATTCAGTTTTATTTTCTTAATTGCTTCAAAATGTAAGTAGTCTTACAAAGGTAACAAGTAAAGTACATTAAGAATAATTCCTCACAAAATATGAAGACAACTATATCTTAACAATACAATCTAAGATTTAATACAGTAATTAGCAATAGGGCATATTGTTTTAAGAAATAGCATGAATGGTACAAAAATGATTTCTTCTGTAGACAACACACACATGTACAGTCTGTAGATAACACACAAAAATTGAAGGATGTAAGACGCATTATTAAACACTATTTGAATACATCAGCTGCTCCCTAGCTGCCTCTTTAACTTCAGAATTATCACTGGCAGTCTGGAAAGAAAACATAAAAATGTACTAAGATGGGTAAATAGAATGAGCAAAGTTTTTGGGTTTATACAAGAACATGTTAGAAATCCATTCTGCTTACCTTGATTGCTTCCATGTATGGAAATTGTTAGTCACCAACAAGGACATCGACTGAACACCTGATGGGATCTGCAATACCTGATTTGTTAAACACATTCAATAAGAAAATGAATTTTTGCTGGATGCTGTTGATATTAAAACTCTCAGATAGTATAAAGAAACCAGAGTTTATTGAAGGCACACCATACCATTGTTATCCATGAAGCCAAGATCAGCTACTCTATTTACATTTGCTGGCAACAGCTCATATAGCTCAATTAACTTTGGACATTTAACACCCTCCAATGGAGAGTATTACTTCTTTTCCAGAATAGCAAATACTGGTATTCAACAATACTGCAAGTGAAAAAAAAAGTGATCTTTCTCGAAGTATATGCTCATATTCTTCATCTTGAACAGTTTCCAACCACCAGCCGGGTCTGTTTGGAACATAAGCCCCTCCATCTTCTTCTGTCCTCCCACCACCTCTCTTCTTCGACTCTCACCCATTCCACCCCCTTCATGTCTTTACTCTTCCTCATGTCCTTCGCCCATTTATCTCGATTCTTCCTCTGGGACTTTTCTTGTTGAATTCCATGTCCAGTATCTTGTTTGGTAGTCTTCCTTCTCCCATTCTCTGCACATGTCCATACCATCTCAGTCTAGACTCTTCCGCCTTATCCTGCAGTGGTTGCTCTCCTACTATTACTCGCACTTCTTCATTTCTCACTTTATCCCATTTCGTGATCCCTATAATTCTCCTAAGAAATCTCATTTCACAAGCTTGAATTCTGCTCTTATCCCTGTCTTTCATCACCCAAGTTTCAGCCCCATAAGTCAGGAATCAGTCTGGAGCCATGTTGCTTCTCCCTCAATTGCTTCTCCACCACATCTCTTATCCTCCTCTCTAGGACCTTTTCATATATTTTGGCGCAGTTGCACATTAGCGTAATACCTCTATAGTTCTCACACCGTGTAATTTCTCCTTTCTTGAATATTGGGATTATGATTCCCCTCCGCGAGTCGTCTGGGATTCTCTGTTCCTTTCACACTGCTCTCATGATCCTGTAGAGCCACTGCATACCAACTTCCCCTGCTGCCCGAATTATCTCTACACTGAGCTCATCCACGCCTGGTGCTTTTCTATTTTTTATTCTTTTTAATGCTTCCTCCACTTCTCTCCATGTTAGGTCTTCCGCTTCATTGGATGCGGTCTTCCAGTTGATCTTTTGTTCGCACACTTCCCCTCTTCCATCTGCATTTAACAACTTCTGGAAATTTTCCTTCCAAAGCTCACGTAATCCCTCCTGGTTTTCTACTACATTTCCATTCTTATCCATCATCTTGGACTTTTCCATTCTGGATGTTCTCGTATTCTTAATCATCTTGTATAATACTTTTTTGTTACCCTTACTATCCTTTTCCATCGTTGTTGTCCACTCCTCCAGCCACCTCTTTCTTTCTTCTGCTACTACTCTCTTTCCTTCCTTTTTCATTTCCAGATATTCTTTTCTTGCATCTTCCGATCTATCCCTGAACCATTGTCTGAAGGCACTGTTCTTTTTTCTTATTGATTCTACCACTTTGGAATTCCACCAAGGTGTTTCTTTCCACCTCTTGCTGCTTGTCCTTCCGCAGATTTCTTCAGCTGCTCCTACCATGGCTACTTTGAAGTTCTTCCACACCTCTTCCACCGTTCGTAGTTCACTCACTGGCACCTGTTCTCTGATCTTATTCACATACCCCTTTTTTTCTTCCTCTTTCAACTTCCAAATCCTAATCCTTCTTTCCTGGTTTTCTGGTCTCTTATTGCTCTTTTCCTTATTCAACAAGGCATATGATAGCCTATGGTCACTATTCAATACTTCAGATGGTATCACTTTCACATCTTTAATGCTTTTCTGCAGCCCTTTGTCAACGAGGAAATAGTCCACTATGGATTTTCCCTGCAAATCTTGGCTGTACCATGTTACTTTGTGGAACTCTCTCTTCCTAAACCATGAATTGCACACTATAAAACCATTTCTTTGGCAGAGCTCCAGCAATCGTTCCCCTTCTGTATTTCTCTCCCCCCAACCTTCGGTTCCTAGTACCTCTTCATATCCTGTCCGGTTTTCCCCTACATATGCATTGACATCTCCCATTACTATGGTGTCGCTTCTAAGGTGTTTCTGTAGTTCTTTCCCAAACTCATTCTTCTCTTGCTTCAAACTGCCCACTTGTGGTGCGTACACTTGTAACATTTCTGTTTTGCCTTCCTTGTCTTCTATTTTTACTCTCATGATCCTGTCTGATATCATTTCCACTTATTCTTTCATGTCACTTCTTACCATTACTCCAACACCCTTTCTTCCATGTTCATTGCCTTTCCCGTATAGTTTGAATCCCTTTCTCAGGTCCTTTGTCCCCTATCCTTTCCACCTAGCCTCAGCAAGTCCCAGTACATCTAGTTTTCTTCTCTCCATGGTATCCACTATTGCGGATAGTCAGTGTTCCAAGTCGTAGTCCATTTCCATTGCCGAGTCGTTTGCCTTTGATTCCGTTCTTTCCGAGGCTACATTTTCCATCTTTGAAAGCTATATGATTATCCACTACTGGCTAGCTAGGCCTATCGTAGCTTCTTTCTGCCTTTGGCAATTCCATACCTACTGTAAGGCAGCAGCAATTCAAGAAAAGGTAGAGGTTGGAAAAAAAAAGATACCCTAACCCTCGCAACCTAATAACGTTCGGATCTAAGAGAACAAGAGGTGACCAAGGGAGGTCAGGCAAGAGAAAGGAACGAGCCTCGCATCCGCAAGTGGAAGTAACGTCAGACTCGCTCGGGGCCCCGTGTTTACCACACACGTACTTACTAGATGTAAGTCCCTGAGGAAACATGCTCATCAAAGTGGCCAAATAAGCTTAGACATGTGTGTCCAAGCCCCTTTCAAAATGTAGTAATTGGAAATTTATAGCATGGCAAGGAAATTGATTTTGGTGTGGGGCTTCGTAATATTGCAGTACTCCCTTAGGATTTACTGGAGGTATTTATATCAATCTTCTTTCGCCCATTTAAACCCCAATTGTCTGAAACTTCTGACAACTATTGAGAAGCAGGGAAATCTACCGTCTCATCATTCATAGTTAATCGGTGTAGAATTTTTACAGTCACATGGCGTCCTGCGTAATGTAATTTTCCACATAAATACTTACTGCTTCCACGTTGAATTTATAATTGCAGTATTCTAATCTTCTTGTTGTGTTGATACACAATTCTTGCAATAGTTTCGTTTGTAAAAGAATCATCGGCCGTAATGGGACGAAAACGAGGTGTCTTTTCCCAGTTGTGACGATTTCTTCGTTTCTCTCCCAGTTAATTACATATTTATGGGCAGTTCTCTGAGAAAGTCTCTGATACGTCAAATCAACATAAACCCAACTCAACAACCTCTAAATCTACACATTTTAACCGTAACCTTAAACTTCCAAAGTCTCCATAACCCTTTTCAGTAATTCTCGCTTTGTGACGTACTCATCATCAGCCTCTGCTTCTTTCCGAAACTTCTTAAATGCTCTGATGATGCATCTCTGAACTCAGACGAACAACAGACGGCGATTTTCTTATCATCGCGGCTGTGTTTAGTGGCCATTCATATTTTTCAATTAATCGTGTAATTAATCAATAAATAAAACTAGTACTAGTCGTCATTCTGAGCGATCAAATAAAATATATTCACCCTTTCACAAAAATAGGATTTCGTAAAACACAAGAGGTAAAAACACAAACAATTGGTGTAATCTGTAAAAGAATCCAAGATAATACCATTGACTCTCTAAAACACACACACACACAAAATGCCGAGAGAAAAATTCGCGTGATACGTTTCTACCACGATCCACAACAATGTGTTCAGATCGTGTTACAAGTCAATGGTGCATGCAATCAATAAAATTTATTTTGTAAGAGGTTGACGGTACTAAAAACATCCATACGTTCTGCCAAAGTACACGCGAGAATCATGAAATAATTGTATCATTTTCTTTGTGGATCGATAGAGAATGATTACTATGGCTATACCGTGTACCAACTTCAAACTAACGAGACAAGAAGTAAATAAGTAAATAAATTCCCATCAAATACGCGGTTACCTACCACGAATGACCACAACTACATCTGTTCAGGTTGTTAAAGTTTTTTACAGCTTCTACTTAACAATAAACAAATAAACTCAGTGCTTTTCAGTTCATATTTATTTTTCTTAGGTTGCATTTTTCCGCTCAAAGATTTCGTATCACTCTTCTGCAATTCATTTCGATTATTCCGTACCTACATAAAGTAAACTTTCAAAATATTGGTATTGTATGTTGATTTTTCATTCTTTGAATCACAGTGGCCTTTGCCGTGTCAGGAATTCATTATGTAGCTCCTCAACGAAATGGAACTGAAGAAAATCGAAACAAGTATATTCTCATGCAAAATTTGTGTTGGTTACGAGTTTGTTTTGAAGTTAACTGAAGAGGAGAACTTAGGTGATACGTGCATTATTATTTACGATGTTGCGTTTAAGGAGGTGCTGTGATGTTACTTGACTTCACTCTCATTAGCTGATACTCCATCTCCTAAAAGGGCTCTGACCTTGATGTTGACGAGCCCTAAAGCCCCATAAAAAAAGAAGATATTTTGTCACGTTTTCTTAATTCTGTCATTTACGCCATTCTTGTTAATTCTTATCATAATTCTGTAGAGTTATCAAAGCTCCAAATATTGAAACGAAATATTTCGCTTCTTTACGACTATTATTTTCATTTCACAATAATTCTTGATATCCATATTTTATTTCAAAACGTAGTAAAATTATACTTAAATGATATCTACTTAATTGCGCTTTCTGAAAATGTTTTCATGCATAATTTCGAAATTATGAAAAGAATTGATTCCTTATGAAATGAACTCATTTTTGCCATTTGACTATGTAGAAAACCATTTCAGTTCGACCTCAGATATCGCCGTTTTCGTTCGGCGGAGAACCTGTGAATGCGGGAGAGATGACGACTGTTCAGTGTGCAGTTGCAAAAGGAGATCTCCCTCTTACATTCTCCTGGTTGTTTAATGGTTTGGAGCTGACTCCAGAGTTCAACCAAGACGTGATGATTGTAATGACTAATAGACGTACTAGTGCTCTAAGTATCGAGCCAGTGCGTGGTCATCATGGTGGCCAGTACACATGCTTGGTGAGGAACGGCGCGGGTGCAGACAATTTCACGTCAGAATTACACATTAATGGTTCGCACGATATATTTTGAACGGTTGTACTATTTTTTCATTTGTCTGTCCCTTAGTTGGCATGCTTTAATCTTTTATCTATTGGACCTTACAAACTCCAAAAGTAATGGACTGGGTTATTTATGGAGCGAAACTACAGAAATGAAATGCTGAATTGTATTTTTGTAAATCGGAAATGTAGCGTGCTTTTAAAGCTTGTCTACATGGAGCGATGTGAGCTAGGAGTTGGGTGGTTGTCTATTGTGGGCCGCATTGCTGAATTTACCATCAACTTGGCTCACGTGGAGGTATTACTATTGGATTTTTTGTTATAGACCCATGAATTCTAATAGCTGTGGAGAGTACAAAAAAAATCGCAGAAAAACACAGTTACCACCATTGGATTTTTAATTTAGTTATGTATATACTCAAGTGAAAAATTTGGTTTAATGAATGAATATCAATTTTTTTAAACCTGAAATGTTTCAAAAAGTGATATTTTTACGGTTTTTGCCGCTATGTCGACTTCACAATTTTGTATAAAATAAACTGAGAGTAACAAAAATAATTCATATTCAGCGAATGATCACTGCTGTGTTTGTGACAACATTTATTAATTTCAAGCTTCTACATGCAAAATATAATGAGTTATTAAATTTTTTAGGAACACTGCTAAAAACGACCAGACACATTATTGAGGAATAATATTTTACTGTCACACTAGAAGAATGCCATGATCACTGTACAATTGAATTAAAATGTTTAAAACTATTTACTCAGTCTCCACCAAGTGATAAATAAGACCATGCTTTCAATTAGCGACCAGCGTTGGATTTCAGACACGCGCGTTGTTGCCATGCGTATCACTCCACAGACTGGTACAGCTTTAAACAGGCTGAAATCCGCAGCTGACGACTGAATACGGCATTGGCAACAACGCGCGTGACTATAATGCACCGTTGACCGATTATTCAAAACATGGTTTTATTTATCACTTGATGGAGACTGAGTAAATAGTTCTATACATTTTAATTCAATTGTAATGTGATCATAACATTCTTCTGAGTGCGACAGTATAAATATTATTCCTCAATAATGTGTCTGGTCGTTTTTAGCAGTGTGTTCCTAAAAAATTAATAACTCATTATATTTTGCATGTAGAAGCTTGAAATTAATAAATGTCACAAACACAGCAGTGATCATTCGCTGAATAAGAATTATTTATGTCACTCTCAGTTTATTTTATACATAATTGTGAAGTTGATATAGCGGCAAAAACCGTAAAAATATCACGCTTTTTGAAACATTTCAGGTTAAAAAAATTGATATTCATTCATTAAACCAAATTTTTCACTTGAGTATATACATAACTAAATTAAAAATCCAATGGTGGTAACTGTGTTTTTCTGCGATTTTTTTTGTACTCTCCACAGCTATTAGAAGTCAGAGGTCTATAATAAAAAATTCGATGATAGTAGTAGTAGTAGTTAGTAATAGTTATTGATACTAGGAGCAGTAGGTGGATAGAAGGTGGGTTCGCTTTTCAGTAGTCACACGTGTATTAACTGGGTCATTAATGTGAAAAGCCACTAACTTTTTCTGGTCCCGCCGGGAATGGAACATGGAATGACTTGGTGATGAGCAAGAACGCTAACACCTGAACCACCAGATCTGAATTGATAGTTCTCTTAGATGATGAATCTAAGTAATTCTTACGAATTCATTTTGTGTTAACACTTATTAATGGTATATGACAACTAAGCCTGTCCGAGGTGTCTCGAGTTTTCCTAAAGTCTCATGTACTACAAATCACATTTATTTCAGTGCGTCCACAAATCACGCCATTTTCATTTGGCGAGGAATCTGTTAATGCCGGAGGGATGGCGTCAGTTCATTGTGTTGTCGCCAAAGGTGACCTGCCCCTAAAGTTCTTCTGGTTCTTTAATGGCATGGAGTTTACTACAGAATTTGACCAGGATATAGTAATTGCCATGACGAACCGGCGTACGAGTGCCTTGAGCATCGAGCCGGTTCGCGGCCATCATGGTGGGAAATACACATGCTTTGTGCGAAACAGTGCGGGCGCGGACAACTTTACGGCGGAACTACATGTAAACGGTTCGCATGGATTTTGTATTACTGTATTTCGTGACCACTCAACACTTGAAATGCATGTTCTTTCTTGGATCTTGTTAAACCTTTCATTTATCTGTTTGTGATTCCCAGCCATCTGCTCCTAATTTGGATGTACTGACAAGTACGCTCATTTTCATTCATGGGTAGTATGTGCGATTTCGATTACGCGAAAAATGATTTAATCGGAGAAAATTAGTAATTTTGAAGTCATTCATACTGAGTGCGCTTGGCCATTTGTTATTCTGTGCCTAGTCAAATACCTTTATTTCAGTGCGTCCCCAAATCACGCCATTTTCGTTCGGTGAAGATCCAGTAAATGCTGGAGGCATGACGTCAGTTCAATGTGTTGTTGCAAAAGGAGATCTTCCCCTTACTGTCTCGTGGTTCTTCAATGGTTTGGAAGTGACTCCTGACCAAGATGTAACCATCGCGATGACCAATAGACGAACCAGTGCCCTAAGCATTGAGCCTGTGCTTGGCCATCATGGTGGTCAGTACACGTGCTCCGTACGGAATAGCGCTGGCACAGACAATTTCACAGCGGAACTGCACGTGAACGGTTCGCAAGTTGTATTGTTGTCTCTATTATTTCTTCTGTATGACTCAGTACTTTATGCATGCTCTTTCTCTTATCTTCCAGTCTTTTAACTCTCGTATTATAAAGCAAAGTAACGTTCTGCTCATGGTAGAGGTTTTTGAATAATTTCTCCTTTGGCGAGAATCATATTAGTTTTTATACTCGGCATTTGAATAAATACATATTATTTCCAAGATCGGGTGTTGTTCGCCTCGTGCACTTAAAACGTTTAGTGATACGATATATCGCCAGTGTTTAGTGCCTACAAAATAATTACATCAATCCTGATGTAGTTTTTGCATTTCGTTTAATATTATTTAAACTTTCTACTACTTTCCAATGTCTCATCGAGAAACAAAGCAACGTTCCACATTAGTGTATTAATTAATTCAGATAGTTTGTATGTTTAATTTATTGATATTTTTTATAAACAAAATGTCTTGATGATTTATCATAAATGTGATTTATAAAGATGTTACGTCGTCTCAGAATATTAGTCTTTTCTTTGAAGGAAATGAAAAACATTAAATCACAAATTTTCATTCGAACGCTCTATAATCATTTCGTATAGCTGAATATGTCTTCATTCTACCTGACTTATTCCCAATCTTTATCCTTTTCTTCGAGATTCATTTCTTAATATTCTTAGCATGTTTGGTCCCTCCTTTTCACATTTTCACATGTTTGTATTCTCAAAAATCTATATTTCATCGAACACTTTGTCAATTTGTACCGAAGCATACCAACTTACGGCTGTTCTGTCGTCTCCATCAAATGACACACGCCTTTTGAATAATCATAATGAGTCGAGTGACAGCTGAATACTGATTCTGCATTTGTATATCGTTTTTTGATTCGAGCTTGTCTTTATTCCCTCTAACATTTCTTTTTAAACTTTCTCCGCGTACTTTCTTAGGTATATCAGAAGACATGCCATCCGGGTGTCTATAAATTTATTCCAGTCACCGATAAGCATAACGTGCAATCCCAGTAAAATTTATATTTGGGTTTTCAAACATCTTTATCGCTATTGCTTCAAATGCATTATATAATCTGATAAATCTGCCACTACCTGTACATTAGTAAAGTAAATCAAAGTAAACAGTATTTTCCTTGCTTTTCAGTTACTCTTATTATTTATCCCACGTTTTGTGCTGTAAAGACACCACCCAACTTCGTAAAAAGACGACTGAAACTCTAGATCACTTTCTACATTTCCAGTTCGTCCGCAGATCCCCCCGTTTTCTTTCGGAGAAGAGCCCTCTAACGCAGGTGAGGCGGTAGGGATTCAGTGCATGGTGTCGAAAGGAGACTTCCCTTTGTCTTTTACGTGGCTCCTTAACGGCCAGGATTTGAAACCTGAAGTTGATAGTGCGATAGCTATTTCGCAAGCCACTCGTCGGAAGAGTATTTTGGATATTGATCCTGTCCGTGGCCACCATCTCGGCAATTACACATGCATTGTCCGCAACGCAGCTGGAGCAGATAACTACACAGCTGAGCTTCGGGTGAACGGTTCGTGCGTATATGCAAAACTACTTTTTCTGCAGTTCGACTTCAAGAATTTATTTTTTATTTTTACTTGGGCTTAGATGGGTGATACATTCTTCCATTCCTTCCGTTTTTTACCCCATCAAAGTTAATTAAGAGCATAATTACTATATCGGTATTGACTGCTTTTGACATTTTGATATTTTCATTTCATCTCTTAAGGATCACTGAAAGTAGGCAACAAAATGTAAATCGATTAAATAGGTGAAATTCTCTTTTTTTATTTATAAAAGGGATAAGATATTGTTCTTTGAAAATAACGAAATACTTTATTTTGTGTGTACTTTATTAGTTCGCCGAAGTATTGTGTGAATTTGTCTGGACCTCGCTTATATCGAATCTGTTTATTAAGTTGATTCTTCGTTGACTCTTACGCGCACAGTTAGAAGTGTGTATATAAATGTGCAATTAATGATCGCTAACAAAAGTGGAAAAAGACCCAGGAGAAACATCATTTGATCCTTTTTCAATAAGACACATTACAGTTCGCCCGCAGATCACTCCTTTCTCCTTTGGTGAAGAGCCTTCCAACGCTGGTGAAACTGTGGGTATACAGTGCATTGTATCGAAAGGAGACTTGCCTCTGTCTTTCGCGTGGCTTCTGAACGGGGAAGATCTCAACACTGAAGCCGACAGTGCGATTGCGATCTCGCAAGCAAGTCGTCGAAAGTATACCTTGGATATCGATCCCGTTCGAGGACACCATCTGGGAAAATATACGTGCTCAGTTCGCAATGACGCTGGAACAGATAACTACACAGCCGAACTGCGGGTGAATGGTTCGTGGTTATGCGCTAGTCATTCTGTCTTCACTAGATTTTCTTTACCTATTTTTTTGCATTAGATGGCATTGTTGCTTCCCTCTTCCCTTGTATCCTTTGGTTAAAATGTATGCTCTGTCAGACCTACAAAATACAATACTTTATCACATATTTTTTTCTAATATATTATACACAGGTTCGCAGTTTGTAACTGCTCTTTCCAATAAACATTTATTTATTTAATGAGACATAAGTAAAACAGTTCCACTTTAGAGAAATGGACTAAATGCCCTGTATCTTCCAACAAATTCAGCATCGAATACGCTCGTTTAACCGAGATAGATTATCGGAAAAATTAATCTGTAAAAGAAATTCTCGGAGAATCAGCGTCTCTTTGGCTGTATTATACTTCACAGTTCGTTTAGGGTCACTAAGCATTTTGGTAAAATATAGCTTTCTAATCCAATATTTCCACTTCGGGACATCTCCGATAATATAACTGCCGCAGTCTTTCACAAATTATCTGAAATTACCAAAGGCGAAATTATAAATAAAATAATATTAGCATGTTCGTCAGAAAAGTTCCTTCCTAATTATACGGCGAACTTATTTATGTAATGTAAAAAGTTGCATACATTTCCTTCTTGCGAATGAAACTACAAATAAAAACTTATAATTTATGATAAATGTTACAGTAAGGGATTCGAATCATCAAATTCCTGTATAATTCGTTTTAAGGCATAATTTCGCTACTGCGCAACGAAATATTTTTTAAAATGTAAAATTATTTCTTCAGGTTCACTTAGTTGCAGAATCAAAATGAGAACTTATTATCTATAAGTTTGTAGAAAAGTTTTATTCTATAGATCAGATTGGTATTGCTTTGGGAACGTTTTAACGCGCAAGTCAGTGCAACAACGACAACCAATGACTTAATTTCTATAAAATCACATTTTCTTTTAACCACGAATCTAAATTTCATGTGTTTAACAATTACGAGAATTGTTCGATTTGATTCAATCTTCCAAAAATGCTGGAATTAAATTGCTTCGTAACGCCAAATGAGACTTCTTTCAGTGCCTCCGCAGATCATGCCGTTCTCGTTTGGCGAAGCCCCTGCCAACGCCGGTGAGATGATGGGCATTCAGTGTGTTGTTCCTAAAGGCGACATGCCCATGGACATCTCGTGGTTCCTGAACGGGCATCCTTTGCGTTCCGGTCTGGAGCAAGGCGTGACCATTGTGCGGATGAACACGCTGTCTAGTGTGCTTAGTATCTTCCCTGTGAGCGCTCGCCACAGTGGCAATTACACTTGCTCTGTGCGCAACGGCGCCGGCTCCGACAACTTCACCGCACAGCTGCACGTGAACGGTTGGATTGCCCTCCTTCAAATCACTCTTTCACATATGCAATTAGTTTCTCGGGCACGAAGGGCAATGTTTGTGAATCCTTGAAGGTTTCGAGAGTAAAACATGTTAACCCACTCCAAAAAAACGTAACTGTCGAGTCGTTTAAAAGTAACTGTAAACTCGAAACTAACATGGGTTTCAGAAACGTTTTGTGTACGATCGTGATCTATAAACGATATGTGTTACTACACCTTAATTTCGTTACTTTCACAACAGTTTTCCAATACTTTTGATTGATCTATATTTTTGAATTTTTATTTGTGACCATGTTTTACATTCGAATTCTTCATTTGGACGCTCTATTGTAAAATAATTTCAGAATTGCCCTTAATACTTTACCATATTGATATTTTATTTTACCTGTTTTTTTTTGCCTGATGTATTTCATCGTATTTATTCTGTAGAATATTCTCGTGTATTTTGTTTCTTAAGATTTCCTAGTAATTCCACAGAAACTTGTTTTCCTCGCAATTCTCCCCCATCGTCCCACCATTTGGGTTTGAATTACCAATGGCTTTATGAGACAATATTTTTGTCAGTGTCTCCACAGATCACTCCCTTCAGTTTTGGAGACACTGCGACATTTGCTGGAGAAATGGTGGGCATCCAGTGTATGGTGTCCAAAGGGGATTTACCTATTACTATTACTTGGTTGTTGAACGGCGAAGAACTGAATTCAGACCTGGACCATGACATATCGATATCACAGATGAGCCGGAGAGTGAGTAGTCTGGAAATAGAACCTGTTCGAGGTCACCATAGCGGCAACTATACCTGTTCCGTGCGCAATCCAGCTGGGAGTGACAATTTCACTGCTTTCCTTCTTGTGAATGGTTAGAGCACATATTTTTACAATCCAACCATGATTATCATCTTTCCTTAATCAAACCCCATTTATCGTTTTTTTCTCTTTTGAGGAAAGTTTTGTTTCGTTTATTATATCAATGATAGAAGTGCCGTATTTTGTCGCGAAGAAAGAGGGTTACTATCCAGAAAGAAATGCTTATTGCTATGCTACATTTTACTAAGTATTTTATACATCGCATGTGTCTGAAAGTTCGGCAACGACGTGTACATGAACACGAATATCACTTTTATTTTCAAATACATTACGCCTTTACTACATTTCTTCTCGTGGTATTTCAATGGCCAGGAACTCTTAAGGAGGAGATCATGAAGATACCTCCATCCCTAAAAATAGCAGGAGAAACAATATTCTGGAAATCGATTCAGTGAGGGGACATCATGCTAGCAATTATACCTGCATCGCAGCCAACCGCGCGGGATTCGAGAACACTTCAGCCAAGTTGTACGTAAATGGTTCGGGACACAGTATCCTATTTGGTATGTTCTCATTTTTAGCTTCACAATTTTAATATTTTTGCCTTCAATTATTTAATTTCTGTTTGATTGTCAGTCTCCAATTGCACCATTTTTGAATGTTCTTTAAATATCCAGATCAAGTTTATGGGTGTACAAATATTATTATAATAGAATAATAATTTCGATCCTAGTTCGTCTCCGTCAATATTTTCAACTATTAAAAATATATTGCATTATCGGACCCATTAAGGTTCCGAGGATAGAGCTTCGTGATTTCTTGGCCTCGACACGAGAGAATGACGATGTGACCAGCATCGCACCTGGGTCGATTTGAAGATGACTTACACATGCGATATGTAACGTCACAAGAAGTGACTCTCCAAAAGTAATACGTGGCACTGTGTTCTTTCACACTTTCCGTTTGTCTTGCATATTATTCACACGGTTGATTGAAGAGACGAAAGGAAATGTTTTTCTGGCTCATTATTAGCAATATATAATTCATGTATATTTTTAATCGTTTGTGCCGATACATCGGTGACAGTTTGCATTTCAGTACTAGATAGTTCGAATTTAAACAAAATATTGTCTGTGGTTCAAATATTTAAATATTGCAAAACATAATGCGGGCGAAATATCGCTTGTGCAGTTAACTAGATAGATCCGTACTATCGAGAAAGTTAAATAAAGAAAATCATTCTGAGAAATTATTTGTAATTATCATTGTTCTATGCAAACATAGAAAAATGTATGACATCTAACTTGTTCGTAGATTCACCTCCTAACATTTTTTTGACAACAATCATTTAATGATATATTTGACATTTTCGAGATTGCTCCATTAATTTGTATTTGGCCTTGAAGGCTTGTTCAAATTGCCAAAAATTCTAGTATTAATGTTTTCACAATTCTTTGGATCTGACTGTTCTTGCCAAACTGATATCCAATTTTGGTTTTCTTGTAATTTTTCGGTAAAACCGAGGGATGATTATCCACATTAGGGATTCACTTCGCTTAGACCAGAAGTAAAACAAGATAACCATTATTCTTGCCTATCGTTGAACACTTCCAGGTGTCCAACCTGAATGTACTCCTCTGCACTGGGTCATGCGTATTCCCCTTCAATTATTTGTTAGGTTAAAACGTGCTTGTCACGCCTCACATAATACAATTATTACCTCCGAGAATCTGTCAAATTATTGGTGCCTAATTGAATGCGTAGCTGTCATTTTATCCTCAGTATGATACTATCATAAGATTGTGTAGGTTGAACAAAATGGAAATACACCAACTTAAGTCAAATTCTAACCTTTTAGACGTTAAGATAAATTAATAAATTTTAATTTATTTTATTAGGACGATCACAATGTTTTTTATTTCTTATCAATACACAACGTTTCGACTCGAGATTGGAGTCGTCCTCAGATGTGAAACGTTGTTTCCAGTTCGCCCTCAACTGTCACCACTTTCTTTCGGTGACGATATTCCCAACGCTGGGGATTCCGTTAGTGTCCAGTGCATGGCACCCAAAGGAGATTTACCCTTATCCTTCTCGTGGTATTTCAACGGGCAAGAACTTCAAGAAGGTGTTTACGAAGACATTTCCATCTCTAAGACGGGCCGACGAAACAATATTTTGGATATTGACCTAGTAAGAGAAAATTACGCTGGCATCTACAGCGTACGGCATGAAAACCTGTGGCTCTGCGCATGACCGTGAAGAGAAATAGACTACTAAATGTACAGTGTTAGATACGGCAACAGCTACCGAACTAGTGACGAAAAGTGCTGTTTTATTGGGAAATTGGCTGAGATAAGTTGTTAAAATTCACAAACAAGGAAGAGACTTATAAAATCCGGATTTGAAGCTGTGAATCATGATAATGACTTTGATCGACCAACAATCGTCGAAGGAAAATTACTTGTAGTAAGTCACGTGACGTGTTGAAGAAATACTGGGTGAAATGAGACGAAATTAACATGTTGTTCACCAAACATCTGTAACTGTTCCACCATACAAGTAGAACTTGTATTAATTATTAGGAAAAATTAAATTAAAATTTTGTCGGTATTTTGTTATGTCGATGAAATAATTCTGGATGTCTATTTCATTTTTAAATGGACTTAACTAAGTTGAAGAAAAGTGATGTCGAAATTTTTTAATTGCTTTTACTATTATGTGAATAAAATTTCTATTTATACGTATAATGTTTGATTTTCTGATGAATTGATCTTCGCTTTAATTTAGTTTTAATATACATTACACGTTTACATTCAAGAGTTGAGGTGTGATCTTAAATTGTTAGTAATATTTACAAATAATTAGATAAGAACACATTTCACGCTCCTTCATCCGTTTGAAATCGGAATTTGAAAAATTCTTTTTTTGTGAGTTTTTACAATACATACGCACCCATTTCAAGTTGAAATATTGAAAATTCTAGAAAACAGTATTTAGATTATTGCTTTAACGACCCGTACTTATATCGCAACATTATATCTCAATTGGCTCGTGAAATATTACGGATGTAAAATATCATGCCTTTATCGGTAATGACAACGACAAGTCCCTGATAACGTCTACTCCATTGCGCCCAGAAAAATAAAAAAAATCGAAAAATCCAAAACTTTTTCTAGATACACATATAGCAACGTTAACATACAAAGAAAACATGAAAATAACCTAATTATTGAGATATACTAAAAGAAGCCAAAACAACGAAAAAATCCTTTTTACCCTAAATAACCCGAATAAAATGTAAATTTCGAAAAATTCCTTTCTGAGTGAGCGTCCATTTTAGAGAATTGAATTTTCGGCCGAATACTGCATTTCTATCTTCAGTCAACGCGGACAGAAAATTATAATTGTGTCAGTCACTGAAGTCAACGCACCAAACATATCCATCGCTTTTCCCCAATTTAAAAATAAAAAATTCTGAAATTGATTTGTAGATATTTTTTTGGGCCACATTTATACACAGAAATAGTTTATACCCGTATTAGTTCATGGGATATGGCAAAAATTATATAACGCCGTTAGCGTGAACGATAAAAATATGTAGGTTTAGTCTTTTTTCACCCATCAAAAATGAAATACCGAAAACATCAAATAAATGTTTCTAGATACTTTAATACATCATTTTTACTTAATAAATTTGAGACAATATCGCAATTAATTCGTAAAATAATGCAAATAGTGAACAGTCGATAATGCACATTTACCCTATTTCGCCCCTTAAAAATTAGAATATCGGAAGAAAAAAATTTCTTAGTGGCTGGTTTTGTTACAAAAGTTACCTACTATCCAGTTTTCTACTATCCAGTTTTTAACTTCTATAGTTCAGGTTCTGCGTTGATGAATGAGACAGTCACTTAGGACTGCTTATATATAGAGATGATTTTTTTAGATTAACAATGAACGATTTGTTGTAGCAGTGAGTGCTACTTGCAAAGATCATACTGGCAGGTAAATGTTAACATTGTAGCCATCATCAGTGAAAGTTTATAATAACAGTAATAATAATTATTATTTTTAAGTGAACATTTTTTGTGATAATGCGTTATCACGATCGGATATCAAAAACTACTGTACATTGTCGTAGTTTCTACATCTTACTTTATTTTCTAAGTGCAGCAATCCATTTGTTTCTTTGCTCCCTTCAGTATTCACTCGTTGAAGAAACATAAAAACTTGTATCAACAGAATTTTTAGAATAGTTAGTACATCCTAGGACCCAACAACTCTTTTAAAACATTTCTATATAACATTCTTTGGTGGTTCACTAAAAATTATTAAGTAGAACTCAAATTTTCGATTGATTATGATTACATGTCTTTATTTTAACTCCATAGAGGTTATCATACTTAAAATTACTTTATAAAATTAAAAATACAGGCACTTTCGTTCTTAATACGCGGAAGTGCACGGGTCAGTTTTCCCAAGAATCACTGCTGCAAGCGGTGGGGTCGTTTTCGAGTCGCCACAAGTCTCGTGCACTGTCCCTATATATGCATTGTTCGAAACCGAGCGGGATCCGAAAACGTCTGGACAGAGTTGCTAATATCTTGATCGAAGTATTTTTGCCTATAGTTATTTGAGTTATGAAGATCAATATGATCTTAAATAACCATTATAACCTTTATTAAATGAGCGGTCGAAATACCATCGATGTGATCGTTACAGATGAGTCTCTTATTTCCGCTTATCCCGTCAGTAAATACATTATTCAAATAATTTAGAGAGCTCGACAATTAATTACATAAAACGTATATTCTACATTGTTATTGAGCGGTTGTCTGTCTCTGCATTAGAAATAATTAATGTAGTTAAATATCTCGTACGGCCTTTGGACGACTTATCCACGCAATATTTATAGTGAACTTTTATGAACTCGATGTTTCAACCCGTAACTTTTTCTGATGAATGTGGTTTTTCCTTGACGTTTTTTCTACAAGCATTCGTTTTCTTTTTCAAAAATAAATGCATTTCTCTTCATTTTTAAAAAGATAATCCCCGTTGTGCCTATGTATTACTTTATCCTTATACATACGTTAAATTTTTGTGAAAGGAACCTCGACTAGTTCAAATTTATGAACGATTGTTTTCAGTTCGTCCTCAAATTTCACCGTTTTCTTTCGGAGAAGAAATTCCGAATGCCGGGGATACAGTGAGTGTTCAATGCGTCGCCTCAAAAGGGGATATGCCGATATCCTTCTCGTGGTATTTCAACGGCCAGGAACTCCAAGAAGGAAATAATGAAGATATTTCTATCACTAAAAATAGCAGGAGAAATAACATTTTGGAAATTGATCCTGTGAAGGGGCATCATGCAGGCAACTACACGTGTATTGCTCGCAATAGAGCGGGTTCTGAGAACGTTTCGGCTCTGTTGCACGTAAATGGTTCGCACGATTTCTCCTTAATTCAACCTTTATAGTGTGTTTAATGTATCACCTTCCTGTTTTTTTGTTTTTGTTTTGGCTTCTGTTTTTATTTCGTTTTGATTCTCACTATCCAATCAAACCATTCTTGAATGAAAAATAGGAAAAGCATTTCTATTATTTTAATTATTATAATCTCTAAGGAAATACATGCCTTATTTAAATTGATAAGAAAATTGGTAAATTAAAATGAAACTTTCCCGTTTCGACTTCATTCGAGCACTCTGTGCTGTTATCAGCCAATGTTTGGAAAAAGCGTTGACCCATTTATTGCATTTCAAATTCTTTGATTTCCTCTAATACCATAATTTTTGTACAGATTTGGCGAGACAGGATTACTCTTAATATTCAGCGACATGATATTCTAAGGGACGTTCTTCTTGAAGTGATGCATTAAATGTATTCTTCGAGCGATGTATTTTGGTATGAATATTCCTTGATTTGTTCTTGGAGATTACATTAATTAATTCATTAATTTTTTATGGTAGTATGGAATATTCCATTCCTTTTAGCTTCTTGATTTGTCCCATGTCGTAAATTTCTCTGTTCATTTTCAATACGATTTTTCTGGTTTACATTAGATATTTAAAATGTCTTGTACGACCTTATTTGTACGGTGCACAATATTTATTGTGATTTTTTTTCCACAGATTATAGAATGTACATATTAGTTCACTCCCATAAGCCCAATGATTACCTTAGATACACCCCTGCGCGCCACGGGGAAGGCCGAGAACTATCGTCAAAATTGCGCTCAACACCCCTCCCTTTTCCTCGTGTTACATCGCATAATTTTCATCGAGTACGCGCTGCCATATTCTGCAAAAAGCCTACAAACAATTAACCTGCAGTGGAAACTCAGAACCAGCCATTCTAAATGCGTGATTCGAATTAAACATCCACAAATCAACACCAAGCAGAGCTCGAGTATCTTCAATTAATCGCAGTCGCCACATGAAGACCATGTGCTTGCCGCCAACGTCAAAACTCACTACGCGAACGGGTGGTGGGGGATAGTCAGTTGAACGGGTGGTGGGGGATAGTCAGTTCTGCGCCTTGCTAGTGGAGCGCTGCGATGAGTGATCCATCTGTACCTAATATAATCTGTGGATTTTTTCCACTCAGTGTTTTGACTCTAGATTTGAGCGTTCTTCAGGTGTGCATTAGATATTCTTTCTGACAGATACTGAAGAGGCCCGATTATATAGTCGTTTTACTCAAAAATTTCTGTTTGACTCTTTTATTGAGACTAGAACTTTTACTATTTTCTAGTAACTAACTTTTTCTATTTGAAGTAACTTCTCTTCATTCTTATAGTGCGACCTGAACTTTCACCATTTTCGTTCGGAGAGAAAATTCCGAATGCTGGAGACACTGTGAGCGTGCAGTGTGTCGCATCGAAAGGAGATTTGCCGATTTCCGTCGCTTGGTATTTCAACGACCAGGAACTTCAAGAAGGAGTGCATGAAGACATCTCCATCTCTAAAATGAGCCGGAGAAACAATATATTAGAGATTGATCCTGTAAGGGGGCAGCACGCCGGCAACTACACATGTATTGCTCGCAACCGAGCGGGATCCGAGAACGTCTCTGCGGAATTACACGTGAATGGTCCGCGCGAATTCTTCGTATTTCATAGTGAATAGCATGTTTTTTGTTCTAGTTTGTGTTAAAATTTTGGTGTCATTCTCTGGATCCAATATCACCCCCTTTTAAGATTTAATGAATATCGACGTAATTATTTATATGATCATATTTATACCGTAATTCTATGCAATTCTCTTTTCCGTGTACTTTTTACTCTTTTAGTGAACATAATCATTTTACAATGACTGAATCACTTAAATCTTATCATTCTGCGCGCTCGTGCTGTACATAAGCTTCATTTTCTTAAGCGTGTGCTTCTTTGGATGCCGCCGCTGTTCATCAACCAGATTCAGGAAGACGTTGATGCCTTTTCAGATACTTTCAATAGATATTCTGTGGGAATTTCTTGAAGTGTTCTCCCATTATGAGAAATGTTCTCACATTATTCTCGGAAAGCATTTTGTATGTGTAGTGGTATTTCGGAGGGCGGTTTACTGTTGAAGGTAGATATTTTGTAGTTCTACCAGCTATTTATTTCCTTCATATATTTCTTCCTGTACTTGCAATAAGACAATATTATTTTGTAAAACACAGTAAATATTTCAAATTGCTATTTGCAATCATCTGGGACGACGTGAATTTACATCAAATTCCGCGATCAAACATAGGTGCCTCCTGCATTCTCCACACCTTCATTTGTCTTTCGTGATATTGAATATGCAAATCCGTTTTATCCACACATCTAAGTTATTTTCAATTGTTGAATTTTCCGTGATTTTCTTGTGACTTCTATTATCATACATTTCATTAAGTTTTGTTTATATTTCTGCCAGTCGAACAAAGAATTTACTGCGAGTCATATTTACACTGAATGTAGATTAATTAATACTTTATACTCTTCGTTGCCAGTTCGTATACAGGATCACCATTGCCTTTCGGTAAAGTTAATTTCGTTTCGTCCACATTAGAGAACAGATTGTGGGCGTGTTTATGCCTTCCGAGATCTTTTTGTTTTCTTCCTTCAGATTCATATTTTCGATTAATTTCTCCGAAAACATCAGTTCGATGCAACCTTTATTACATTTCAAAAAGATATTAATTTTAAAATTTTGATAGGTTATTTAGCTTATATCCTTACGTAAAAGTTATTATATTTTTGTTGGAGGCTGGCTTGGGACGAACGTTCGTTGAGATGAAGAAATATTCCTTGTCTTTATTTTTATAGTGCGACCTGAACTTTCACCATTTTCTTTCGGAGACAAAATTCCGAATGCTGGGGACACTGTCAGTGTTGTGTGCGTAGCATCGAAAGGGGATTTGCCGATTTCTTTCTCGTGGTACTTCAACGACCAGGAACTTCAAGAAGGAGTGCATGAAGACGTTTCTATCACGAAAATGAGCAAAAGAAACAATATTTTGGAAATTGACGCAATTAGGGGACACCATGCAGGGAACTATACCTGCATCGCCCGCAACCGTGCAGGATCCGAGAACGTTTCCGCTGAATTGCACGTTAATGGTTGGCGCTAATTCTTCATAACCAATACATCCTATAGAGCATGTTTACTAGTTACAAGCTCAATTTTTGTCTTCTCTGATTTCAATTTTTTTCTTATTATCCAATATCACCATTCTTCAATAAGTGAACGTAATACGTTCGTCACTGAAATTATCTTAGTCACGAGTGTAATAATGAATGCTGGTTGGAAATCATTCTTGTACCCGTACGCATTTTGCGACCGGTTTGTTGGGTGAATTTTAATGTGACTGGCAAAGTGGCTGTGAAGTATCGCTCTAAACGATTTTTGAACAAGTTCATCAGTAGTTTATTTCAATTTGGCATCTTTTACACGCGCGTCGCAAATTGGATGCGGACGCGAACGCTTGTGGCGTCACGAAATCTGTAATAAATAATGTACTTGACAATCATCCAAGGAGCTCCTAGATAAATGACGATCGCGTAATTTTTCATTTCTACTCGTATGAGTTTTAAAATAAGAAAAACAATGACTCGTGCAATTCATTCTGTTCACAAGCCCCATTTATGGACTTTTTAGCCCTACAATTTGCATGATAGGTTATTAAATATATAGTTTCAAGAGTCCTGGCTGCTCATCGTCAACCACTATTTAAGGGAGATCTTTTTCGACTTTTTCAGTGCTAATTTACGGTCATTGCCTTGTACTGATGTGATGAGGTGGCTCAAAGTTGGAGATTTCAATTTCTTTATCATCGATGAGAAATGGAACTCATTAAAATTTACATCAACAAACTAAACCTATACGCGTCATGATGTTATTCAAACAAATCTTTGCTCCTTGGGGTGCAGATCACTAGCAATATTTTAGGGGGAAGATTATCACGACGTGGGGATTCCGATAAGATTGTCACAGCAACTCTCAAGTTATTGAAAATGTTTTAATGGTACTTTTATTTTTCGAAACAATTTTATAACGAGACATGGCCCTTTGTTTACTGAAATGATGAATGAATCACAAAATATCGTACTCCAGAAACAATCTTTTCCTTCTTTCATTCTTATAGTGCGACCTGAACTTTCACCATTTTCTTTCGGAGACAAAATTCCGAATGCTGGAGATTCCGTTAGCGTTCAATGCATGGCATCCAAGGGAGATTTGCCGATTTCCTTCGCATGGTATTTCAACGACCAGGAACTTCAAGAAGGAGTGCATGAAGACATCTCCATCTCTAAAATGAGCCGAAGAAACAATATATTGGAGATTGATCCTGTAAGGGGGCAGCACACCGGCAACTACACATGTATTGCTCGCAACCAAGCGGGATCCGAGAACGTCTCTGCGGAATTACACGTGAATGGTCCGCGCGAATTCTTCGTATTTCATAGTGAATAGCATGATTTTTGTTCAAGCATTGAGTTCGATTTATTTTTTATTAGCTCTCTTTACTTAAATGTTGATCTCATATTTTCTTGTTTCGAGTTTACTACATGTGATACGACTATATATTTTCATTTTCCTCTTTCTCCATGTTTGTCTCATTTTCTCCCAGTTATACCTATTCGCAAAATATTGTTGTAACATTTTTAGGTTAACTGTGGGAGATATTTGTGTTTATTATCGATTTTTATTTTACATATTATTGCAATTCTTTCGCTGGTTAAAAATTTACTTATTTTATGTAATTTGTTTTACAGTGTATAATTTTCTCTGACGGGAAAAAAATATTTCGGGTACTTTTTAAAAATGAGACCTTGTTTGTTCAAATACTTTCTCAGCAACGCCATATCTCCCATTTTGGTTAAAGGATGTAGTTCTTGTTCTTCAGAAATCATAATCGCGTACAGAAGAGACTACAACTATATTCTATATTTCGCTGTAATCCCGCCACTAGTATCGGTTTTAGTCGATGTCGCCCAGAAGGAAATAAAATATGCCCCAATCCTCATTCTAGGGTTTTCTTTTTAGTTCGGCCTCAACTGTCATCATTATCGTTCGGCGACGAAATTCCAAATGCTGGGGACACTGTCAGTGTCCAATGTGTCGCATCGAAAGGAGATTTGCCGATTTCATTCTCGTGGTATTTCAACGACCAGGAACTTCAAGAAGGAGTTCACGAAGACATTTCTATTACGAAAATTAGCAAAAGAAACAACATTTTGGAAATTGATCCAGTAAGGGGGCATCATGCTGGCAACTATACCTGCATTGCCCGAAACAGAGCGGGATCCGAGAATATCTCCACTGAATTGCACGTAAACGGTTCGCGCTGGTTTTTCGGCCCCTAGTCTATTGAGCATGTTTTCATAAAGAAGCATTATGAATTAAATTTTGTTTGTCTGCTATTATTCTATTGTCTTACCTTCCCTTTATATGTCCGAGACCTGGAGGAGAATTATGAAATCGTGATAGAAACACTATCCGGATATAGTGTACTCTACAGTTCATGTTGAGTACTCGTATATTGGTTTTATCACCTTTCAGTTGACTTTTAACTAGTAAACTAAAATCTAAAGAATACTATTTAGAGGACTACTTATACTATTTATACTATCTAAAGAATTCCCTATTTAGAGGATGTTCAATTTCGTCGAAAACGGAAACGACACCATCACGTTTAATTTTTCCGCCAAGACGTGCACGTTGACTCTTTTAGGGTTGACGTTTGATCAGTATGTAGTTCTCAGTGGATGCTTATATTTTTGAGATTCTTGCCGTTACTTCACTCGTCAAATAACTCCTAATAAGTTAGGAAGTCTCTTCAGCTGAGGCAACTTGGTAAATTGAACTTCTTTCGTCCCAAGAGGAACCTCGTAAAACAAATTTCTCCTTATAAAAATCAAATGGAGTCCCGTCAATCTTGACAAGAGAGTGAAATTTTACGGCTAGCACAATGAAAATATCTTGCGAAGGAGGTTTTCATTTCAATAAATGTTTTTTTTTAATAAAACGCGATTAAACATTGACGCTTCAACAATAATACAATACAATTTATATTTCCCGTAGCGTTTCACAAAAAACCCTCCTCCAATCCTCAGATTTTTCTGAGAGAGTTTACTGTGATGGCTTCTAAAGTAGTTGAAATAAAAAATATTGTTAAAAAGCAGTTACAAACTGCGTATGGTCACGAGGGAGACAATCAACTATTTCACTATTTTTCTTTAATTTTTCTATTTCAATTTCGTCATTCACTAATAACAAGCATTCTCCGTTTCCACTTCACCTGCGATATTAAATAATTTGTATTGTTTTTGAAGTTCGTATATTGAATGCAAATCGTTCCAAATATATTCATTTTTCTTTTCGCCATAAATCTCTGAAACTGTAATCTACAGAGCACTTTATTCGTAAAGGTCCATTAATATTAATGAGAAGAAAAATTGTATACTAATTTTTTTCCACTGTTATCCAAACAGAAATTATGTACTCGATTTAAACAGTTCGAAAATTCAACAACAAAAATTTCTCCTGCTTCCTGCTTAGTTTTTAAGTTTTATTGAATAGCTTTTTGTGGTTCGTTATTTCCAAATCTCTCTTGCCAAATACATGTATATCTTCCCATTGGATATACATGATGGGTACTCTGGAAATAACTTTGGTACTGCATTTTTCTTAGCCAAGTTCCAGATAATTTCACTGTAATTTTCTCTCCAGTCTTTTCATCTTAGTCACTTGTTTCTTTTCAATTTCTGAATCTAGAAAATGCAGTTCACGTACATAAAATAATAAATGAAATGATTTAGGCTTCATTTGAAAACGAAAATAGTAATAAAAATCATAATCTAGATATGTTTTACGACCTTCCTTGGACGATCACGTTATATTTATTGTATTTTTAACGACACATTTCGAATCAAAATCGGATGTAACGGGTAGTCTAATAAGTGTTGTACAAGCGAATTATCATAAATTGTAAATACAAACATAAACACAGAAGTATCACAGGGTGTTTCAACAATATTTTTGCGATTGCATGAGTTGTTTGAGTTGACTTGTAGTCGTACTGACTTTCGAAACCCTTAATGATCGCTGTATATATTTTTAATTCGCGCTGCTCTCATATTAACGAAATCCCATGCATTGCCTGTCACCGTTCAGTGCTTCGCATCAGTCACCACTAGCCCCTAGCAAGATATTTTGATTTCAGTAGAAGCAGAGAATGCTACGGATAAGTTTGCGGAAAGGGTTCCCGAAATTACAGTTAAAATAATAATAATTATTTTTTCCTTCCAAAACTTTATAACGATGGTTGTATAGAAGAAATATTATAAATAAATGTGGTAGGCATTAAACAAAACCTTTTATTTATTTGTTGCAATGTTTCTTAATTTTCATACATGTCGATATTCACCCATGATTTATACAATAATTATCTTCGTCAACAGTCGACCAGAGCAGGATCCCGGTTTCGAGTCCCGGTCTGTCGCAATTTTCACCTGACTGTTGACAGTGCAAACACTCCTCTACGAGTAGGTACTCGGAAGTTGTGAGTTAAAACAATAATTATTGTTCGCAATTATTGAAAAATCCTTATCCTTGGCGTCCCTGAAAACGTCTGCCATATCAAATAGTATTGTCTGTGCACGCTAGTGCCTTCAACATTTCGGTGGTGGGTTTGTTGACGTTGAGACTTGAGAAACCCCCACAGAAAAAAAGTCCGTAGGTGTTAATTCGCAAGATCGTGGCGGCCAATTTTGGTCACCAAAAGAGGAGACGACATGTCCAGGAAATGACTCGTGCAAGACTATGTTTCACGGGTAGTGTGGCAAGTGCTGCTGAAACCACATGTCTTCTAGAGCAATATCTTCCAATCTTCCTATTAAATTACGATAACGTTCGCCATTTACTGTTACTGCATTACCTGACTCATTTTCAAAGAAAATGGTCCAATGATTCCTCCAGACCACAATGCCGACAAAACAGCGACTATTTGCTGGATGTGTTATTCCATACATAATTCCTGAATGTCTATATTATAAATCTATAAATATTTCAATCCTTTGCTACAGAAAACCATGTTTTATTTCAAATTCAAATCTTGCGCTCTTATTGAAATACCCTATATTAATCACATCTTACACATTTTATTTTACACCTTGAAGTTAAAATTCTGATATTGAAAGTTTCAGATTAACATGTTATTTATCATTAAAAAGAAAGAGTAAATATAAATAATATTTGAAAGTGAAGTTTACACGTTAGCTTATTCTTGAGGTCTACGAAACTTATGTATATTGCTTTCACGAATGGTTGAAATCCATTTCTACTTCATAACTTTATCCGAGGAGACTATAAACTGTAACATGCGGTCCGCCTTAGTTCTTTCCTCGGCATCTTGAAACTAAGGAACGGTTGGAGACATTGTTTTATTTACATCTAATATTTAAAAGCATAATTATATTAAGTTAATTTCAGAACAATACGGGAAAGAAATCGAAAACATAAAATTCTCTAACGGAATAATGCTGTCAATAACACTAGTAGGTATGAACTTCGTGCTGTCTGTACTCAGTAGTGGTCGATGGTTAGGCCTCGAACGATAGGTCCCTAGCAGTGACGTCACACACGTGTGTTCTCTTCAGACACAGACCTTGTTATCTCAAAGATAGCGACTTTACTGAAAAACAAGACTTCTTCAGAATACTGAATAATTACTTATTATTTATTTCACAGAATTCATAAACCAATGTTTTAACAAATACATAAAATTCTTCATTGCTTTCTTTTGCGGCTACGATATCTGGGTTGAACGGATTACTGCTCTTATTAATAAAGACGCTAATCATCGACTTCTGTCCTTATCGAAATGATACTTCATTGTATGCTTCTCTATCCCACCGAATGTTTGCCGCTTTTACTCAAGACTTGCTAGGGACATAGTAAAAAACGGTCCCATATTTTAACTCAATTTGCCAATTTTGTGTAAGGAGACCTACCAAAATTTACCCCCTGGCATTAATGAGTGTAACTGACCTCTTCCTTAAAGATGGTTAAAGATATTAATGTGTTTGAGGGATCATTTGTGAAGTTACTTGATTGATTGCTCGATTAAGATCCTTTCTTTTTTACACAGTACCGCCTCAGATTTCCCCATTTACGTTCGGCGACGAGCCCGCTAACGCAGGGGATATGGCGAGTGTGCAATGCACTGTTGTGAAGGGGGACTTCCCTCTGGAGTTTGTCTGGTATTTCAATGGTCAACCGCTGTTGGGAGATGTGAACCAAGGTCTTGCTTTATCTAGACCGAATCGTCGCAAGTGTACGTTGGACATCGATCCAGTTCGTGGCCACCATGCTGGCAACTATACCTGCTCCGTACGCAACGCGGCCGGAACGGAGAATTTCACGTCGGAATTACACGTGAACGGTTGGAGGCTAACACTTTGATATTCTTGTAGTGAACTTTTAATTACTTTTTGTCATTTGTGGTAACACATGAGTGTAGGATGTATTCAAATGAAAAGTTAGTTTTGACGCACGATGTGTCAAAACAAACGTTTCATTTTTTTAAAATTCAATCGAACAATCTCCCGTTCTTTCCTCCCGGTTTGCGTTGCTTTAATCCCATTGTTCGGAATATTAATGGCAGTTTAAAGAACGCTGTTGTCATCTAAATTTCAAACACTTGTATACGTAATAGTCTAGCGTGGAGACACCTATACTCAGATACATTGAAAGTACTTTCTAAGTAGAGAGCTAAGAAGTTAAAGAGTGTTTAACCAAAACAATCAATGGCCCTATTATAAAAGAAGTTTATCATATCCTAAGGCATGCAATTGGTATATCGATACCTGTTATGATTTATCGATTCTTTACGGTCGATAACATTCGTGAATGCTTCGTATGATTTGTCATAGTCTTGTTCATTGACATTACATGTAGCACTTACGGTTTTAATAACTCAGAATCATAAAGATAGAATAGAATACACTACTCAAACGCAAAAAAGACGTAAAATCCTGAAGATGTTCCTTTCCTCAATCACATGTCTCTCGAAGCATAGCCTCGTAGAAATGCTATAACAGTATTTCAAAAACATATCCATCGTGCGATGTGTAGGAATTATATTTGATACAATTCATCCTTCTTCCGTAAAGTCTGTTTAATTATTTTATTAAACTATGAAATTTAAATGTGTTTTTCATTATATGAAACTTTTAGTCACACCATTGTCAGGGTTTTCCCTAGTTTCCCCGGACTGGGGTGTATTATTTACGCTTGGGGAAAAGTATTACTTGGAAAATCCGATACGACTGTTATACACTTAAATATGTGCAACACAACCACAATAAAAAGTAATATATTCTACAGCATACATGTGATTGTAGTTACTACATCGATCGGGTTGTGTTGTTTTAATCGCCGATTATTTTGTGGAACCACCAACCACAAGGTAATTGCTGTTGAAGAAGCCACATTGCGGTTGCGGTTACTACACTGAGAGAAATAAAGTGTAAATGAGGATAATCCAGTGTCACATCAATTTCAATTTGTGAAATTTGTTGTCATATACTTTATTCTGTTGTCAGTTTTCGACACATGACACCTAGTATTAGAAAGTGTTGACTTTCGGTCGACATTTTAAAGAAGATATCGTGCACGTAAATATGTGCTAATTTAATTACAATCATTTCGGAGATGGTTATAACATTCAATTCCATTATGGTTTAGAAATAGTGAGGTGATTTTCCACTATCGTGCATCATCCAGAACATTTTTTTGTCAGCTTAAATGTTTGTAACGTTTACAGTGGGGTATTCCCACCTGCGGTATTTTTTGTAGCAGTGTGTGTAACTATAACATATGGAGCATCCTGTTTTCAGTGACTTGTCGTAAAACATATTCCAAGAATATTTTCAATATAATGAGAATCAGTAATGTGGTCGGAGAGAAATTCTTTAAACAAATTTATAATAAAATCGTATTCCTCAACTCTCAAATTATAAGTGATCGTACCGTTCACGGAACTTTAGATATCACCGGAAAAGTCTCACAAGAAAAGGGGGGGCTGGTGTTCGTTTAGTTTTGATAGAAAACGATGTCCATGTCTTTCTATTTTTTGGAATGGTATGGTTCGCACAATTAAAAATCTTGGTTATCTGACGTAAAAAAATCTCTAAATTTCTACTCCAGAATTTCATGTTTATAGATACTGTATTGCGTAGGAAAAGTCACTTGGCAATTAGTTTGAAAAATTACGCTCTACGTAATCAATGAGTTGGTAATTAGTTGTGTTAATTATTCCAAAATTAAAGTGAGCGACCTTTGTGGCGCTATTTAGAAATGGGAAGTCAGTCTTAAGAATGCCTGGATACACCTTCACTGACACCTGGAAGTGACACAGAGCTGGTGATGAACAATGCTCCTGCAGTAGGGTACTGTGGTGGACCAGGAGAGGAACGACTCCCAAGTAAAATACAGCTGTCACACATGACGAAAAATTGTTAGTTTTGGACAGGACATGGAGTGAAATGTTAACGCCCCTTCCCAACCTTCGCCAGTGACACTACACCAGAAGCTCACTCATTTCACAATGCGTGTGTTCTGCACTGCTGGGATGGAAGAATAGGATACCACGTGTCACTTTTTCTTCTCATAAGATTGAAAGCATTTTTCACCATGAAGTATGGGCTGCGTTGTACATTATGAAACTGATAGGGCTGAACTTGGTGTTGGAGAAATTTGGGGGGAAACCTTTTCCCCGGCTAGACATTCTCTTGAAATATTTTCGTGGTTAACCTCGCAGTTGTAAATTCTACGGGAGTGTGAAAATCTTTTGTGCCTTCGAGGTTGCGAAAGGAAACTGAAATGGACTAACATTTTTTCTTGCTTACGGAACCTGGAATGTTTCTTGAATTGCAGTCGCTCCTCATATCACCCCGTTTTCATTTGGTGAGGAACCGGCGAATGCGGGAGACACTGTCGGAGTGCAGTGCGTGTCCTTCAAAGGAGACTTTCCACTCACTATCAAATGGTTCTTTTCTGGACGCGAACTTACTCAAGGTGAAGATCAGGATGTGTCTATCTCTAAGATCAGTCGTCGTGCAAGTACGCTCAACATCGATCCAGTGCGTGACCGCCACAGCGGCAACTACACTTGTGCCGTGATCAACGAGGCCGGCTCCGACAACTTCACGGCGGATTTACGAGTCAACGGTACGCTCCGAATACTTTAATATGGCAGAGGGGCTTGGAAAACTTAACTGCTCAAGTGCGCTTATTTCTGGTGACCAATTATTCCTCATCTTTCTTTTTTGTATATTATTTAGTGTCCCGTACCTCAGTACTTCTGACTTGCTAGGATGTGTGTTGAACTTGGTTCGTGTTCTTAACTTCCCTTAAGAGTAAAGGTTCTTGTGGCGCTCTCCGGTCCTGCGTGAGGCTAATGCGCAGTAGCATGTATTTCGAGTGGTGGCAGTAGCAGTAAGTTGCCTGGGCCAGAAATACTTTTTTTATTAATAAAATAATCTTGTGAAACTAAAAGAATGAATTAAAAATAAATAGGAATTAATTTTCTAACTTGCTTTTGATTAACTAAGAATTAAAAATTAATAACAGCATTTAATTAACACGTTTTTATGAAACGTTTTGATATTTCTTGTTACTGAAGAAATATAAATACTCGAAGCTTATTCAGTATGAAGAATAATATGGTGAAGTTACTACAAACCTTTATATTATTTCTGAAATTAGAAGTTTCGGCAGAACTGCAATTCGCAACGTACTGAGAAAAACATTATAAAATATTTATTTCCAAGATTGTCGATGTTTAAAATATGTATTTATGCATACTTGATTAAATTTAAAATATTGTTCTCATAATGTTGCTCCCTAGTTTTTTTTAATTCTTCGTGTGTTATACTTACTGTGTGGAAAGTTTAATGAAAGTCAGAAAGTTAAATAAAAGGGTGTCATTAAAATGTTTTAATTTTACGTTATGTGACGGATGTGCCCAAAATGTGAACTTTTTGGTAAAGAGAGGGTGGAAATATTTCTGTGAAGCTATCTACGAAATTGACAAAAATATATTGAAAGGGGGATTTGATGACTTATATTTCACAATATATTGTGGAGTGGGAGCGCTGTGCGAAATCGTATTTACGAGTCGAGTGCAGTTAGCTGTCGAGGTAAATGAGTGTGGAGGAAACTAAAAAAAACACGCTACTACCCGTCTCGTGATTTGGTCGTAGTTTGAACTGTGAGGTGGAAAAACTGGAGTAATCGTCATACTATGAATTACTGTTGGGTTTCAACAATGAAGAGAGTATTGATGATAATATAAGAAATTAGAAATTACAAATCAACTACTGAGAAGACGACTAATGCTTATATTGTGTTGCATGCTCCAGTAGGACACCGCAAAAAAAAACTATGATCCGATGTAGCGAATCTGGGTTTCGTGCTGGAATTGCTGGGGTTAGATCCTGGACTAGATAGTGCTTCCAAACTTTTATTTACTCTTCGTTGACCAGAAAAGGAACCCACAAGGTGACTTGTTTTCCCTCGAACATTTTCCAATGGCTCACGTAATCCAGCAAAACTGAAAACTAACTCTAGAAAATATATTCTTCAAATCTGATTATCCCCACCTACGAAAAAGCTTGTTCGACGTCGTGCAGAGAGCATTGGGAATTGAAGGAAGGACGCGACGCGTGCCTGGTGTCTTCCAGTGTTGCCGCGCATCGTACCCTTCCACTTCGACGCGCCGATCTTCGCGGGGCAGGCGACCCAAGTGACGTGCCTCGTGGCTGAAGGAGACCCGCCGCTCGACATCACCTGGAACTTCCAGGGCAGTCACCTCTCCTCACAGATGGGCATCTCAACCAACAGAATCGGCCGGCGCACGAGCCTGCTCCTCATCGATCCCGCGTCCTCAGGCCACGGTGGAAACTACACTTGCACGGCCCGCAACGCGGCGGGAGCTGTCAACTATACCGCGCACCTCGACATACACGGTACCCATGAGCCACCGTTTTGCTCTCGTTTGCTCTTCGCTCTTTTCTGGGAGAGCTGCGCGGTGGCGATGAGTAGAAAACAAGGTTTCGCGATGACTTCGGTGGCGAGCATCATTCTGCTCGAACCGGAACTCTAGAGATGCGTAAGCGAGTGCTCTACTATCGCCACTATACGCTGAAAAGAGGACCTGGGTTCGAGTCCCGACCGGTTTTCCATTTTTTGCGTGGACATTGTGATAATTGCTCTTCCTCCGAATACCTGGTAGCACTGGGGCGAGATTTAAATAATTTGTTCGAATAACAAGGATCGGAGTGGTAGCTTGAATCTCTGATTAAATATGTTATCTACTTATTGATTGGGCCCGGCAAAATATTGCCATCGCGCTCGCCACCCTGAAAGAGTACGAAGAGTGCTGAACAGCTATACGCAACCGTTGAAGATACCATACTGCTGGTGAATCAATTTTCACATTTGTGGGTCGTCTGTGTCATGGGTTGCTGAGGTATCTGTGACAAAAATATTAGTGAGTAGATGTTATTAATTCATCAGCTATTCACAACTGAAAGAAATCTTCCCGAGGTTTCCAATCTTATCGTGGAACAGGACAAAATGTCACTTAATACTTGAATGAACCTGTAACTGATGGTGAAATGTTAACTTCTCTGGTTTCCTTCTTTGTAGTGGAGCATTGTTGTGTTATGAGGATTGCAAGTTAGATCTCCAGGCTTCCCTGATAAAATAGATTAACTGATCTTGAGACCGCCAACTATTTTAAATGTGGATGATATAGCTGGGACATGTGTATAGTCGAATGAGATGCGAAGTGAATCTTCGATATTCTTGTCACAGATATGCTTCAAATATGAATGAACATTAGCGTTGTTTAATACTGGGACCCCTATTCCCGTCCTTGACGAACAAGGTTACGCATTTAGGTTGCTTTCGATTGATACTATACTTGGGCCATCGTTTTGTTTTCAGTATTATTTATGCTTTGAGTTTTTTTTTGTGTGCGTTTCGAAAATATTGTAATATTTCATTTTTTTTTTCGGAACAAGCGTTGTTTGGACATACAACACCCATATCAGCTTTTCCGATACCTATTTTTATTAGTGTGACTTGAGCATGAATCAGCCCAGCATAGTTCCTTCAGAAAGAAAAAAAACATTCTGGACAGCATTTCCATTATATTCATGTACCTTAACTATACTGAATTAGGGGCCTTGTTTAAACGGTGCACCAATAAAACCATTCGGTGTGGAACAGAAAGTCAGTTCCACGATCGACTGATGCTGAAACTTAATGAGATGACTCAGATATTACAGTGAAATACGTACTCACCTTACAGTTCATAAAATGTAACTAAATTTCAAGTATTTGCAAGCTATATGACAACACAGGAACCCTCGAACAGTCTTGTTCTTCCGATATAATCACAATGAGTTCTTAATAAACTGATACTTCGTGAACATCCAGTATGTTGCGATAGTGAAGGCCATGCGAGAATAAAATTGTACTTTTGTGTAGAATGTTAGGTAAGGAAACGAGATCACTGCCACGTAAAACAGCCATTTGTCACATCTACTCTCCAAGTTTTGCTGCTATTCACTTCGAATTTTATTGTTGTACTTACGGAAAATGAAAGGTGGATTTCCTTTGGGAGTTAGATCTGGTAACACGTTTAATCAGTACGATTATCCAACTTTGATTAAGTTAGTGTAACTCATCTTTCTAGCTTCTTCATCCTTGCTATTTACTTTACGTGTGCTGATAGAATGCACAATGATGCACACATGATATTTACATGATTACGTGGATAAGCGTTTTCTCCTTAACGTTGCATTCTCACGCCCGACTGATAAGGGATAGAATTCCGGCCTTAAAGTAATTTGAAGTCCGTATGGACGCTGGTTGTGCGGATAATTCTCAATACCTATCCACTTGTCTTCCTCTGCGACCTCTAGAAGACTTCCATCGGCTTTGTCTTCAGTACGTATGAAATGGCTAACGCAATATGAATATAAATTGTCCATTCCATTGAATTAGGATGCCATGAATCCAAATAATACACTGTTGTCATAAAAATCATGATTTTAAATGCAGCTAGAAATGCTAATCTCCTTTCAGAAGTGGATTAGTACACTGAAATCAACAAGTTTTGCTCTGTTGGATGTAGTAGATGTTTTACTTTTCTCGTTAATGTTACACGATATGTTATCGTATTATTTGGAAATAATTTTACGGAACTTTTTGCTTTAGAATACTGAACAAATTTTATAAACAATAGAAATTTCGAAAAATATGAAAAGAGGATTCATTTTCAAGAATTGAATTTATGTTGCAATATAAAAGTGAATATTTGTTGAGAGAACGACATGCTGCAATAATTTCCCTCGTTTGAAGTTTACGGTTGGAAGACTGTAGATGGAAGAAGAACGTATGTGTTTGTTTGCGAATGATGTTTTTCATTATGTTACTGGACCAAAGAAAGTAAAGTATTTAATCAAGACTTCTCTTCAATTTGTTTGAATGGCCGGGTCTCGTCTATTCAGGCAACTCCAACCGTGTATCAATTCTTTGACACGACGTTTGATTCAATGAAATAATTGTCTGACAACTTAACTCGACGCTGAGAAATAAGAATTATCCCTAAATGTATTAAGAAAATTAATTCATATTATTACTACGAATTACTACATGTAAATCGTACAGAGGGATGAATACTAATAATTTTTCGAAAAAAAAGGAAGAAATTATTTAGGAATGTTAGTTTGTTTGAATGAAAGGTGCTATGTTGAGAAATTTGATCTGCGTAACTTGTTTTATGCCATAATAATGTTCGTATTTGACAAAAATAATGTACAACACCATACATACATACAGACATACGTACATACAAACAGACAGACATACGTACATACAAACAGACAGACATACGTACATACAAACGTACGTACTTTAAGAAAGNNGAATACTTTCCAAATGGTCTTCGAACTATTTTCTTGTTGAAACTAGTTACTGTTTCGCAGACCGAATAAGTAAACATTCCTTCAGATAACAACCATGTTTCTCCATTTAAGAACGCATTTATCGATGAAATGTATTTGGTATAATTCCCTGATTCAGTTTGATTGGATTATTGTTTCAATCTCTGAATCTCAGTCTTGTGAAACGTTCTGCCTTAACGTGCAATAGTGAAGGTAGTTCTTACTGAACACCTTGACAATTTAACTCATTTATTTTGTTTGAAAACAGCTTTTGAAAATTATAACTTGTAGATTTCTTCCTTGATGTTGAATTCTCTGAAAATATTTAAAACTGAGAGTATCTTCTGATGGGATTTGCAGTTGTCTTTTCCTATTCTGTTTTATATATTATTTCTAGACTATATGAATTTCTGGTTATACATTCAGTAAGATTTATTACACTTAGTGTATTGTAAAGAAAAAGAAAATGTTTGTTTTTGAAGGAATTGTTATTAAGTGTTTCAGCGTACTCGTAGTATGAACGTCGTATAATTGAGCCTCCCAATGATCGTCAATTCTGCTGCTTTTATCTCGAAGAATATTGGTTAGTGGATGATAATGGGCAGTGTGTCATGTGTGTTACGATATGTGTGATTCAAGTCCTTTCATTTAAGTAATTCGTTAGAAAAATACAGAAAAATGTATGGTAATAGACATTATATGTCATTAATGTGAGCTCGTCGTGGAAGTCATGGCGCTCAAGAGTTACATTTGACAAGGAAATAACTTCATCGTCAAGATATTTAACACGGAAGTTCAGTTCTACGAAGAAGATATTTAACACTTAAGTCTCAACTATTTCGAGACGTCTGACGTTAGAAGTTATGATTTAATCTCTAATATTGTGTTTTTTTACTGGAGTCGTTTGTATTGCAAAGGAAGATGTTGGGAAGTACTAGATTTCACAAAAAATATTGGACGTTTTTTTCTCATTCTTTGAGAGTGCACCACAGCGGCCATTACCTCTGGCATGTCCCCAAGTTGGATCGTCCGCAATAGTATCAATAAGGTCCGTGTTCCGTCCGTTAAACCAGATTTTAGTTAACTCGAGTTTCCTAAGCTAAAAGATTTGTTGCCCCAACCAAATTTGACTACTTTGCTTCAGGAAGCCCACTTATCGTCTTATATAGGTTAGCGTAAGGAAAATTGAGCGTGATACTTCATCAATTATGATAGCTGTAAATACGGATTCCGCTTCGGTTTAATTGTTGCCTACGACGTAATCGGTTATATCTTATAGGAACGACACCAGTCTGGGCATCCCAGTCCTTTACATATCCCTTCAGCTCCTGCCTGGGCTGTAGGATTCTTCCTTCCTATCTATCCTTTTGTGTTTTTCTGTAACTTTATTTCCATTGTAGATATATATTATTTTGAATTAATAATTCTTTATTTTTTAATGAATGCCTTCCTTGCATGTTTTGGTTTTGTGAGTTAATATGTATATCGGTTCTTTCTATTAACTTGCATGCTAAAAATTTAGTTCAGTTCTTATTGTACATTTTACGCATTTGGCACAAAACTTTGAATATATTATATGGTGTCACAAAGTAGTTATGGCACCTAAGTACTCTTTTTTATAATTAAATGAATAAAGCAGTGGATGAATTATTGAATAATATGATTGTTTAATGTAAATAAATATTTAATATAATCAAAGTTCCTGTACCTTTTTGTGGCCGGTTACATCTAATATCTAGGCAATTCAGTGTGAAGTTTCATTAATAATTCATCATTTTCATTTTTAAAATAAGTGAGACTTGACTTATATTTACACTATGCTATTTTTCGCCAAACATTTACATTGTTGTATTGATTTTATATTTGCCATTAATCATTTCGTAATTTTTGTGTCCATGAATGAGTTGCCCAGGTATTGCATGTTAGATGTTTCCTGCTTTCATGTAAATTTGTAAATTTTAAATTCTTGAAAAGGAATTTTTTTTAAGCAATAAATAATTGAGAGTTTTTTTTTCACTAAAATGAGTAATCAAATTTTCACAGATAGTTCACATATTTCAACTATTTATGATTTGATTAAAGTAATAAGTCAAATATTTGCTCGGGTCAGTAATAAGTAGTACAATGCATGCTATAAAAGTAACTTTGGAATGAGTGCATTAATAATTGCTCTAATATCTTTTATAGTACCTCCTCGTTGGATTGTTGAACCCACTGATAAGGCATTTGCTCAAGGAAGTGATGCCCGTGTTGAGTGCAAAGCTGATGGCTTCCCACGACCAGTGGTTACTTGGAAACGTGCAGCAGGTAAGTACGCAGACACTAGTGTATTTATTATAGTTAGGTGAAATTGAAATTAAATTAACAGGAGCTTATATATCTAAATTAAACATTTTAAGTTTGTTTTTAACTCTTTTTTTTCTTCATCTATAGGAGATACTCCTGGAGATTACAAGGATTTGAAACCAAACAATCCAAACATCAAAGTTGATGAAGGTACTCTGACTATTGCCAATATTCAAAAAACCAATGAGGGCTACTATCTTTGTGAAGCAGTAAATGGTATTGGATCTGGATTGTCGGCTGTTATTCTTATAAGTGTTCAAGGTATTTATTTTCTCATTAATCTCTTCAGATTATCTGTTGAATTGAAAGTAGGCTTCTTTCGTAATACAGAAAAACTTGCTTAACTTGGATCCTGTGTACCCCAGAATGATTGTTATATTCTGTAAGTGTTATATGGAAAATTTTCAAACCTGTAATTGGGATGGTTTTGCATAATATTGACACCTAAAGTTACATGAAAGCTCAATTTTGGGTGAATTTCAATGCATTTGCCTGAAATCTGTTTTAGTTTAACATAGAGAATGCAGGTGAAGTTTTTGAATGAGTATCATCCAAAAACTCTAAATTATGGGGCCTGAGCTCTCGGAATTAATGAATCTCCCTTTTGTGAATTTCACAAAAAGTACAACAAACGGGCTCATGTAGTGTCAAATCTGTACAGTAATTCTATTTTTTTAAGGTACAAAATTGCTTATTTAGGTAAAAAGGGGTATTGTCCAACAAGAAAGATAGCCCTCATAATTTGGGTCTTCAATATTTTAGAGCCTTTGAAATTCTTCTGGCTCATGAATTTCTGGTGGAACCAAAAGTTTATATCACAATTTAAAAAAATATTACTAAAAAATTATGTACTCTCTCTCTTCTCATAAATACATTTTTTCTTACAACGAACTATGTCCCTTGAAATAATGTTTAAAATATTGCTACGGTCATTCTTTTATAAATACTGGTTTAAAAATGAGAAAGAAAATACGATCAGCTTTCTATTCAACCAAAAACTGAATAGAATAAAAACACTTTTGATGAAGCCCAAGTACATATGCTTGCCAAATGAACATAAAATAATTAAATGCACGTAAGATAGTCGTACATAGAATTTTGTGGATTTCAATTTTGTCTGAATTAAACTGTACATATCTCAAGGTTTCTTGGTATCTATACTTTTCTAGATTTTTTTATATTTTTCTATTCCTTGAATGTCATTTCAGTGAAACAATTTTCTTCACGATTAATTTTAATTAGTTGGCCTGATTATTGGAAAGCTTATTCTTTACTTACGCTGTAAAGTAGTTATATCCAGTTTACAGTAAAATTTTGTCACTTTTTTTATGCTATGTGTATCAAGCTATGGAATACCTCCATTTGTACAGTTCGATGTTGATACAGTAAAACCTGTCACTAAGGAATATTTAGGGACTCGCGAAAAGTTAGGTCGAAGATTAACTTGCATTGAACAATTTAAACGATTCGTGAGAGTACAATATAGTCTTGAGTAATGCTTTTTGTAATGCAAGAAATCGAAATGATGGTTTTGTGCACTGGGATTTATTTTGTACACATAAATTAACTTGTTTGCCATATTTTACTTATAAATGACCTTGCAATTTATTACTAGTTACTTTATTTTTACTCCAGAGTACGTATTAATCTTGTTTTTTCAGCTCCTCCTCACTTTGAAATCAAACTGCGCAATCAAACAGCTCGACGTGGAGAACCGGCTGTTCTTCAGTGTGAAGCACGAGGAGAGAAACCCATTGGCATTCTTTGGAACATGAACAACAAACGTCTTGACCCGAAAAGTGACAACAGGTTGGAATTAATTTTTATTTACCTACCTTTCACTATTAACTTAATGGTCGCTTATTCATTACACCAAAACATAGTGATACTTGTTCCTTTTTCCGAACTGCTAACTCTGCTGTAAGCAAACTTCAAAATATCTAGTTTCCACCGGGCTACCATATTTCAACCATATTTATTTTCAACGTGCTGAGCACCCACCATCTAACTCACGTGCATATGGTGACTAGGCTAAAATATTCTATTACTTACTTTAGTATCCTTAATCCCTTATTTTCACTGAAAAAGTACAGAAGAAAAATTTTCCCAATGACCTAAACAAAAAACTTAGTGCTTTGCGCGCAAAATCTATTGAACGAATTGAAATGTATCTTTCAGTGTTTTATTTCTGAAGATAGGGAATATGATAAAAGTTAAGCATCATTTTCAAATGACATCAGAGATGAGGTTAAGAAATTAATTCCAAAAAGCATGAGTTTTATTTTATTTATTTTGAGTACTACTTTTTCCCGAATAAGAGTAATCAGATGTTTGTAATGTCTTATTATCCTAGCTTGTAATTAATTTGACTGGACTTTAATGTATTTAAAGTTATTTGTGAATGTTTGAAATGCAGTGAAGAATTGATAATGAAGGAGAATAATATTCTTATTCTATTAAACTCCTTTTCGAGTATTAGGTGCTTGAAGCGTTCTGTCGAAGTACATGATTCCTTCCATTATTTGTCATGTTTAATGAACAGGCCCAAGCTCTCCCAATTAGCGAAGATGCTAGCTCTAAATCATTGCTGTCCAGTAGTGAACCTTCAATCACATTTTGTATTTTAGACCCCCTGACTTCTAATAGCTCTGAAAGAGTATTTTTTAAAATAGCAGACACACCTTTAGATTTGTAATTTTGTTCTGCATATACACGAGTAGAAAACAATTGGTTTTATGAGTGAATATTATTACTTTCCAATTACATAGATTGTGTAAGGGATGTATTGTAATCGGTCGAAAAGAAAATTGAGATCTCTTCGGATCGTTGCGAATTGGCTCCAGGACAGTCTATTTTCAATTACTGTAATTGCTTTATAATGTATTGTAGTCGCATTACAATGTTGTAATGTTGGAGGTGCTTTATTTGAATCTGGGAATAAGGTGTATCCAAATAGTTCACGCAATCTTCACTTGAATATGATTGTTTGGATTATAGGACACCATGTTCTGCGATGATAAATATTTTGCATCCAATTGATGTAAGAAATATATCACCTTGTATTTTTTTAGTATATTATTATTATTAATTATTTGTATTTTTTTATTTTTTCATGAATTTTTGGGTTTTGTAGCTTTTTTAGTTTCATGAGTTTTTGTTATGAATTGTAATTGGAAAGTTGAGTGGGGTTTATTTTCTTAAAACCTGAAATGTTTCAAAAAGTGATATTTTCACGTTTTTTCTGATACGACGACTTGATTATTTTTTTATAAAATAAACTATTTGTGACAAAAATATTCATTATTCAGCTAATGATCACTGTTGTGGTTGTGAGAACATTTATTAATTTCAAGCTTCTACATGCAAAATATAATGAGTTAAATATTTTTTTTCGAAAACACGGCTAAGAAGGACCACACACATTAGTAAGGAATACATTTTATTCTGTCACACTCAAAAGAATGCCATGATCACATTACAATTAAATACAAACGTTTTAAACTTTTTATCCAAGTGATAAATAAAACCATGTCATACCATAAATGAAATTAGGGACCTGCGATGGATTTTAGTCACACGCATTGTTGCCGTGCTTATCACTCCACTGACTGGTATAGGTTTGTCAGCTGTGGGGTCCAGCATGTTGGGTGAATACGACATCAGCAACAACGCGTGTGACTATAATACACCACTGGCCCATTATTGAAAACATGATTTAGAGGCTGAGTAAATAGTTTTAAATGTCTCATCACATTCACGATCCTACGGCAGTGATTTGTGGAGAGATTCCAAATCAGAATTTTGCTTCCTGCTTTGCGAAGGTCCTACCGAGGAAATTCGAGGCAATGTATCGGGCTAACTGAGATTTCGTCAATTCACCGTGGTGGCTGAAACTTGGGGTTACAACCCGGTGACAATATCATGGGTGAAGTTCATATCTAGTGAGAGAAGTGCAGAAATACTTAATGTTGTCAGCTACTCACCTCCCTACTGAGAGCTTAAACCTTACTTTTTGTTTTGCAATTTGGTTCACTTACTTGGTCGAGCAGCAAAATGTGAGTAGAGGGTGCCAGTCAATATTCCCACCCCTGCCCCAAAGAAGCAAACAGTGATCTATCTTGGTCAGTGCATTTCTCCTATTTCGTTTGTTGTCCTGCCTGTCGTCCCATTTGTGTCTCTCTTTTCATTATGTCTCTCAATGTTCTTACCTTTGTTATGTATTATCAAAACTTTACACAGTTCTTCTCAGTTTGAATTAATTTTTCTTTACACCTTATATCTCATAGTCTTTTTTGTTTTAGATGTTCAAAATATTCAATCCCATCATTCCCATAATACAAGTTTCTTATTCTCCTTATTTCAAAACTAAGGGCATTTAAAATTTTAATAATGTTTTCACACTGCATTTAACATACAAGGGAAATCTAAAATAAGATATTAACCTATGAAAGAGGATAAACATTTTGAGCTTCCATGAAGAAGAATTTTATATTGTGTCACATTAACCTGCTTGATCCACCCAAGTCAGGGACAATTGCATGTTTTTTTAGCAAAGAATAGAAAACTGGAGTATAATTAATTCTTTTTGTCCCATTGTTGTTATTTTCAACTGCAGGTATACCATCAGAGAAGAGATTTTACCTAATGGTGTACTTTCTGACTTGAGTATCAAACGAACTGAACGAGGAGATTCAGCCCTATTTACTTGTGTAGCTACTAATGCTTTTGGCAGTGACGATACAAGCATTAATATGATAGTACAAGGTAATTTGTCAAAGTTTACATTATTTTATGCTTGCAGTTAGGAAAATGGGAGGTATTTCATGTTTTAAAACTTTTTCTCTATTATGCAGAGGTTCCTGAAATACCTTATGGATTGAAAGTTTTGGATAAATCAGGTCGATCTGTTCAATTACAATGGGCAGCCCCATATGATGGAAATTCGCCAATAAAGCAGTATCTAATTGAATACAAAATTTCCAAAGGTATCTGTTCTGAGATATTTTTGTGTTAACAGATGAACAAAATGTATTACATGTGGAAGGTCTTGGAAACCTAGGATTTGTTTATTGTTTCACTAAAATCTTTATACTTTTTTGAAATAGGTACATGGGAGGAACATATTGATCGTGTGTTAGTTCCTGGTCAACAGACAGTGGCAGGTGTTTTTAATCTGAAACCAGCTACTACTTACCATCTTCGCATTGTTGCTGAGAATGAAATGGGAGCCTCTGATCCATCAGACACTGTAACAATTATAACAGCTGAAGAAGGTAAAATAGCTAGTACAGTAGAACTCCACACCCTAACTCCAGAAGGGGTTTCCAAATATCTGGCTCGATTCTTGAACAATTAATTGTATTTTTTTACTGTACTGAGATAACTGTTATCACTATAGATCTATTATGTCATTGAATTGTTTTTTTGAACTGTATATTGTGAGTTAGTTTTTGTTTTTTCTACAGTTTTGAGTCTTAGATAAGAGTTATTTCCACAACATTAAGAGTTGTTTTTAAAGAAATGTAGTTATCTGGATATATGATTATCTGGACTGGGTCCAGTCCCAATTGATTCATATAATTGGAGTTCTGTGTAACAAATATATTTCAAGAACTGCATGTACTGAGTACCAGGCGATTACTGTGCAAATATCCTTCTAAAACTCTACTGATTTAACCATCTTGATGGTTTTGATAGTATATATAAGTGGTACTGTGTGATGTTCCTGAGGGATCATTCATAAATAATGTCATGGTCTTGGAGGAAGAGGAAGGGGGTTTGGCAAAATGTGTCAGTTCGTGTTGAGGTGGGCCGGGGGCATTTTAGAAAGCGTGACATTACATTTGGTATATCATAAATGTTGGCAACTGTCTCAATTGAGGCACATTGATAAATTTCTTATCTCTAGCCACAGTTCTTTCTGCATCTTGGCTGTCAGCACTTACACTTTGACATTGTTTGGAAATTATTATCCCGCTTCGCACTCCCTTTAAATAGTTGAAATAGTTTCTTTACATCTCTACTTACTGTCTTTTCAAAGTTAATCTATACACAATAAAGGGAGAGGCAAATAAAATTGGTTTTATTTTCTATTATTCACAAAGTAAATTCAATATACCACTATTATTTTTGTAAAATATATCCCTAGTTTTACTTCATAGAATTTGAATCTGCAAAGAGCTTTGCTTGCTATGGGGCATGTAACATTTAACAAAACAAACATTTTTTTCTAACCATTTGTAATGTTGTTTTTTTTGTACATTGTACTTGAACAGTGATTTAGAGAACGATTGTTTTAAGTCTGCTATGCTTACACTGAGCAACCAGCTATTACTCAACATTTCATAAAAGATACACGTACATGAAGAATAGTATTCTATTTTATAAATTTATATTTTGTGATAATGTAAAAAATAAAATCATTCATTACACTTAACTGAATTTCTCCATTCCTTCTTTCCTGCATTCAAAATTCCTCTGAAAAATAATCAATCAAGGTTTCATTGTAATTTTAATTTCACATACAATGGAATTAATTAAATATCAATGAAATTTGTACTATTATTGGTTTTTAAAGTTTATTAATTTCCCTGTACCTATTGCTGAAAAAGTCTGTCCCAACTCACAATATTCACATATGTAACTTTGGTACACATAAATTCATACACACATATTATGATAGAAGAGAACTAGGGGAGCAGGATATGATAAGCTTAAAGTAAATGTAACTCCAAATTTAATAGACACTACAAATTTTAAAACGGTCATAAAAGAAATGTAATGTGAATGAATGGTAAATTTCTTTCAGTTAGCAATGTATCATCATACTGTGAATATTTGACAAGAGATTTGTATATAGAGAAGATGATTTTTTCCACATCAACTGAAGTAATAGGGGGAATTGTAAATTGCTCAAAATGACTGGGCTCCTTGTCTTTTTTTAATATATATATTTTTTTAGAAAGTTTATTTCACTTTTGTAAAAATATTTTCCCATTTGGTCCAAGGGCTGAAGAATTTTTGCATTACATTCCCTTTGCCTGTGAAGGGATAAAAATATACGAAAACATCACAAGGGAGCTTTAATCTGGATTCTATTGAGGTCACGATATTATGTTTATGGAAATTTGGTGAAAAAATATCATAGGATGGTCTTCATATCTGGTTTCATATGTTTTAACTCCCTCTCTGATGTGATTTGTTTGCAGCATGGCTAGCAAAACACAGTCTATCGAAGGAGAAAACTTCACCATTCTTGACCTCTAAATCATTCACATATTTTGGAGATTCTAGAAGTACTAACTTTTGGCATTTTAATGTACTCACAAGATGTATTAATAAAACGGCTCTTCACTTCACAAATTAAATATCTGACACATCATCACTACATTGCCTTTAATTTAAAAAAGCTTAGAATATTTTTGGGAGTTGCTATTTATCAAAGTCATTAAAACATTCTGTGCAAGGAGATTGTCATCTCCTTCTTGAAGCAGCTACAATCAACATAGTTCCACTTCCTGAAACTGCTACAATAAGTCCTATCAACATAATAACTTAAGGTTCCCCTTAGTCAACGTTCATATTATAATATATATGGTAAGTGTGGAGAGATTAGGTGAATCATTCTCCAAATCCTCCAAATCCTCCAAAATTACTGACAAGCTCCTCTCAAATCTCACAAGCGTGAAATAAAAATTGGACAGAAAAAAAGATGCAGAGATTATTCTATCATGAGATGTTGTTTGCTCCTGGTATTCTGATATGCAACATCACACAACATTTTTTTAGGAATAGGCAAGAATATGCAATAATACTTAAAATATGCAGAATTCCAATATGCGAAAATCTGTTATATAGAATTCCAACCAGAGTACTTCATGGGGTTAATTCAAAATACAATTCAACTTTTGCATGTCTTCATTGAAGCAAATAAAATATGCAATAGTATGAGAATCTAGTCACTAGCTATTGTAGAAGTAACTTTCATTGTGAGTGCTCTTTATCTTTTCATAAGTAAACAAGACAATTTAATATATACCATGAAAAATCAATTAAATTTGAAGTAAGAACTTAAAAACCATTAGTTATACTGAGTAAAAACATCCCTTGAGAATTATATTCAAAAAGTGAATGACATCTAAACATGTGCCACATATGCAAACTTTGTATGCATTTATTTTATATATTACTTTTTTCTTTAAGCTCCGGGTGGACCTCCTACTGGAGTCAAAGTAACTGCAGAGGACCAGTCTACATTGCTAGTTACATGGAAACCTCCTGAGCGTGACCAGTGGAATGGAGAAATCTTGGGTTATTATGTTGGATACAAACTAGCTTCATCTGAAAATCCGTACCTCTTCGAAACTGTGGAGTTCAGCAAAGAAGAAGGAAAAGAACATCACCTGAAAATTGATCAGTTGAAGTAATTATATACTACAAAAAGTTCCTGATATTTTGGCCTTGAAAATGATTTAAACAGTTCATTATATTTATTTGGGTACTTATTTATGTGTTGATAAGTTTCATTTTCCTTTTTAGTTTCTAGTAGTAGAGATATTTGAGAGCATTACATTTCTATACATGGTAGAAGGTTTTTTTTAATGATCCTAAACTATATCAAAATGTTGTTATAAAAGTTTGCTTATAACAGGTTACATTGAAAGATTCCTGTAAATTTTGTGTGTTTTAGGACATACACTCAATACTCAGTTGTTGTACAAGCTTTCAATAAGGTTGGTGCTGGCCCTATGTCAGAAGATACTAAACAATATACTGCTGAAGGAGTTCCTGAGCAACCACCTCAAGACACCACTTGTACTGCCCTCACATCTCAGACTATTCGTGTATCATGGGTTTCTCCTCCTTTGACTTCAGCAAATGGAGTTATAAAGGGCTACAAAGTCATGTATGGGCCAAGTGATACCTGGTATGGTAAGTGTTAAATGAGAATCCATAGCCCAGGAAAAATAGATGGAAAAAAAGGTGAAGTTTAACAAAAATTCGCATAGAGATGAAATTTGGTGTATACCTTAGGTCATCATTTCAAATGAAATATCAAAAGTCCTCATCATTCCCACTTGTGCTAAAAAATTTATTTAAGGTCAAAGGTCGTGAAAAACTGTTTGTCAAAAATATTTCTTCAGTGGTACTTTTCATTGTAAAACTAGTTTCAGCTATTCTTTGCAGTGAACAGAGGTGTAATTACTGAGTGGACATTTATTGAAATTATTCTTTGTTCTGAGATTGCGCCATATATGTTGTATTTTAAAATGTCACAAGATTGCTTCATCTGTCGGAAACCTTTGTCAGAAGGTGAAATTGTTGTATTTGAACGAGGAATGAAGACTCTGATAGTTTCCAGCAATAAGAGAAATGATGGATATATTCAATATTTGGACAATAAACAATCTGTGACTATTCATGTTGAATGTCATACATGGTACACTCGTTAGACTAGTATTGCTGCAGCTGTAAGACAAGTAGATACAGGAGTAGCTAGTACATCTACTAACAGTCCACCTGATGAATGAAGAAATATCAGATCTTTGTTTTTTCCCAGAGAAATATAGAGATATTCAGCAATCGGAAGGTGATGAAGAAAGTATGATTTTTTTCTATGGAATTTGAAAATGATGAATATATAAATATTTTAATGTAAATTAACATAAACAAACATTTCTACAATCCAAATAGACCGAGGATGAGTGAAAAACTCGTTTTTTTGTGTAAATTCAAAAGTTCTGATTTGCAGATATTTTATTAAAATTTCTTTATTATCTTTTATATTATGTTGTTCCTATTTAAGTAAAAAGTATATTAAAGTATATTTATCTCTTAAGATACATATGGAAATTCTAAAAATTAATTAAAGATTAAGAATTAAAAATTAAGAATTAATTGCGAAACAGAGTCTTAATGATATTTACAATACATGTACTACAAGTATGCACCCAAATTAGAAAAGAAAAGAGCATATTTAGTTTGCCAAATGTTTGTCCATATGCGTGTTCTCACACTTGTGAGCATTGTGGGCACAACACAGTATTAATCATTTTTTAAACCTTGCTAGCTCACAAATGATGCTTCAGAGAAAAAACACCTTTTTTGTAGACAACTTTATTATCTATAAAGTTTATAAGAACATTTTTATGATACAACATATTGCTGAAGAAATATTTTCATAAAACCAATTTTTGGGACCTTTAACCTTGAGTAAAATTTTTAGCACAGGTGGGATCTATGGGTACTTTTGACATTTCATTTGAAATGATGACCTTAAGGTGTATACCAAATTTCATGTCTATGTGAATTTTTACTTTGTGGAATGTCTGTTTTCCTTGGACTACTACTTACTTGAGATGGACAGGTCACAAAAAATTAGAGTATTATATTGTCATAAAAACAGTGTGAACAAACATGATATATATAGTTTTTAGAACATTTCTGAATTATGTACCTTTAAATTACTTTATTTCCTTATGGCTTTGAAAACCTGTTGAGATTTTGCCAGCTCATTGTAGTATTAGCCCTAATATGATACTACTTTGAATAAAGTGTATTTCTAAGTATTATCATGACTTTATTGGTTTCCTTTATTAACTTGGGTTTAAAAAGAAGCCTTTTTTCAACATGCCCAATATTAATATCCTCCATCTTGTTTTTGACCTCCGAATTCATTATGGGATTTGGTAGATTTTGCTTGTGGGTCATATACAAAACACTCAATGTTTACTCGCCAATGTTTTGATATAATTCATATCATCATCAGGGCTATCAAAATATACAAATTAGTATGTAGTAGGGTACATGAGAATTGGTATATAGTAGTTATTCATGAATCATATTGTTATTTATAGTAAGGATGTATAAGAATAGTTGTAAATTGTATACGTAGTTTAAAAAATATTCTTTGTTTCTATATTTTGATAGCCCTGATGATGATATGAATTATATTGAAAATTTGGCAAGTAAACATTGAGTGTTTTGTATATGACCTACACGCAAAATCTACCAAATCCCATTATGTCAAATATTATTTTCTCTACCTATCATTAAATAAATTGTACCTCCATTTTCAGATATTGTCCTAGAGTTTAAGTGTAAATATAGTAAGAGCAAATATGACTCTCTAAGGTTGCAATATATTTGGTTTCTATAAAGTATTAGGGGGAAAAAATATCACAATTTATTTACAGCTGATACAGAATTTCTTCTATTTTCTCAATTCTTCACTTTTCTTCTTGTATTCTGGATATTCTGTTTCAGGACATAGGTAATATCCTATTCTCTTACTTGTTTTTATTGACCTAAATTTGGTTGCTTCTTCTCTTGATTGGGAATAGTTCAAGAGGTTTTCTCGTGTGTTTATTTCAGTTTGTATCTTTATCATTTCTCTCATTTAGGAAGCATTGCATTCTTACATCATCAACGGCCATATGAAATTTGCTGCTGGCAATTCAAACACTTCTCCATGAGTAGGTACTTGGAAGTTGTGAGTTAAAATTGGCATCCGAAGTATAGGTATGTGGAAACCGGTTAAGTGTTACCAGCATGGGAACTGCCTCTGGTCACTTATCCCCTGAATGGGGATGTGACCTAGGTTCACCGGAACAGGCCAGGTGGATGTTGCATACAGATTTAGGGGTCAAGGCGGGTGGTGCAGTGGACAGCACACTTGCGACCAGAGAAGGAGGTCCCATGTTCGAGTCCCGGTCCATCACAATTTTCATCTGGCTGTTGATGATGCAAACACTCTTCCACAAGTAGAGACTCGGAAGTTGTGAGTTAAAATTATGCATCCTTGATTCTTCATCTATTCCTCCTCCAGAAAGATAAGAAATTTTATATTTATTTATAAAAGTGAAAAATATTGATAATATCTAATCAATATTATATAATCAATATTTTACTGTCCAAAATATCATATAACCAATATTTTATTGTCCAATTAATTTCTATTGCACTTGAAAATGATTGACTCATATTTTCAGCTTCTCTGAGTAGGGAAACGAGAAATTTTTGCAGGGGGGCCATATAGCCCTCTTCTCTCCATCCTTTCCCTCTATCCATCTCGTACACCTTTCTACATCTTTAGAATACACATGAATAATTTTGATTTCCATTGATATAAAATTTGTTTATTTAAATAAAACAAAGAATACCATGTTTTGTTTGTTTTCTTGTAAATAAATTATTGAAATGCTTACTTACAATTATATTTCTCAATTTTCTTTTTATCTGATATGCACTAAACAACTTAACATCCATTCTTAGCAAGATTTGCAACAATCAGTTTAAACAATTCACATATATTATATTGTATTATATATAATAGCAACTTAAATTCACCCTCAATCAATAAGGTTTGTGATTAAGTTTGGTTTTAGTGACTTTGATTTAGATTTGGAGATTTACTGCTTTTTTTCTTTCCAATACTTTAATTGCTGTTGTATCTCATTTATTTATTGTGTCATTGTAACACTTACAGATGAAAACTCAAAGGACACCAAAATTACCTCATCTAGTGAGACTATTCTTCATGGATTGAAGAAATACACTAATTACAGCATGGAAGTGTTAGCTTTCACATCTGGAGGAGATGGAGTACGTAGTGCACCCATTCACTGTCAAACAGAACAAGATGGTATGTCCAATTTTTGTTCATTTGTGTCTGTAATATACATACTCAAATGCAAGTAGAATTTTTAATGTTTTGGAGAAATGAATTGTAATAGTTACCTGAAGATCAAACTTAAACTGTTTCAGTTCCTGATGCACCCAGTGCTGTGAAAGCTTTAGTTATGTCAGGAGATTCCATCCTTGTAAGCTGGAAGCCTCCAGAACAGCCTAATGGGATTGTAACTCAATATAATGTGTATGTTCATGAAGATAGTGAAGAAAGTAAAGATGTATGTTTCATATTTTGGAATTTTCAATAATAGCTAATTTAGTGTATAGTTAGCTTTTTCACTCATACAAGACACGTACTAGCAATAAAATGAGAAACGTTTGCCTAGGTCAAAGATATGCATGGTCTCCAACATGCTCTAGTGAGATGAAATTAAGTTTTGCTCTCATTGCTCTACCCTCCCTTTAGTGAATTTGAAGTTCTGAATTTTACCGTGGCCATGCTTTGTCTAACAGCTATATTCATCTGAATTCTACTTCATCAGCTTGTTAATTATTCCTCTTTTATTTCTTACTTAACTCTACTTGTTTGTATTCTATCATTATAGTAATTCTAGAATTTTGAACTGAAATATCTTTCTTGTGTTGTGAAGTTTCCAAAATATATCCAATGTCAATTGCACCTACCTTCTTTAGAATATATTGTTAGACAAATGTATCATCTTAACAATTGTGATTCTGTTAGGCCCCTGACTGGTCATTATTAATACTTTAAAATTGAGCATGAAAAATAAGTTTTCTGAAATTCCTAGTGGTAAGAGGGCTGTAGAATTTTAACGATAAAGCAGTTTTCTTGTAATCCTTAAAAAATTCACAAGTCTGAATTATTTGAATGAATACTTTGGGGTATCTCAGAGGTTAGCTAGCCAGCATGCAAAAGCTGGAAATCCCGATTTCCATCTCTGGTCCTGACTCCCATTTTCATTAAATATAAAATTATTAATCTGTTGCCTTGTTGTGTGGTTAACCACCACTTGAGAGATAGTGTGCATTTCTGCCACTGGTCTTTGAAGATTTTCAAAGTTTTTGAATAAGGCTGTTAATTTTGTTTTCCATTTTGCTTTTTCTATTGACAGGAGGAACCTAAAGGTCAGAAAGTTCCAGCCTTTCAAATGAGTTATGAAGCATCTGGACTCAAAGAGAGTAAGCGATATGAGTTTTGGGTGACTGCATCTACTGTTATTGGGGAAGGTCAAACATCCAAATCAGTTACTATATCTCCTAGCACTCGAGGTATCAAAAATTTGCTTCCTTTTTCCGTTTATACTTATCGTAAGATTTTCTTGAAAGTAAATCAAAATTGATATTGCTTGTTTAGTTCCTGCTAACATTGCATCTTTTGATGATTCATTCACTGCAACATACAAAGAGGATGTAAAATTACCTTGTCTTGCTGTGGGATATCCTGCACCTGAAATACAGTGGAAGGTGAAAGGGGTTGCCTTTACTTCTGATGACCGTATAAGATTGCTTCCTGAAGGCTCTCTCTTCATTAAATCTGTGGCCCGACAAGATGCAGGAGAGTACACGTGCTCTGTGGAAAATTCTTATGGTCATGATACAATCACTCATCAACTGGTTATAAATGGTAGGTGTTCATTGAAAAGAAATAATCATTTTCTGCAACTAGAAAACCTTCAACTCTCTCATTACATTGTTTTATTTCTCATTCCATCTTGCTATTTTTTTCTTTTCAAGGAATTTTGTCTTTTTTTTTAAAAAAATTGGAGATTTTTATAGACTTACTTTGTAAATTTATTAATGATTAAACAATATTTTTTAACACAAATATTATGTGATTTTTCTCTGAGATGCCTATTTGCTGATTTCCAGGTTTTTGCATATAGGGTGCCATGTGCTGTAGGCTTTGGTTGCTTACATCAATTCAATTATTGATATAAAGAAAGTAATTCAAAAATAAATTATCTAGTGATTCTTACATGCAATTGACTGCTATTTTCAATGACAGTATCAAATTTGAAGTTAAATTTTTTCATTGTACATGAAAATGCAAATTAATAATTAAAATTAACTTTTTACCCACTTGAACTCTTTTAATTTTTTTAAAATTTCCTTGAAAGAAGCTTAAAATTTGTATATAATGTATAATATAAATATGTATAATATGTATCAACATAATATAAGTAGATAATGTACACAACATTCCATAGTGGGATCTGAATTCTTTTAAGAATTTAAAGTGACGTGATGTAGTGCTAAATTGCATACCCCTGAAATTCCATGTTATGAAACTGCATTTCTTATAATATTATTTTCTGTTTTATAATTAATAAAAGTTGAAATTAATGCCATATTAAATGAATAATTAATAACTTACGACCTTTTATAAAAGAATTATATTTATATTTTCCGTGAAGAGCTGACAACGTTTCGACTTGGATTAAAGTCGTCGTCAGCTGATCAAGTAATAACAAATTATAACAATAAACATAACAACAGGACAAATGAACATGATATAATCAGAGATATAAACACGGATTTAATAAATATAAATAACTTATTTACCTTAATTTATATGATGTTACCTTAAAATTACTGAATTACTTAGGAATATTCCCATTTTATTTACTTCCTTCCCATCAGGAGTATTTCCCATATACATCACAACATGAAGGTAATTTTATTTACAAACTGATACTTCTCCACCTCTTTTCTTAGCTTTATTTGAACTTCATTTCTAACCTTATTTGAATTTTCCATTTCTCACTGACCTCCAATATAATTGGTCCTTATCGTGTATTTCATGAAACCTTCATTGCATGAAATGTGGTGTACATATCCCAATGTAATTTAATGTGTTGGGTTTCATGCAAAAAGAGGTTTGTGTATGATGAGTGTGCTTTGTGTCTAAATCATAGTGGTAGCAATGGCTAACATAAAAAAATAAAACAGTTGAAAATCAATTTTTTATTGTATTGTACCTTAAAAAACATTAAATAATTTGTATTTACTTTTACTCAAGTATGAATATTGGGAAACCATATTAACATCATACACATGTATAATATATCACAGAAATAAATATTATGTTACAAAATATTAGAAATGCTATCACAATCCCCCACCAGAGGACTTACATCGAGTACGTGTTAAGCAAACACGGGGCTCCGAGCTGAGTCTGGCATTACTTCCACTTACTTGTGCTAGGCTCCTTCCTTTCTCTTTCCTGACCTTCCTTGGTCACCTCTTGTTCTTCTCAATCCCCATGCTATTAGGGCTAGGGTATCTTTCATTTTCCACATTTTTTGTGATATATGTTTTGATATATTGTAATTCAGGAGGGTTTTTAGTAGGTATGGTTGAGTCATTTGGCGAGTCCCACATGCAGGGAGAGTCATGTTAGCTCTCCTTAATGCGTAACGGCATTTTATGTACCTGTACAGAATTTTAGGGCTCTAGTGACCTCGATGTCTACGAGCCGAAAAGCCCCACAAAAAAAATGGAGGGGTTGGTAGAAGTGGTTAGTCGTTAGTTATTGATACTAGGAGGAGCTGGATAGAGGAAGGATGGTTGGTTGGTTTTTCAGTAGTCACAGCTATACGAATTGGGACATAATGTGAAAAGCTACAAATTTTCTAGCTCCATTGGGAATCGAACCTGGGATGACTTGGTGAGGGGCAATAATGCTACCACCTGAGTTACAGGTGGGGCAAAGCACTAATCAAAAAATAGGGATTCTCAAGTTTATTTGCTTGTGAAACATTTTAAGTTTGTATATAATAGAAGGTTAAAATAAAGTGGACACTGGACACCAAATGTAAATGACATAAGGTTTTTAATAGCTGAACAGTTCACCAAGACGAGGTGAGCACAAACAAGACAACACAATATAAATAAAAGAGGGGAGGTTACAAGACAGTGTTACCATCTTCTAATAATAAATATAGTCACTAGATTACATTTATGAATATACATTTAACAGTATACATTTTCGTGGGCATGTTGCTTTTGACCATATTCCTTGGTTTGATACATACTTTTTGTCCTTCTGAGAAGTTTGCATTCAATAGGTCTAGAATAAAGGTATTTTTGGTATGATTGCTGTGATATTGTTTTTCTTACATGTTTCATTTTTGGCTATTTTTGCAATAAAAATTAGTTTGGTATGACAAGCATGAGCTGAATGTGTATCTTGAAGTGACATAGTTGTACTGCAGCTGTACACTTTCTTTCTTTTCTTTTAGCTCCTCCCCATGCTCCACAAGTGCAGTTAAGTACAATGACTACAACGACTATCACTATGAAACTTCGACCAAATCCTGCGGACACTGCTCCAATTCATGGATACACTGTTCATTACAAACCTGAATTTGGTGACTGGGAGACAGCACAAGTTCCTGCTCAAGCCACAAAGCATACTCTGGAAAACTTGTGGTGTGGATCTCGTTATCAGCTCTACGTCACTGCTTACAATGGGTATGTCCTAGATTTTTAACTTTTCAAGTTTGAATATATCGTTAGTTTAATATATTTTCTCAACGATAAACTGAGCTGTTGTGAAGCTTTTAACTATGATTTAGGCAAGAAATCATCCTGTAAATTGAAATATATGTATATTTTTGTTTAAAGAAAGCCATTACTGTTTCTGTGTCCACTATTATTGTGTTGCTTTCAGTTGGCTCAATATTTATTGAAATTACTTGCCATATTTCTAATATTTTTTATGTTCCTTGCAGTTTTGGAGAACAATCTGATCATTATTTGAAAATACATAGAAAGAGGTGGGATTACTTAAATTACTCAATCAAGGTCCTTTTACTACTGTTCTAGTTGCCATGCTTGTAGAGAGTTCCAGATTCTTTTGTATTAGTATTATAAGATTATATTAATATTATTATAATCAAGTATTCTTAGGATCTCCAAAATAGATTAAGGAAAATTCTGGGATCATAAAAGGCTCTATTGCTACCTTTTCTGATGGTCGCCATTGAGCTAATATTTCCTCTGAGAGTTCCTTATATATTGGCACAAATTGTGAAGAGATGATTGTAGATGTGTCAGGTAGATTAATATCTACAACCTTGTCTTCACAAATAGTATGGGATAGTTGTGTTCCACTCATCAGTAAATGGAGATCGATACATTAGTATGAGGTGTTTTGATTGTCTTCCAATACTGGAGTTCTTGTGTACATCTAATACAGATCTCTTGCAGAAGCTGAATAGTAAGACCTACATACCCAAGCAATATGTATTATCTAGGTTATGCCTTGTCAGGTAACCTTGTTGAGCAAAACTAGTACTCTATTATTTTGGGAAATCTTCTGCAAACTATGTAGTTGTCCTGAATGATTAGATCCCTATTATTTTATTTAGATTAAATTTGTTTGAATTGTGAATATGTAATCATCAGTGCAAGGAAATAAAGTTCCTCATGCTTACCAGGCTACTGATACTTTTTGGTCAGTGTCCTCATTGTTCAACAAAACTGGGTGGACAACAGTTGGTGGAGGTTTCTGTGGGACATTGCTTGAGCAAATGAGTCTCTTAATTTTTTTCATCTTACTTTGGGACAATTTCATTTCTTTGTTTGGAATTATTAGAAAAATTTGGCATATTTCTGGGTCTAGTCAAGTTTCCATGATTTCACTGATTACTGCAGATGACATTCAGCCTTCCTTCGAACTGAAGTTCCTTGACCTGTTTTAACTCGTTTTGACAGATTCCACCCATATGTACCAAGCTAAGATGATACTGTATATCATATTCCATATTTCTTGTGTGTCATGCAGTTTTCCTCTTGGCAGTGAGGAATTTTCTGCAGTAAAAAAATGTACTAATTTTTTCAGAGGACAGTTTGATTATTTCCAATCATAATTTTAAGTACACTTTAATGAAAATATGGTATTAATTTAATGTGAGACATTTTGGCAACAAACTTGATAATTAATTATTGCTCTTAAAAAATAACAATAATAGACTGTTTATGCATGGTTATATACTTGTGAACACAGTAATTGTAATATTTGATATTTAGTTGACACTGAATGTCAAACAACAAACAATAAAACTTTGTAACATTTCAAAATTAGTTAAAATATAACTTTATTGAGCTTTCATTATTGTATATTTGTTATTTATTTTGTGTGCTTATTTTTATGTTTACATATTCCCCATAAAACTTAGTTGCGTTGTGAAATCAATCATATGCTTACATGCACTACTTACAATTCTGTGAGAAATAAATTTTTCCACATTGAAGTTGAATTATCCAATCAGTGAATACAGTATCAGTTGGTGAATAACTTGAAAACCTATACACATCATGTTCTATAGAACCACAGCACCATCAACACCTACAGCATACATACAGACAGCAATAAAATATACATTGAATGATGTTGGCCACACGCTTCACTTTAATTACTTGGCCAGGACTAGTTTCTTTCCAAACTAGTCCCAGGTAAACAATGTAAGTGGAGTGTGTGATCAATATCACTGAATTAATATGTTATTTCAAGTGCTTTGATGTTGCTTTCTTTATTGTAATTACAATACTGTTCAAATTTTTCTTACAAGTACACGTGATTTATAGTATACACTTATCAACATGGTTTTGAGAATGGAAGTTGCTCCTCTGTTTCTAAGATTTCTTCTTTGAGAATCATTTGGAAGTGATCATCTCATGATCAGAAATAAATCTAGTGAGGAATGTTCTAATTCTGAGAATAATAAATTTATAAATTTAGGACCATTATGAGAAATTTAAGATTTTTTTTTTTTGTATTTCTTTCAGAATTGGCACAGGTGACCCTTCAGATATTCTTATTACTCGTACAAAGGGTTCCAAACCTGTGATTCCAGAAGCCAGTAAGTTTATTGAGGTGTCAACCAACAGTATTACTTTACATTTGAGTGCATGGTCTGATGGTGGGTGCCCAATGCTTTATTTTGTTGTTGAGAACAAGAAAAAGTAAGTATATCTTCAATTATTTTTACAATTTTTTATTACAATTTAACAATAATTTATTGCATTTTTAAGGGTTAAATATTAATACAGAACAAAAAATAATGTTTTGGCATTGTAAAATTTAATTTATATGTATAAACTTCTAGGAGCCAAACTGATTGGAACCAAGTATCGAATAATGTGAAACCTGGAGGAAACTTTGTTGTTCTTGATCTTGATCCTGCTGTTTGGTATCATTTACGAGTCACAGCTCATAACAATGCTGGATTTGCTGTGGCAGAATATGAATTTGCTACTCTTACTGTAACAGGAGGTGAGTGAATTCTTTTCTTTATTATGCACAATAAATTGAAATATTTTCACAATTTCTTAGATATCATTGGTTAATACATATCACTCCTATTAGATTCCTAGTGTCCTAACTGCAGATATCCTCGATTTCTGATCATTCCTGAACTTCCATTGTGAGTGAAGATGTATGTGAACATAAAAACTTGTTGGCTGTGCTGCGAATGTATACTTGGCACAACCTTGCCATGCAAGTTTGGGAACAAATCGAGAATATATGTTGTAAGGGTCTCGGTTTGTCGCTGACCTGTGTGGTCGGTTGTTCGCAGGTACTATCGCTCCAGCCCGCGAGATTCCAGATCCAGGAGATGATGACTCCTTCCTTCAATACCTCCTGTCCCGTGCGAACCTCTTTGTGCCTGTTGCTGCTGCAGTTCTAGTCATTATCATTGCCATCGTGGTGATACGTGTACTAAGAGGAAAGAACTTGCCACACAAAGGTAAGAATTTATTTTTTTTCTTATGTCATATAGGTACCATTCCTCCTCTTATATTTGGAGACAGCACTAGTAAGCCTTTGTTTCCATGGCTACCTTCATGGCTGGAGCTAAATGTTATCGTTCCTGTGGGAGCTACAATTATTGTGATTGTTGTGGGGGTGGTGGTGATTTGTGTTGCACTATCTCGCCGGGCAAGAGGACCCGAACAGACACGTCTGCGAGGTAGTGCGGTATACTGTAAGGAACTTCCTGCTCTATTCTGGCTCTTACTATAATGATTCACTGATTTAATATAGACTTCTTAACTTTCTACAATGGAAACAAAACTAACAGTACTTGAAATTTTGCTCACATGTCTGATTTGACCTGGCAATATTACTGTAGCAAGTATTTATTACAGACTGTATTTTTCCATTGTAGTGAGTTAAAAGTAGTTATTTCTGATAAATTATGGATATATTTCATTTCTTGCACTAACTATTTCTATCTCTTCACTTAACACCAAAAGCGACTTAAATAAAATAATGATAATTCCAGCATTGTAGTTTGTATTTATTTTACTGCGAGGGCTTCATTTACAGATGATGTTGTCTATAACCAGTCAGCCGGTGGGGCTTCCACACTTGACAAAAGACGTCCAGATCTGCGTGATGAGCTTGGTTACATTGCTCCTCCTAATCGCAAGCTACCTCCAGTTCCTGGTTCCAATTACAACACATGTGATCGCATCAAGCGAGGTACCGTCATAAGTAAGGCGACCTCTCTCTCTCTCTCTCTCTCTACATCCTCGTCTTTCCTTGTGTGAGCTGCTCTATTCAACATCCCCAACAGCATGCCTAGTGGATTAAGATATGTTTAAATTAAATGTGATTGCAATGCTTGACAACCCAAAATAGTATTGCAAAATGAATATACATCATTTCCAAGCTTTTAACTTAATAATTTGATATGTCAGGATCAAAAACTAATCTTATATTAAATTTCATTGATAAATGATTGAATACCTAAGAAATGCAAGGACACAAATTCAAATCAAAAATTCAAGATAAAAAGTTAGTGTAGTCAAACTTTTACCTGTTAAGTTTGTTGATCATCTTGATTTTCTTGATATTCTCCGAGTAGGAAATGATGTTTACTGAAGTACTTACATTGGTTGTCAGGTACCATCCAATAGTAGCATGTTATTTTAATATTATTTTTGGCATGGATCTAAGTGTTAGAGGAATGTTGCTGAGCGTGGTTATATTCTTCTATACAAGTTTATATGCAGCAGCTTCCTGTTCTATGAATCCATATCAGAATAAAGGGGGTGTTGGTGAAAGAAAATTTTGTAAAATAAATAAGTAATTAAAGACTTACAACCTTAGTATGGACAAATACTATATATTTTGTAATAATTAATATTGGACAAGGAAGTTAATTATTACAAATGTGTGATTAAATATGATGATATGATTTTTTTTTAAATACACATGAAAGTTTGAATTTATGCACTGACACAGAAAAGCTATCTGGTATATACAATACAATATTATAACATGTTTGTGTAGTTTCTGCTTTTTTGTAAATGTATTTTGTGGTTGTATTTGTTTAATATCATATTCAATTGTTCTGTTTTCATGTTTCTTGTTATAATTTGTACACCTAACGATGACTTCAACATAAAGTCTAAATGTTGTGAACTTCATGTCACAAAATATGTGATATTTGTCCATACTAAGGCTGTAAGTCTTTAATTATTTATTTATTTTGATTGTATAATGGACATTAATTGTACAGAATTATGTAAAAAATGTGTTTGCATTTTCTGCTTTGAAATTCTCTCTCTTGTGAATTGAAGCAGAAAATCTTTAATAATTTTCTATGCCCATCACATAAATGATACAGTGGTTGTATCTGCATCAATCAAGTGATTACTATGTAGTGAGTTGTCGTAACTTGATATAGAAGAAAGTAGTTTGTTTTTCACTAACTTCTCTTGTGTTCTGATTACTCTCCTGTTTACTTTGTAAACCTTAAGTCCAATTTGTTATAATAACCATAAACATCCTTAAATCTTTTGATAGCCAATAATAATTTTATATTTTTAGATTTCTTGTTCTATTTATTATTTGGCTAAGGGAAAAGAGCTTTTATATAAATGCCTGCTGCACTTCATGGCTTCTAAAAAGAAACCAAGCTTATTTTGTTCTTAGTTTTAATTTTTTTATCTTTTGTGTCCGGCTTGTGTATTTATTTGTACATCTGCCCCTTGGCGCACCTTGGCTGCAGGCCATACAGGCTCATTCCGCAGTCACCATGCCACGTGGGATCCTCGTCATGCCCGCCATATGTATGAGGAGCTGAGTCATCACCCCCCTGGACGTAGAATACCCACCCATCCAATGGGCTCTGATGAAACTCTGTACCATCGAGTTGGAGGTGAGTTAAAATGTAATCAGAATACGAAATTTAGGTCCAGAGTGTTAGATCTTGACATAATCTGCTTATAAACAGGTAAGACTGATTTAAATGCTGTGTTTTCTTTTGAAGTTACTCAATTACCTTTATTGTCCCATAAATATGTTTATCTGGATATCTGCATGAAGGCAGGAAGCATGATTGCATGATAACTGCCTTTATAATTTGACTTTATTTATAAAAGATGGCATGTGTTGCACTGGACAAGTACCTGATGTATTGAGTAAATGTATTCAATTGTATTTATATTTTATGATGAAAAATTAAATAACTTGTTTGATTATAATGAAGCTTGTCCAAATTAGAAAAAAACTCTTGCTAATATTTAATTAACATACCACTATAGATTGTTTTTAATATAGAAAATATTTTGTGTTAATTATTGTAAATTGAATTAAGTTTGTTTTCAAATTAAATATTAAGAAACAATAAATGAAGGTTGCACTTACCGAAATTACAAAAACTTCCAATTTATCAAATTATTTACAGGAAATTATGTATTACTTCCATTATGTTTTGAACATGTCTACCCAAAGCACATTTTTTCAGGCATGGAGGATGAAATATGCCCTTATGCAACATTCCATCTACTGGGATTCCGGGAAGAAATGGATCCTAGCAAGGCTGTACAATTTCAGACTTTTCCCCATCAGAATGGCCATGAACGCTCTCATTCAGGCACCATGGGTCCTTCCTCTGGCAACGGACATGTCCACCAGCGCAGTGGATCTCAGTCAATGGTCAGTTAATTTAACTTTTAACTTAATAGGGAATTTTGTAATTCATGACCTGACCATCCAAACTGTCAGTTTATTATTATAATTTAGAATTATGGGTCCTCAGTTAAGACATAAGTGAGAAGACTGCTGTGAAAGTTAAATACATCAAATCAGTCTATGAGGAGTATAATTTCTTGGTTGCTTTATTTGATGTATTTTTGGATCCCAGAAAGATATAGGTACTTTCCTGATGTTGAAGTCAATAATATTGTATATAAGACAGAATGCTGAATTTGAAAATTTATAGCACAAGAACTATGTGTGAGTGGAACCAAATTTTAATGTGTCATTGTCAATAATGTTGTTAGCCAATATTTTACAATTTGTCAAATTTAGAGCTTTTTATTATCCCACTTACATATTATAAAAAGTAATAAACTGGTTCTTAGTGCAACAAACAACAAAATTTGTCATACTGGAACGCTTTTTGTTCAAACTCGCGATATTTTCTTTCCTTTTTTTTTCTTTTTTGTTTGTTTGTTTATTTATTTATTTTTAAGAAAAATGTTGCTTTTCTATAAATTGATATTTAATACTGCAATTATATGTGGTTTCTTAAGATGAATTGAAGAGCTAGTCTTCTGAATGTAAGAAAGCAATCAAGTTCAATCTCATCTTTTATTTTTAAAGAACAATAATCCTTCAATTGATTGATAACTTGATCCAACTTTCGTTTCTCCTCAACATAATCAAATCCAAAGGTGTTGTTAATCTCAACCTCATTCACCTACAGTCATATTAAACAAAAAGAGCAGTTTTAGTGTTATCAGCCTAAATATTGTTTTTCTGGTGGTACTGTATAGCTCATTAACATTTGATGCCATCTTTTCTTGGCCTCTTCAAGGTTCTACTCAAATATAAGTTTTGAAGTGTGGTTTAAAGCAGCAGTCGCCAAAATTTTTGACCTCACGGACCAGTAAATTCATAATTTAAATCCCGCGGACCACTAATACGATTTTTTAAGTGTAAATATATTTATAAAAAAAAAATTGTGATCTAAGAACACATAAAATGTATCTAGTTAATAAAATGAAACTATTAATTGTATAATTATGAAAGCTTTATTAATAAACCATAATAAAATAAACAAAATAAACAAAAACTGTAAAAACAAAACAATTAAAAAATGGTTTAAGTATATCAAACTTTTAGCATTATACATCCTAGTGTGATGGATGTTCATGCTTACTTGAAATAAGATTGTGGATATTTGGTTCCAATGTTGTTACTGCAAGACGGAGAACTGCATTTATTTCAAGCTGAGATCGGTACCGTGTTTTGATGGCTGTGACAGATGAAAAGGCCTTTTCACGTAAATAAGTTGTGGAGAATTGAATCAGAATTTTCATCGCCTGTTCACTAAGAAAAGGGTATTCACTTTTTATGGAAAGCCAAAACTGAGATCTTGATAAGGATGAATGAAATTTTTGAGAGTTTCGTCGGACGATAGGTCAATGAGGCTTTCTTTTAGATGCATGCTTAAATTATTATCCTGAATTTTCCTAGAAAATTTCCATTATTAAGAGACCCTATCTTCTCACCTGTGCCCCGAAGCGGAAGATTGTTGCATGCCAAAAACAGAATCACATCTACGATTCTTTGAAATAATAACTTAAAAGGCATTCAGTTTCCTTATCCATACCATATTGATTAATTTTATCTCTTGTTGAAGATAAATTTAATCTTTTAAGCAAATCTTTCCAGGAAATAAACGAATTGACATGATAAACAGAACGCTCACGATCCTGGATCGCATTCGAGAGCTTCCTCCTTTTCACGTATTGTTTGAATTGAATTATGTTTCAATGTATCTTAAAACATAACTTAACGTGATGAGTAAGTATATTCCACATTTCTCTGGGGACCAGCGAAATTTTCTCGTGGACCACCACTTTGGCGGCCTCTGGTTTAAAGTGTGCCATATTTCATAAACTACTTTCAGGTCATCATTAAAATTATATGGAGAAAAATCTGACACTACACTATGTCCCTTACAGGACGTAGATTATAAGTTAATTTTTAAAACAATGAACAACAACCAGAAAAGAAGTAGCCTCCATTTAACTCCATTACATAAATAAATAAATAAATAATAGTTATCCATACTTTCTAAGTAAAATCAATGTAGCCCTAATGACTTTCATCAGTGTCACCATATACGAGGAGCCAGAGGTAGCAGAAGTGGCAGAAGCAACTTGACAGTATTAATGAAGAATGTTTGGAGCCTAAGTGCTTCTATCACTGATATGGTACTTTACCATGTGGCTAATCTGTGTTTCAAAGGTGACATGTTCAGATTCTGGGTCTAGATGCTAGGAAATGAATTGAATGAAAGCATGAGGGATAGAGAAAATGTGGGAAGTTCCTTGAGATCTGGAGAAAGCCATATGCCAGAGTTTTTTGTTTTTCCCATTGCTAGTGCAGTGTAGTTTTTTTTTAAGTTTCAAGAGTCTTTTCACACAATTATGCCACTTAGTGTTATTTATAGATAGCTCATTCTGGAATGCTTGTCTTTTTGTTCCTTCTTGGAACAGCACACTTAGTCATATTGCCTATTCCGTTTACCTTAATTCAGTGTCATAATTTTATTCTGGTTTGGCTCTAATAAGTTGAGTGAAGTTTCTTGGAATTTTGATGATAAATATTGGGTGTTGTGTAAGTGGGAATTTCAATGTAGTGTGTATAATTTATTTTATCTATAGTGAAATAAATGTTTATTATGAATGGGTATGTTGATATTGTGAAATCTCTATTCCTGTTCCAGAACAAATCGCATTGAAAAATTTTGAAAGAAATAGTTTGCTTTGAAATTTTGATACTTTGTGATTTCACGCAAGTCCGGTTTTTCCATTTGATTTATTGATGATCTATATAAACTATTTTGTCCAGACTGAAAAAAAAAAATTACCATAACCTGTTATATTTCTCATCATAGCAAAACAATCTGTTGCAGTCACAAGAGGCTTAATAGGTCTATGTCTGTACCACCGTTTCATTAAATTTATTTACGCATGTATCTTCATTTCGTTTTATAGATTTGATATGTGAAAATAATTCATTTGTAAAATTAAAATAGTACCTAAATAAATATAAACAATAACCTTTCCAATACATCTGCTATAGTCTTATGGTTATACCTACATTATAGATTCATACAATTTAGGTGTTTTGATATAAAGGTATGGACACTCCAATAATTCTACATAAAAATAGTGTTGAAATATCATGTTGTATCACCCTCTGTAAAATAAAAATTTCAACAACTAAGAAACTAAACAGTACTTTGTTTTATGCATATTAAAAATATTATGATTCATTGGTATTTGATACATTTCACAAAGAAGGATGGTATATAAAAACCAGGTACTCCTATTTGATATACAATGATTTTAGAAAATTGAACATATACAAAGTGAGGTTTAAAAAAAGCTGTACTTTGTGTGGAACCAGAACCAAAGAATTTTTTAACCCTAATAGCAATAAATGTATCATCTTTTGAGTATTAGATTTTACTATATGAAATCAATTTATCCTTAGTTTTTTTTTTTTTTGGGGGCTTTAGGGCTTGTCAACATCGAAAGTCATTAGAGCCCATTTATCCTTAGTGATTGTGGACATGTTTGTTTGAATTTGTCTTACATAGTTAAATTTTTTCAGCCTCGCACTAACGGTCGCTACTCCCGAGTTGCTAGTCAGAATGGACCGAACTCCAATTTCTCACCTGGTCCAGAATATGATGATCCTGCTAATTGTGCTCCTGAAGAGGATCAATATGGAAGTCAATATGGACAGTATGGAGCGCCATATGATCATTATGGTAGCCGTGGTTCAGTCAGCAGGAGAAGTGTGGGTTAGTAAAGATTGTGTTTTTGTCCATCATTGTAGGAATAAATTCTGTCCAAAGTACTTGGGATAAACTGACCATTCATAGTAATTTTTTATGAGATATTAAACTTCTCCATGTTCTTTCTTGTTTCTTGAGTTTATTGGAAACAACTTTGAAAATTTATCGTAAAGAAAACATATGGTTATCATTCTCTCAAACCGACTCATACTTTCATACTGAAGCCCCTCTGGTGACTCAGTTGGTAGCGTTCTTTCTCCTCACCAAGTCATCCCGGGTTCAAGTCCTTGTTGGGCCAGACAAATTTGTAGCTTTTCACATGAATGTCTCAGTTCATATAGCTGTGACTACTGAAAAGCGAACCCTCCTTCCTCTACCCACCTCCTTCTAGTATCAATAACTAACTATTACTAGCTACTCCTACTAACCTCTCCATGTAAGCCAAGTTGTTGGTAAACCCAGCTAACCAGCCCACCTACTAACAATGGCCTACCACCCAACTCCTACTCCTATCATTCCATGTAGATAAGCTTCAATAGCATTCTACATTTCCCTTCTACAAATACTACAATACGAAAAGCATTTAAAGTATTCATAATGCAATTACTGAAGCAGAATTTTTTTTACTTATGTATTTTTCTTTGTGCAAACAAATAATTGAAAATATTTATTTTAAAATAGTAGGTATAAAATTAAACACAAATTAAAATTCAATGAAGAGTATATTTCAACTATATATTTTTCTACGAAGTGTGGTCTTGTTCAAAATATTTTTGACACAGTAATATTGCATTTTGAGAGAATATCAGAGGTCACCCCAGGCTATTTTAAAATTGGCAGCGTCTTTGACTCTTCATTTTCCCTATATAATGGTCCTTTAGAGCAGAACGCACGTCTAAATGCACATTTCTTTTAGATGTCAATGCTATGCGTCACACCATTCAACAAACATACATAAATCTTTTCATGCTATCATCACAATTACTTGTGTGTTAATACTCTTCCACAATGCAAATTAAAATACTAGCAATATCCATTAGATCCATAGGGAACCCTTGGCTTGTAACTGAATCTTATCAGCTTCCCATTTATGCTTATTTTTGCCTATTCAAACCATAATATTTCACGATTATTTCACTGACCGAGAAATTCAGTTCAAAAATCCTACACCGCTGAAATGAGGCGTTAAGGTGAGGAATTTCAAGAAATAATCTATGTTCATCTGGATCGAAAGTACAATATCGATAATTTTTTTGTGTAGTTGCTTAGTAAAATGACTCTAATAAGATATACTCCAACGTGTCCTCATAATACAGGATCATCTCTGTTAGTTGCAAAGTAGTTGAAACCTTCAGTTTTTTCAGCTATATTGAGTGTTGTGGGTGCCAGGTATTTGCTTACCACCTAGTGTTGCTTATTTTGTTTGATTTAGTCTTTCTCCTTATAGTCTGAAAAACAATATATCAAAAATGAATAAGTAAATCCACACATGTGTAACTTATCAAACATTACTATAGTAGAAAAAAATATGATTCTTTTTCATTTTGAGCAAAACAAAATGCACTTCTGGAGATCCTGGAACATCATTTCAAGTCAAATAAACTAAAGCATCATTGTCCATCTCCGTGAATAATAAAACAAAGTGACCTTACCAATGCAAAAATGACGCAAATAAAAGAGGTCTTCTCATATATATTTACATGAAAAATGTTCACACAGAACGTACACTATATCAGAACAATGGACACAGAACAACTGCCTTTCGAGTCTTTTTTTATGTATGTCAGCTGCAAGCGGCTATGCTCCTCAAGTCCTGAAGCACAGAGTGCCCAATGATCTATAAATAAATCAGTAGTTTTTGGAAAGTGATATCTCGGGTACTATTTCGCTGAATTACTCTCATCTTGTATAGCAACAAAGGGAAACATATTTAGCAATACGCAACAGTCCAAAATTCTTAAAAAGAAAAGTTTAACTAACTCTGCTCACATAAACATACTACTCTGCCCAAAGAGCCTGATGAAAACTTTATTATTTTGTTTTTTTTAATAAATAATCATACTTAAAACATACGTAGTAATTTCTATACATCTATCAATCTTCAAAATACTTACAACGTAAGTCCAAATTTTTCAAAGTGAAGTTAGTTGTAAAAAATATATGATCATTCTGGCTGATCTATAAATAGATTGCTAGGCATTAATGGGTTAACTGGAGTCATTCAATTGAATATATTACCTTAAGTATAGGGAATCTAAGAAATAATGTTTACTCTGCAATAGTATCCATTTATCTCATTTTCCCTCCATTTACAAAATAATAGGGTATAAAATCCTAGATTAACTTAAAATTTCAAATGGTCATTGATTTACATTCACTATGACAAATATTTTCATTCTGTTGGCACATGTGAATGGTTGATTCATATTATTGAAACTTCTTTCTCCCTCTCGCTAAAATGTACCCTTTTCACAGGTTCTGCTCGAAATTTGCCTATGTCTGGCAGTCCTGAGCCTCCTCCACCACCTCCCCGTAACCACGACCCCAATAATTCATTCAACGACTCCAAGGAGAGTAATGAGATCTCTGAAGCTGAGTGTGATCGAGACCAGTTGGTGAGCCGCAACTATGGAGGTGAGTCCAGTGTGGCACAGTCACAGTCTCATGAGGATCCTGCTCAAGTTGCAAAATATTAAAAGAACTCAATAGATCTACCCTGGAATTACCAGAAGAAAATCCTTCAAAATTTGAAAATAAACATAGAACTTGAAAAAATTTGCTACCCTGAAATGTTTCAACATTTGATATATTGCACAATTTCTATACTTAAAAATTCTTATTATCATATAATCCTCTACAATTAAATATCAAGAGAAGTTCTTCTGGTTACTGGTGTTAAATGTGTGTGTTTGTATGTTCGTGTTCTACATATATACACACTCATGTACAGAGTTCTAAGTGCAAGACAGGGTAGATTGAGAAACTACTACTATCAAAATTATAATAATATACTTAAGTTACCATTTACTAGTAGGGTTGCCATACAGTCTTACATCACACACATATACGAAAATTTGTGTGTGTGTGTGTTTGTGTGAAATAATATCACTTAGAACTAAAATGTGTTTTGGTGTTGCGAGGTCGCAATATTGAATTTTAAAAGTGGCTTCTTCAGTGGAAATATATTTCTGGCATTTGCAGTGATTGTTGTGTTAATTTAACTCTTCATTCTACGTATAGAAGTGGGACAACTTTCTTTATCTTCTTGAAATCAAAATTAATTCATGTTGCTCTTGAAATGGCTTAGCCTGTGTAATTTAGTTTTATATAAGACAGAATATTAAAGTAATAAAAATCTATGTAACATTATAAAATTTATTTTTTGTGTCAGGATGGCTTGTTTTAGATATTATCTAAAGAACGTTAAAGAGCTACATTATATTGTAACTTGATATGATATAGTCTTATTCTGTTAGAGAAACATTATTTCAAAATCACTAATATATCATGAAAGAATAGATAAACCTCAGTAGAGAGTAACAAAAAACTGAGTAGACAAAGCATATTTGTTCACAATTAGTGTATTTAGATATGTATAATGACAGGACAGAAGATATTGCGATTTTGGAATTTTCTCCTAGTTCACTGTGAAACAAAGTTGTGGCACCCCTGCAAGATATTTTAAGAAGTTTACTATTGTATGACAATTACTGATTGTGTTAACTGAGCAGGTCCAAAAGTGGGAGTTGAGGAGTTTGTATTAACTTTTGTAAAATATTTTCTGACTTAAAGCGATTAACATTGTATATTAGAGCTTCTCTATCTTTGATTGTAGCAAATTGTACTGTATCACATTTGTTCATTTGGAGATGATTTTTATAATTCCTTTTCAAATTTTGAATGCTTGATGTATCTTAAAATGTGACAAATTATAGATGTGTAAAATTAGTTAATTACTAAATTTTTATGCAAAACATTGCTTTTGATTTTTAGTGCTTTGTTCCTCAATATTATTGGCAGATCAGAGAAAATTCAATGTTCAGACAAACATTTTTCAGAACTATTTGTTTTCAGGGTTCCAGATGAACAAATTTACTAAGATATATGTCCAGCCATATGTTTTAATGCCATTATGCTATTTTAACTGTGAAAGCATGCTATATTTCAGAAAAATGATTTTTGATTTATTATATGAAATAAATTTAAAATTTTCTTTTGCAATGTGAATATAATGAATTGATAGTTTATTGTTGCTGTACAATTGGTTGTCATGAGACAAATTATTATTGGAAAACTTATTGACTTTTAGGCCAGCTACATTACTACTTATTGAAAATTACTACTACATGTATTTGTTTTAAGTCTTTTTAAATTTTGCACATCATGTGCATTTAGTACAATGGAAACCTTGGTGGAAAAATACTTCACGTTTTGTAGACCTCTCTCATTTACTCCTCCATCTTGATAAATATTTTTTAATGTTTAATTTGATTTGCTAATTAGTGTTAAAAAAATTGAAGTTTACAACAAGTTTTTCCAGGTTAGGTTTCCAATGTTGTATGAACTGGTTTGAAGGTGGTGCTTGACTCACTTAAGAGAATGAACTTTCTTTATGAGTAAAAGCTGTTTATGGGGAAAATAGTGGGGTTTGTTTCCTATTAATGGTATGTTTTCTCAACCTAGTCACCATTCAATGAAGATAAAAAGCTTTCTCTTTTGTCTGTATATCGAGTAAGTGCTTTTTCCTTATCATATTGGTAAATTTGCTGTTTTCACCTGATTTCTTGTTTTGGGGATTCAGAACAAAAGCATTGAAAACTTCAATAGTTTCTCCTTGTACAATTCTTATGCATGAAATCATAAGCTTGAGAAGTATTGTAATAGAACCTGTTCTATCTTTGGTCTGTAATGATCCTGTCTTTGGTGATGGTTGTGATAATAGTTGAGAGAATGCAATTGAATTTGTTTTAGTAATAACCAAAACAGTGGTGTTAGAAATTGGTCTTAGAAACAATCATCTTAGTTGATAGATTGTCATTACTTTCTTTAGAATATCTGATGTGTTTTAAATTTGGTGCTGGTTGATTTCCTTAAGTATGTGTTTATGTAATCTTCTGTATTGTTAGTGTTGAACACATTTTGCATTATTTTAAAAAAGTGAATTAATGGTGGAGTAGATGATGCATGTGTGCATGAACTAGCTTGCATTTTTGAAAGGAACTTACAATGACGATAATATAAACACCACTGTGTTGGTTGAACAAGGTGTGCTTGTGCAGTAAGTGCCTCATTTGCATTGTAGAAACTATTTTTTGTGATTGAACTATTGATGTGTGTCTTAGTGTAACTATGTGGTGTGTTAAACTTTACCTTTTTTGAAAAAAGTAGTTGGAATCACTTCATTTTTATTTTTGGTTTTCTCTCTTTATTATTATTTTTATTATTTTGTGAGGAATGGAAAATTTATTTACTTTTATGTTATTATTACCTTCTTTCAGTAAACTAACATTATTCAGAGCATTTACTTGGTAAGGTTTAAAAGTTCACTCCCACGAGATGTATATTAAAATATGTTAAAAATTAACCATAATTCTCAGTGATTATAAGTTCTGGTCTGAATGGAACTACAAATGAACATGAAAAGGAAATAATCACATTTATGATATAAATTGCTCATGATTGTTCATGATATGGGACGATGTTATTGAAATACAAAGATATAAACTGTTAAGTAGAGTTGACACTTGGCTACCTCTGAATCAATTGCTACAACCTAATTAATATTTAAAAATTCATGGCAACTTTATATGTGAGTAAGCGTATTTTTGACACCAAATTTTTGGTTCAAATTTGACTGAAACCTACTTATTCACTGTAGTTGCTTGAAGTATGTGTGTCAATGAGCTTGTTTTTCTTTTTTAAAATTTGAGCTTCTTGTTTTTTAATGGAAAAAATACTCTTCTTACAAAATGTGTTCGCACAGTTTGGCGTATTTGTGAGAATTTAGTTTTTTCCAAAGCATTCCTGAAATACTTGTTGTGTAACATTACTATTTCATTAGTCATTCCAAGAAGCAAAGTCTTTATGATATATAAAAATATTTATCCTTTTTATTAAATTTATTATTGTATTAGTTGTTTCCACTATTCAAAAAGTTCATTGTAGGAAACACTGTGATAGTTTCTGGCCTTTCTTCTATGAGGGCTATTAATTAAAATAATTTGTAGGGTATAGAAGCAATGAACTTCTGTGTCATGGCATTGTTTAAAATTTGGCACAGACTTTGCCATAATAAATGTCAATCTAAATATAAAACATATGTTTGTTGGAAATTTAAAGATTCTGTATGTCTGCCAAAATTCCTGTAGTTTAAGTGGGCATCATGTGACCAAAACATGAACTGCCTATAGAACACAATTTCATCTATTTACATAAAATACTTAGGAAACCTCCACACTATAAAATATTGAGTTTGAATTGCTGTTTCATGAATTAACTAATGACAAATTTTGTTATGAAATTGGCACAATGTTTCAAACTGAACTTTTGAATGAATTACATCCATCCGACCTATTGAAGGTTACTATTATACATGGATTCTTTATTATTATTATTATTACTATTACAATTCAGTGGTTGCTTTTGTTTTGCAGATACTACTTGACAAATTATACATCAAAATTATAATGACAGAGAATCATTTATCAGGAATTCTTGATATTGCTGGTAATATGTTTTCTTCCGTCGTGGAAAACATGATTGAATGGGAACTTTTGAAACTTACTGATGTAATGCTTTGTGCTCTTTATAAAGTATGTAAAATACATATTTTATATACTATTAAATTATGTTTTTAATTACAAACGCTCACCCATGAACACATTTTCTTAGTTTTATTTATATTTCATTTGGTCTTTCTTATTTTTGAAATCTTTTTATTGTTTCGTTGGTTCTCTATCGTTTCAATTTATTTGAAGATCACTATTCACCAATGGTGAAATCGAGGGATGCTGTATTTTGATTTTGGTTTCAGTTAATGTCAGGGCCAACGACAAGGACTTGACTACTGAGGAAATGAGAAAACTCATTGAGAGGTCAGTAAAGTCAGGCACAAGTGTAAGTTTAAGCAATAGAGTTTCACAAATTTAATGAAGGTGAATCAAATTTTAATATTTTGGTATAACCAATTAATTCAATACATGAGCTCACTTTAATTTCATGGAGGGAGAAGGAAATTTGATATTTATCTGAAAAGTTACTTTTCTATTTTATGACAAATATTTAGCTTTTTCTTGTAGTGTATAGTTTTTGTTTTTAGTATTTTCTTTCTTGCCTCACCGTTCTTTCTCCCCATTCTATATATTTGTCAATTGTTATGGAACAATATTTTCATGGTTTTTCTCAAGATTATATTATTTTGTTTATCATGATTCACATATTTCTGTGAATTGTATTCTTTACCCATTTAGTTCTGTCAAATTTCCTTGTATTACAGAACACATTGTCCAATAACGACTGAAATATTTTGTTAAGTCAATGAGCTTGCAAGTGTACATTAATTTTGTTTTGCTGTGATCTTTCACAACATACAGATTTCTTTCATTGATATTTTATTTCCAGATTTTATTCAAATAAACGAGCATTTTCTCTTGAGCATTTTTTCAAGTTCCGTTTTGTTTTTGTAAATTCCATCATGTTTTAATTCTAGATGCTCTAACTACTCTCTAGTATTAATTGGCCGCTGATACATAAAATTGAATACATTTTCAATTGCATTATTGCACGGATACTGTAGATCCTCTAATTATTTTTTTCTTCAACTTTGAACTGGACATTGGGCTAAATTTTCCCTTGTTTTGAACTTCTGGCATGATATGGTAGATTATTCTGTGTTGCTATTTTTGTGTAATCCATTTGTCAGCAGTTGTCATTCAAATTCTAAAAATTGGGAAATTATGACTGACAGAATGAATTATTTTCCTCTGAAAATACTTTGATTTTATTGAGGTAGAAAAATGTGAAACAATAATTTTTTTTAGATATTTCACCATAGTTTACTATGTACAAAATTAATTTGTTAATTGTTGCAAAGTTTTGTTTCTTGCATCTTTATGAATGTTGGACTGGTGTAGCTAATTAATGGTCATGACAACTGCTATTAATGGTGAACAGTTTTGTATGCTTGTATTTCTTTTATTTTGTGCAACTACTAAAACTTTGTTCTGTTGGGCACTTTCTCATTTCACGATTCAAATGAAGGAAACCGTAAGTTATTGATGCCTAATTTCAGTGAGAACAGGTGGAGTATGTTATTTTTAGATCAATTGAATACTATGCATTTGTGAATGTTTATGAGCTTAATCACTTCGTTATATCAATTCTTTCTTCAACCCATTTCTTCTCATACATTGAAATACATTATTTTCTCAGATGTTTTTAGTATTAGTAGGATATTTATTTTTAAAAGAATGTAAATTGATGCTTTAAACATTTTTACAATTTTTGTCCATCCAGCAAGAAATGTTGGGAGTTACCCTGTAAGAAAGTGTTAAAGTAGTTTTTTGAGAAATGCATTTCGTTTCCTGAATGAACTACACAGATAATGTATTTATCCCTCTAAGTGAGTTAATCATGGAATTTTATGAAAGGTGTAGTATACAAATGGATTTTACTCTTATTATATTCATAAATTGTTTGCATTTTGCAAACTCTTCAACCTTCAGGTGCATTCATTTCATGTCTTAATGTTAGTCCATTGAAAGTAGTAGTGCTATTTAACAAAAAATTTTCCCTGAAAAATTTGATGTGTAGTTTAGTGTAAAAGTTCAAGTTTTTTAAGTGACATGGTGACATGTGAATGGCTTGTGAATAAGCTGTTGATAGATAACAAATAGGGTTGAACATTTTCTGTCGTGAATTGCGGACAACAATTCATGACAATCTCAAACACACAGTTGTCTTCCAAGAAGCTTTTCCATGTGCATGAAATTGATACAAAAATCCTATTTGTGATACTATACATGACAACTTGAACTTGAACTTCACAATTAAATTATGGTAAAAATTAAACTGTTTTCTTTGCAATGTTTTAATCAGAAGAAGAAATTAATGATTGTAACCTTGCACCCTCACAATGTTGGGAAGATATGGGTTAAGTGAAATATTCTTTCTTTTATTAATTATTACGTTTAATTGTTTTTCAATTAATACTATGAATTTCTATAATATTTCATAGATGTTGCTTCTTTCTTCTTTCAGTTGAACTATTTTATTTTCTTCCAGTCACTAGTATGTAAAACTAAATGTGAGAAAACAGCTCTCATTTGTTCAGTTTTATTTATTTTTAATGAAACTCAGTACATTCTTCAAATTTTTGTGTTAAAAACCACCTGATTATTATTCTTCAAGAAACATATTGGCTGCAGATTACCCGTGGTATGCCTCTGCCATCTAGCTCCCTTCTTCAATACAGTTTGTTTTCTTAATTCCATTGCTTGATACCTGCTTTCTCTCCATACTTTTCTCAAATTTTCAGCTAGTAGTGAAATAGTGAAAATGTTATCAAATTACATATGCTAGTGTACTGACAAATGCAAACCTTCCTTCTTACTTATTTGCAGCATCCTTGTGCACTGCAGTGAGAAAAGTTTTTTGTTCAGTTCTCTCCTAATATCTGGATTTTAACAGGACGCTATGTCACAAATTCCAATGGTTACTTTATACCCAATAATCAAATTTTGCTGAAATTAAAAAAAATAATGCATTGGCTTTTGGCTTACTTTTTGGTTCAGTTTCATTGTTAAACAACATTAAGCATTATTTGTCTCATAGCCTGTTAAAATATTATGACTTCTTTCTTAATATTCATCATTCCCTAGTTTGATGATTTCACTTTTCTTTCAGAATTATGTTTTTCATTGCAGCTTTGCATGTTTTGTGAAATATTACAAGGTGTCATGATAAACTTTGTTATTACTCCTACTGCTCACTGTATTTATCTACTTTTTTGCTTTGTCATATTTCAATGTGAAGTGAGGGTTTTTTGCTGATGTCCTGTAAAAAGAATGAAGTTTTTTACTTATTCCCTGAACCTAAAATACTTTTTCTTTGGAATGTGTGTGTTTTGGGCTAGGAGAATGAATATTCCTCTAATGTGATTTGCAATTAATGTGGACAAAATAAAGTGAGTGGTTTGCAGTGCAAATGATCTTATTGTGAGACCAAATCCAGGAGAAAAATTCGTAATGATTCCTGTATATAAGACAATATTAATCATAATTATTTGTCATATGTTGGTCGTATTCCTTTAATTTCTTACTTTATTCACATAGTTTTCAGCATTGGAACTGCACAAAGCAGACCACTCCTACAAATGAAAAGCTGTGAGCATAGCATGCTGTATTTACAGGAAATGTTAACCAATTTTTGTGTATTGTCTTATATTGTTTAAAGCTCAAATTAGATTTAACATATTTCATAATGTAACAGACTCTCATAATTACTTTGTAACTTGTGAATTGTAATTTTTAGTAATTGCTGAATTTATATAGTGCAGTACTTCATTCAGAAAACAGATTGTGACAGAAATTAGTGATCTGTCCTTTAACTTGTTAAGATGTGAGGCAAATTTTCTGATAAGTGATTTGTTTAAAAGTGGGTGTTCATTGGATTAATTGCTCTTTATTAATTTATTACTTTTGTAGCCCATAAGCTGTTACAAAAGCATTTTATCTCGTAGCCTGTTTGGAAAAACTGTTTCCTGTCACTGGAGAGCTAATATTAAGTAATTTTAACTGTCAATTTCACATGTCATTTATCTATCTTGACTCCAAGTTGATTCATTATGATGCTCTTTTTTTTTCACCGGTGACCTCTCTGTAGAAATGAAGCAGGCCCCTACCAGCACAGCCAAAGCGGACTCGCAATCTCAGCCTACGATACTGTGGCAGTGTAACCTATAATGGGATTACAGCTTTGAATCTTCTAGATATGCCCATACCTCTGGGCTATAATTAATATTTAAATAATGCTGTGGATGTTTTGAGTTCAATTGTATGATTAAAATGATGTCATTTTTTGTTCTACTAAGGTTTCATATTCTTCCACAGAACTTACGTTTATGAATGAAACAGTTGAAGTTGCATTTAAAGAGAATAATATTTACTGACTTTGTATTATTAAACATTATTTTCAACTTCTCTTGTTATTAATTCTATATATGAATGAATTTAGTCAGAATTAATTTGGTATGTTGAATAATGATTTATTTTAACATACGGATACTTTTGTTGTCACATTTCATGTTGGTCCCTTATTGAGTACTATGTAAAACAAGCTTTTCATGAAATAAGAAGTTGGACTGATAAGTGGAAGAATAAACCTTTTGTTGTTTAATGTGTGATTTGTAACTAATTTTCATTGTGATGTATTTACATTGTTAATAATTTTTAACATTCAAGTTCATTCACAGTGTTTTGAAATGATTTCAAATGGGAATGTATATCTTAATAAAATCATGAACTTTCATCAATATTATAAAAGGAGAAAAAATTCTGAAAAAAAAATAGATCATTATTGCAATGTCTCTCATATTACTGTAATATCTACATATAACAATATATGCACACATTTCCAGGCCATTCTGATCAGTATATGTGCTTGGCATATTACTTGAATGTTCCAGTTATTTAATTCAGTTGTCTTAAGTTCACAAAATGGCTCAACGTCTTGGCATGTGATATTTTATTATCAATGTGTTTTAAGTGATACTGATGAATGATAACAGGTAAAGAAATGCTAATTATATCCTTGACTATTTACAATGGAGATAGGAAATGGATGTATTGAAAACAATTTTGACTGAAGTTAGAATGCCTTCTTGGACATTGGATGTAATTAGTTCTTTGTTTGAGGTAAGGTTCCTGCTTGTAATACATTCAGTGTATTAATACATTAGAATATTACAAAGATCACATAATTATACAACAGTTTTACTCTCAAAACCATCAGAGAACTTAAATTGATAATATTAGTCAAGGATGGTTCATTGGATGTAGTGTATGAAGAAGAAATCATAATGAGGTGCATAAATTATAAGTACGAGGTGGAATCATGGGTCTGAATCAGAGTTGACAAAAATACACAGACAAGAACACATGAACATTCTTTTCTCAAGTGTTCTTGGTAGATGAAGAATTTGCCCTTAAGTTATTATTGAATACTTAACTTGACATTAAGTGTGGCTAATCTGAGAATTAATTTGCATAGGGTGATGCCAAAATCGTATACCATTGTATCCTGCTGAAATAGTGTTCGAAATTTAAAAGATACCAGTGAAATAGATGCAGCATTATTTCTGTGAATCATTGTGGTGTTATAGCTCAAAACATATGTATTTAATTCAGTATCCATAAAAATACTGACTGTTTTACAACATGTTTCTTTGTTTAATTCTCATATTATATGTGGCAGAATATTATCGCTTCAATGCTTTTAATGTTCTTCATATGACCTAGGAGGCTTGATTGTTCTCCTTGTTATATCCACTGGTGGTTTAGATTGGAAGTAGTTTTTTGTTCCCAGTGTTATTCAGATAATATAATGTAATGGTAATACCTTTTCCCAAAGTAATTGATATTCACCCAGAATAACAGAGCAAACTTGAAAGTGGGTTCAACATCTGCTAAGGATTTGTTATGAGGAGATTCAGGAATTGAATTTTGCAAAGATGTGCTCTCTTAGAGCAAATGCTGCTTTGGTAATTTTGTGTATAAGTTTTTAATTCAATGTGTAATATTCACAATCTAAATTGAACTCTGTCCTTTTGAGTGTCAACTTTTTCATTGCATACATTTTGGTTTTGGTTTTGGTTTTAGTACAACAATGAATGAGACCCATGGATTTTAATTCCTCCAGAGACGAGTTGTGATTTTAGGGAAGTTTCATCCATTATATTTCTGTATGTACCAAAGTATATTATCATGCTTGTGTGCTGAGTGTAACCTACATGTGTTTAATGTAAATTATTTACCAAATTTCAGAAAACTTGGATTTGCTTAAAGCTTTTTAGGGTATGTTATTAAATACCCTTAATTCAGTGTGAGTCAGGCTATTGTAACAAAACGTTTCATACAATGATACATTAGTGAAGGAATGTTGATACAAATCTTGCCTAGATTAAGTAAATCTGTGAGTATACTCATAATAAAGAGTATGAACAATTTTTTTAAAAATTTTCAATGTGTATAGCTTTGCTAATTATAATACTAGCCATTATTTTTTATTATTTGTTGTTAGCGCAAGTGTATAATATTGTGTCTTCAACAAAGTCCTATAACATATTTAGATTTGTCATGATTGTACTTGTAGCAAAATGCAGTCAATGTGTTTGTAGTTACTATGAAACAAACTTTTGACTAAATGAAAGTTTGCAGAATAACTACATATACAAATAGCACTCTGAAAGGTCATTCTGAAATATCCATAGTGTCTAAGCTGTTGTTCCAGTAGCAAAAGGTACGGAATTCTTGCTTTTGTCTGAAAAATATGTAAAATCCTTCCCCAATTATAACCATTTGAATTCAGTAAAGAATTCTCTTACCAATCAATAATATAAAACACATGTCAAGTGTGTTTCCAATTTTAAGTCAGTGTTACATTACATACATACTCATCCCTTCATATCTCACCACGTGAAGGTGGGTATGTGTGTGGTATATGTGTGTGGTGTGACTGTGTGTATGTATATATGTGTGTGTGTGTATGTGTGTGTGTATATATATATATATATATATATATATATATATATATATATATATATATATATATATATATATATA